>OY723406.1:20788698-21388698 GCA_963210345.1 Inga oerstediana
AAGATGCAAAGCTTAATCCAAATGAGTTCAATTGGAAACCCTTACTAGGATAAGTGTTTGCACTCTACTCTTATGTAAGGTAATTTTTCACTCGCATCCACTTTGACCACACTCTACCATAGGCTTGTGATATTTCTAGGCTCTCCACTACTTGCAACAATGGCATAAATAAATCCAAAGGACTTTGTAGGGTTGTAATGTTGAATAAGCCAAATGATGGAAAATATAACAAACACTATGTTTGCACCAAATAATTTGCTAGATCACTTAGCACTATAGAACTGACTTATTTCACATATTTACCATCGTGACTATATATATATATATTTTTTTTCTTTTACTTTTTCTCTTTTTTTTTCACACTTTTTCTCTTCTTTTTTTTTTTCTTTTTTTTTTCCTTCTATTTTCTTTCTCTTGATTATTCACATGGCATTTTTTTTTTAATAATGCTAGGAAGAACTTGATAAAAGATGCAAACATAACATTTGTATAATGAAATATAAACGAAAGTGAAAGGCTCAAAGGGGGGAACTAAGGTGAATAATGAATGGTTTGTGTTTGGGTTAAAAGGTTTAGAAATGAATGCCAATGTCATCTCTATCTATACCATTGCAAAATTTAGCCTCAAGCAAGAAATAGGACAAGTTCTAGAGAGCAATAGCCTAAGTGGACAAATCGCACAATGAAATGAAACAAATAGGCCCAAAATACCTTCCAACTAGGCTTTTGTTTCCTAAAAAACTCATCAAAATTAAACAATGCATCATTTCTAAGACATAGAACATATGGAAACTCACTTCATTTAGACAAATTTCAACATCAATATCTAATCACATGCAATTGGGATACTTGATCATGCTTAAACATCTCACAATTTTTGAAGAATTAGGCTCAAAATGGATGAAGCAGCAGCTAGCACAAAACATGATGACATATTAGAGTTCCTAAAAAAAAAAAAAAAAAACACACAATAATCCATCTCTCCCCCACACTTAATCCTTGCATTGTCCACAATGCAACATAGAGTAATGATATGACAATGGTGCTCAATAATGTAGCGAAGAATCAATATGAGAAAGAGTAGATTAACACACAAAGAAAAAACAAAAACAACACACAAGACACAAGCTACCTTTTCCTACTAGAGTATCCCTCCCCCACACTTGTTCAACATCATGAAATCATGCAATAAACAGCCCAAAATAGTAGAACAAGATAAAGGAAGGAAGCAACCTTATCATGGAGGCTTGTAGCTAGTGTGGTACAAACGGAGACGGTTGGCTCGAGTATGGAAGTGTCCGCCATAGCCATCCTTCACTTTATAAGTCCTCTTATCACACTTGGCAACCACTTCTAAAGGACCAATCCATGTCTCCTTGAATTCTTCATGTGGAGCAGAATAATGAGGCACATAAGCCATGACATAGTCACCAACTTCAAAAGTGGTCTTTTGTGCTTGAAGCTCCGCATGAGTGAGTTGACTTGGATCAATGGACAAGGCATGGAGTGGAAGTAGTAAAGAGCTTCCAAATCCATCCTTAGGCCTCAAAGGCTTCTCTTTGCTAGGTGGTGGATTAGTATGGATTTGGCACACCACCTTGATCGATTTGGAAACTTGCCTCAAGACTTTAAAAATGTTCAATGGCTGCTTTGAATGAGTCTTGGCAGCTCCACTATACCCTGTATTATCATCAAAAACAACACCTTTCTCAAAAGTATTTGGGTTAGTGGAAGACTCAACAAGCATAGCATCATTTGGTAAAATAGCAGATGGTGTGGAACAAATGTAGTCCAGTGAACTAGCACTAGAACACTTGACATCACTACCATGGGAGGGGGAAATAGAAGAATAGGGGATAGAAGGGGTAGAATTTATCACATGTGCATCAACATGATTCATATGCCCACGAGAAACTAACCCATGCTCAATATGATCATTATCATGCAATTCATCAATAAAATGCACATCAAGCAAAGAATAGTCTTCATGTGGGTGTTTCATTGTTTCATACATATTAAAATGCACAAAATGATCACCAACAGACATAGTTATAGAACCTTCCTTCATTTTAATCTCAGTGTTAGCAGTTCTCATGAAAGGCCTACCCAAAATCAATGCACCTTCACTCATACTCTCCTTAGACATGTCTAAAACATAGAAATCTGAGGGAATGAGCAAGTCACTAACTTTAACTAACACATCCTCAAGAAGCCCAAGTGGATATCTAATTGTTTGATCTGCTAATTGCAAAATAACACTAGTGGGCTTGAGTGTAGTGACTCCTATAGACTCATAAACAGATTTGGGCATCATATTTATTGCAGCACCTAGGTCAAGCAATCCCTTAGGAATTGTGAAATTCCCAATTGTGCAAGGTATAGTGAAACTCCCCGGATCTTGACACTTAACCGGTAATTGGGGCTTGAACAATGCACTCACATTAGAAGGAAGTTGGACCATCTCATTAGGCTTAAATCTTCTCTTGTATTTGCATAGGTCCCTTAAGATCTTAGCATACTTAGGTTGTTTAACAAGTTCAAGTAAAGGTATATTGACTTCAATCTTGCTAAAAAAATCATACAAATCATTATCATGCTTGTCACTAGCTTTTTTCATGCCTTGAAGATAAGCGTGAGGAAAAGGAAGGTCTTTCAAATTTACCTCTTTACCTTTGTGGACAATAGTTCCATAATGCTCATGTTGGCTTCCTTGTGCAGCTCCCTCATTCTCTTGGCTTGTAGAATTGGTGGAGGAAGTTTTCTTCAAGATGCTTTTCTCCATTTGGCTCTCAGATGAAGGAATGACTTGGAATGTGGAAGCTTGCTCTTGTATACTTTCATCATAAACAATTTCTTCTTCATCCTCTTTTGGATCATCAAGTCCAACTTGCTTGCCACTCCTTAGTTGGATTGCATTTAAACTCTTAGGATTCACTACAACATTAGAAGGCAAGGTTCCCTTCTTGGCATCATTCTCACTCTTTGCATTAGCCAATTGAGAAACAAATGTTTGGAGATTGTCATGCTTCACTTCCATTTGTTCAATCTTGTCACAGAGCTTGCTCATCATCTTCATCAAGGCCTCATTAGTGTTAGGTTCTTGAATAGGTACATCTCTTGATGTTGATGGACCTTGATAAGAAGTCATAGAGGGATTCCCAAATTGTCTTTGAGAATGTTCAGCACCTCTATAGAAGCTCTCCTTCCCTTGATAGCCTCTATTATCATTGCCTCCCCATCTAGAATTGGAATTGTCCTTCCACCCTCCATTGAAATTGTTTTGATTATATTGGGGTGGCCTTTGATAATTCATAGCAGCCACATCACATTCTCTAGCTTGAGAAGGACAAGTCAAAGTGGTGTGCATTGGGCTACCACAAGTTTTACAAGAAGTAGGCACCAAGGCTTGAGACATAGGAGGAGGATATGAAGCACCAACATTGTGGACTTGTTGAGCTTGAATGGTCTTTTGCATACAACCCATTTGATCACTTAAAATGGCCAACTTGTTCAAAATCTCATCATTGGACCAAGCTCCAACTCCACATGCTTGAGCTCTTTCTCTTGTACCAAATTGTTGGTTATTGGCAGCCATCTTTTCAAGGAGACCCCAAGCTTCTTGAGAGGTTAAATCAATCAGAGAACCACCGGCTGCAGCATCAATGGTGTCTTTGTTGTGATCAAGCAAACCATCATAAAAGTACTCTACCAAGTGTGGTTGGGAAATTTGATGGTGGGGACATTTGGCAAGGAGTGCCAAAAATCGAGTCCAATATTCATACAAGTTCTCACCCATTGCTTGTTGAACACTATAAATTTCCTTCCTCATCTTAGCCGTTCTTGTAGCTGGAAAGAATTTCTCCAAGAAGACTTTCTTCATTTGCTCCCAAGTCAAGGTTGCAAAGTGGCGAGGAAGCATATAAAGCCACTCTTTAGCTTTTCCCTCCACAGAAAAGAAGAAAGCACGGCTCATGACTTCATCCAAGTCAGCACCTGGAGGCTTCATGGATGAGCAAACCACATGGAGAGTCTCCAAATGCCTATGTGGATCTTCACCTTCATTACCATGAAATTTAGGTAAAGCACTTATCAAATGTCCTTTCAATTCAAAATTAGCATTGAAATTATAGAAGCCATAAGGATTATAATCAACATTGGAAGAAATTATATCTCTTATGCTCCTATTTCCTACATCATCATGCACATGATTATTATTATGAGGTACTTCATTATGGCCATTATTAGGAACCTCATGATCTTGATGTTCAATGTGTCCATCCATGTTTTGATCTAGCACAATATGATTATCAATGAAAGGGCAATCAGTGAAATCAACAAACAAATCACCACTATCAGTAACAATTTCCAGCTTGTCACACAACACAATGACAACAAAACTGATACAAAAAAAAAAACAGAGCAATGTCACACACAAATGACCTTTTAGATAACACCAAGAAAAATGCAGCAAGGTGTTTAACCTTAACGCAACCACAAACAATGGTCTATCACAGCAAGCAACTCAATGAATTTCTAACATTTAGCATTCTTACACACTCAAAGAAACAGCAAAGAACAGCAATGAGTGGCTAGAATTAGTAGAAGAGGTGCTAAATTTTTTTCAGAAAAATTTCTGTTCACCGCGGCGCAGACAGCACGGAAAAGAGCACAATGGCAGTAGAAAATCAGTCCCAAAACAGAGCAATTTCACAGCAAAGCACAGCAAAGAATAGGACTAATCCTCACAAATGCATAGTCCAAAAATTCAGCTTAAAGTTCAAATATGAGTCCAAAATCTAGAAATTCAGTTCTTAAAATTTTTTTTTTTCTGATATGATTTGGTAACTCATAGATTGAAGTCAGATTTTGAGAATCAACAATGTGCAATCAGGTTTAGCAACACAGTGATGTCAACATAAATTCATTTTCAGCAAGAACTTGCGACAACAATTATAACCATTACCTTTGGCAGTAACACACCCACGATTTCAGTGCTTATAGTATAGCAAAAATGCAGCAAATCAGGTGTAATAAGCTACTTCATTTACTTTAAGCAACCATGAGAAGCAACAGGTATACATATGCAAAACAGAACAACAGCAGAACTTTCTAACCAGCAATGTAATAAGTGTTAAACGCAGCACCAACTCAGTGAAAATCCTCACAGCAATGCCTTCAATAGTGAAACCCACTTATGACAGCAAATAACAGTGTTCGTGACAGCAACAAAAAAAAAAAATGAAGTGCTAGTTCAACCTTGAATTTCAACAACAACCAACCAGAATTTCAGCCAACAATTTTATAACAAGGTCTGTGAAGTCACAGTTCAGCAAGAGCAACATCAGTTTGAGATTCCAAACAGAACTGGTCAGCTAGCAGAGAAATATTCAGCAGAGTCAAATGTTGTTTTTATGCAAATGGCAAAAATTGACATTGACAACTATTAAAATTCTCAATTCCAAGATCTCTTTTTTTTTTTTTTCAGCAGCAACTCTTGACAGAAAATTAATGCTCAAACTCTAAAACTTAGCACGGTTCAGCAAGAATTCAGTTTCAGTCAAGTTCCTTCCTCAATAAAATTTCAAAGTGCAACAAATTCAGCAAAATATCTGAATTATGTATGGAACAAAAGCAATGACACTGAGCCACTCAGAACTGATTCAAGAGAGTAGAAATCAGATGTTGCACAGCATATATATGCAGTCACCCCATGACAATTCCCACAATGCAAATTCAAGCAAAAAGGAACAAAGTACTACCAAGACACAAGTGACTGAGATTAAATAAGACAAGTGCAGCAGCAAAAGTTTCAGAATATAATGCAAAAATGCAGAACAGAATTGATTCTCAATGTCAGCAAGAGTAACTCAATTGGACATTACTTAAATTCCAAACAGACCACAAAACTTAATCCAAATCCTCAAAGTAATTTTGGACCAGATTCAAGCCAATATATGAGAGTACTCAATGACCAACTCACAAAGGAGCTCACATTAGAACTTTCCTTATAACATGAATTGACAACAATTGCTTTCACAAGCTTTTGGCACAAATAACTAGAACCAAAATTTCAGTGGGTAAGCTGACAGTAACAACTTCCAAAATTTGCGTGCAATTCAGTGACTAATGGTAATGAGTGCAGTTTTGAACTCAGTTAAACAATTGCTGCAGGTTACAACAGATTTTCAGTACACAACAAAGGGACTAAGATCATTAGAAAGTCAGCAAATGATCAAGTTTGACAGCATAATTTTCAAGAATCTCAGAATTATGTGCAGCACAACTTAATTAACCTGAGAAACGTTAAGTACATTCAAGCACCCATTCAACTGTACCAACATCCAAATAATGAATAATGCATGCAAGGCTTATCTGATTGACACACAAGGAAGCATTCTCACGGTTTAGTGAAAGAATTCAGTGGCAGCAACCAAATTCTTAATTTCAGCAACAACCAACCACAATGTTAGACAGCAATTTCATAGCAAGTTCTACAAAGTCACAATTCAGCAAGCAATTATGAGCACAGACTGATACCTTCAATAATGTTGTGCAGCATGCAGGGGAAAAAAAACAGAAAATGAGACTAATGTGAACCAAACAAAAGCCAAGTAAAATGTAACACCTAACTAAGACTAATTCCTAACAAATGGAAACAAATTTCTTTGTTTAGTATTTCCAGAAAATTTTCTTTTTTTTTTTTTATATAAATTAAAAACAAGAACTCCTAACCTACACAAACTACACCCCGGTCAAATTTTGCAAATGACACCCAATTACCTAGGAGCTAGGCTCCCCGGCAACGGCGCCAAATTTGAAAAGCCATATCGTGGGGCTATCAAATAAAACTAAGCTAAATGCAATATAGGGCAACTAACCTAGGTCGATCTCTACGTGGAGCCTATATTTAGTTCCTAAGTAATCTAGTGTAAATAACAAATTAACCTAAGAGTAGGGGATGCGAGTTTCATCTATCTAATTAAACTAAAGAGCTACTTGTTTATGAATTTTTCTTAATATATAAAATGAGTGTGTGGGTGTAAATGCAAGAGATGAATGTCCTAGGTGAATAAATCCACTAACCATCCTTGTCCAATTTTAATTTTGAGTTCTTCCCTTAACTAAGCACAAGGACTAGTAAGAACCCTTACTAATCAATATTCCTAACTTCTCAATTTAATCTAAACATAGACTCAATTGATCAATTAGGAATACCTTGAAGTACCTAGCTTATGATAGATTCATAAAAGATCCTCTCTACCACCAATTGATTCCTAGAAGCCTAGCAAACAATTAATTTCAAGAGAATATAGGAAAGCAATTGAATAACAAGAGAGTGCTATAGTCCAATCACAATCCATAAGTACAAATCTAACACAAGTATCATCATCCAGATTACATCAACCGATCATAATCCTCAGATATATGAACAAATTATAACCTCTAGCAACCTAGAATTATAATCTGCACATATAGAGAGTAGAAGATGAAATTAAGATACAAAGAACTCCCCTAATTGCTCAAGGACTCAGGTTAGCTTCATCATCACCATCGGACGAAAGAATCTAGCCACTCATGATTCGAACATCAGCTCCTCCGGACCTCTCGGCTGTCATGATGCTGCAGATGCGAGAAAACAGAGAAGAGGGGGATTTAATCGGTGGAAGGGGAAGGAGATGCAGAGGCGATGGATGTGGAAAATCTGGAGGTGGTTGAAGCCGAAAGAAATGGAGATGGTGTGCGAATGTGTTGGCCTGCTCCAAATGATAGAATAGAAACCCTTCAAATGATTCCAGAGGAGCCAAAAACGTGATTTTCGGAATTGTGGACCAAATTGTCATTTCCCAAATTCAGGTACTAAACTGTCATTTCTGGAATTCGGGGACTGAATTGAAATTTCCAAAATTCGTTGCTTGGCCAAAATACCCTGAAATGAAATTCAAACTATTGTAATACCATGTATTTGGACAACCATGAAAATAATGACATTTTTACGCTTTTTATCAACTAATTCATGCAATCACTTTTAATCCCAATTAATCATAATAAATGCATTTTTGGCCAAAATAACATGATAAAATCCCCTAATAAAGTATTGAAAAATATGATAAAATAGGGATTCATCAGACATTTTCACCAAACCTCTCCCCACTGGTCACTTTCTCTGGCTTTGAACGAGCCTCAACGTCCTTCCAGGACCTTTCGTCTCGCGGGGGGATGTCAACACACCAAAGAACCCTGATTCATCAAAAGCCCATCACAAGCCCACAAAGCCTAAAGCCTAAGACTAGTATGCATATACTGTATAGCTAAACCTAAAGGAATGTTCTAGAGACTGGAATTCAATCCTATATATACATTATAAAGACACTGTTCAAGATATACGAATGATGAATATACAGAATCAATTTTCATTCACTCCTACCTTTATCGCCTTTGCTATCTATCTGATATTTATCTGATTCTCAGAACTTGCAATTGTTCCAATATTCCTCTTTGTGCTGTCACAATTCCCTCTTCTTCTTCATACTGCTTTTTCTACTTACGGGAATATCTTTAATAGGAAAGTGGAGATATGGCCATGAAATGTACATGGGAAATGATCAATTATCCACTATGTGCTGTATTATATTTGAATAATCATGATGCTACTTGTTAGCTGATAAATACATTTTTCCACCTTTGATCCGATTCTGATCATAAAAATAACATATTTTGCGGATATTTAACAAATATAGCCTATTGGATTTTATATATTTTCCTTTTTTGAATTTATCAGTAGAAAGATTAAGATATTAAAATATTTTAAATTAATATTTTAAGATCTATTCAAATCCATAAATGATAATATCAGATGATTTTAAGAAGGAATAGGAAATACCCGGTATAGACTATTAAAGAAGAGGCTCCGAGTGTCATTCCAAAGCATCCAATCACCTTCCTAGTATGTCACCTGTTAAGAGTTATCATGTGATTTAAAGGCCGCTGACAGAAATTTACAAATTTCACTAATAATGGATTTATGACTTATGACTATCAGCCTGTATTATTAACAATACTGCTCTGAAATTATTGTTAATATATATAAACTAATAGAACATTTTTAAAAAAAAATTGCACTGCGAATGAGTTTTATGTTTCTTAATAAAAATAATTTATGAACTAAATAGATACTTTGAATTTGTTCCAAATATTGTGCCTCAAATTTGTTCGTATCGTAACATTTCAAGTTAGATGTAACAGAGAGTGCCTAGTATTTCGATTATGATTTTTTTAAAATATTTGTAAGAATTTTGGGCATACCCAGAATCCGATTGACTCATTGAAGTACCCACACGAAGCCGGAGTACTGATGCGGACCCCGATCACGTTATACAGCAAATACACCAAAGAGAGGAAAAGAAGAGAACATTCTTATATGAAAATCTTTTAGAGGGAGAATTGTGTATTATATCATCATTAGCCTTCTCCCTTAATCTTATACCTTATATATATAGTGTACGTCTGGTTACATAGGAATAGATACAACTCTTAAACGTACGGTTACATAGGAATAGATGTAACCTTTAAAACACAAAGGGTAAGACTCTTTATAACCCATGTCTCTCCATGAAGCCCCTCTTGAATTGGGCTTGGGCCCTAATCCACCAAGGGTGGACTAATATATTCCAACATCTAATCCCACTCACACTTGGTGGATTAGATGTTATAGGTCAAGTCTCTTTCTCTTACTTCTTTCATACTAGGTGTTTTGCCGTGACCGTGTGGGCATGACGTCTCCATTTGGGCGTTTTGTACTAGAAATCCCTTTTTTTTACAGAGATCAGCACAAGACAACCCTGTAGTGTAGCTCGATATTGATATAATGCCCGAATGTCCTAGATTTACCAATATACACTTTACTCATGGCCAATCTAATCCCTCTTGAGTCAGTATAAAACTCAGATTGCCTTTCTCATATGCATAGTGTCTACATTTATGAAACTACAAAATAATATCATAAAGGACCAGTCTTAGACACCAACATAAGTGTGTATATTTTAGGTAATAATTTTTCTTTCACCCATATATCACTTTGATATGTATCAACCGCTTTCCTAACATAATGCCTTTAGATCACATCAATCATGATCATAGGACAAAATGCTAAAGTAGTAGACATTGAAACATATTTCCATGATAATGTCAAAGTCAAAGGACATCAATGAAGGGTTAACCTTTCCGGGACTCACACAACAATGAAGCAGGGATCTATTCACTTACTTCCTATTTGCGGTTCTTTAGCACATGTGGTATGAATCACATGCTACGGTATTACTCTTATACTTTAAGAGCGTATGTCGTTTAATTTTATCATTAACACCGTATAGACATAAGTTTGGACACTCCCAGTATCTAAACCCAAATTCCTCAACTCCACTCATATTACATGACATCAATTTTGAAGAATTTGTTGTCTGGCAACAGGTATCAGGGATGTAGGTTTCCATGATTCAATCCATATTTTTACAATTAAGGATCTCATCTTGACTTACTGCACTTTTAAGTCGAGGTGACATAGTTTATGTTTCTTCTTTACCATATTAACACTCTTGCTACTTTACTGGTGAACACAATTGTCTCATCTTTGTACACTCCTCCTGAATGTCAAAGGCGACCGCTTGTGTGAGAAAGACGACCTCACCAACCTGTACGACATACTAGACATTGTATACTTACACACTCACTAAAAGCCAAAATGAATTATCATTATTCTATACTATATGTATGCCAAAGAACTTAACATGTTTCTCATACATGTCCTTAGTCATTAGGTTTAATTAGGGGACTTTGCATATGAATATGTTGTTCAACAATAATTTTATGCGTTATAGCATCTTTCACGTAGCTATACGTTTGCATTTAGTCTATCTATTATGCTTAAAGTCTTTTATTTAGGCAATGGCTTCGTGTGCTCACAATACTTTGACATTAGATTTAAATTCTCATTTTCAAAATCTCTCATGTTTTATGAACATTACTAGCCATATAGCCTCTTGTACTACCACATCACATACTTTGAACGTGCATAAACAATGTATTCTACAAGTATCTCAAGACCCTTATGTAAAACCATCTAATGTGTCTCTCACAATGGTTAGGCTAGTACCGAATTATAAATCCTACCATGAGCATATATTTGGTGTTGTATATATCATTGTATACATCACACTGTTAAAAAGTATCTATAAGGACATTCTTTTCCATTATCTTCTTGGTTGGTTCAGTCAAGGAAATTTATCAAGACTCAAACTGACTCCTAAAGTCACTGGGGTATCCATAGGATTGCATTCACTTATTTTGAACCACTTAAGAATCTTCTTAATGTAATTCTTTTATAAAAGAGAGTAGTCTTCTTCTTAAACTATTTCTTTAGATCTCAAATCCAACTGCTTTACCCATGAACTTCTTTTTCAAAATTTACTAGCGCCATCTTTAATAGGTACTACCAAATTCAAACTATATATGGCCAATAATATATCATCCACTTAAAGGAATAACATCACAAATCATTTACCAATGGTTTTCTTCAACCATTTGAAAAAACACATTGGGTTTCCTCTCTTTCAAAGGATTAAACATCACTATCTAGATAATTGCATCAATCCATAAAAGGACTTCTGCAAAAACACATGAAGTCACCACTATGTGAAACTTCATATACTACTTTTAGGATTATTAGCATGTTAAATTTCATATTTATTTTGTTTGGTCTCTTTATTGACCATTCTAAGCTCCTACTCTCAAAAACAATTGAGGATTATTGGCATGTTCTGTACTGCCTTGTCCTTACATCTTGCAAAAAGATGCAATGTGATTATTTTCACCCTTAATTGAAAACTAATTCACAACAAATGTGGTACCTTTCAATTCTTTTTTGTCATAATTCTATCATCATTTCACTCTTAAAAACGTAACACTTATGAGCTCCCACGCTTACAACCACTATAGGAATTTGCAACCAACCCTTATGGTCAATGAAAACTCAAATTTAACTTTTATTTAGTCTAACATTTATAGGATATGGTAGTGACTACTTTAGAGGGTACATGGTTAAACTCAAGTCCACATACCTTGATGAAACCAAGGATGTGTGCATGTGTACTAATCTACCAAAAGTGTACATGATAATACTCTCCCACTCACATTTGGTGGGTTAACATGAGCCATAATATGTTTAACCATATCTAATAGCATTCCATTATGCCTTTATAAACTCCTTTTTGGTGATGGAGTTCCTTGAATAGTTATCTATTTATTTATCCCTTTATTTCCACAGAGCTAACTGAAATTGGTCAAATAGATGTTCACTCCTTTGATCAGTTCGTGGGACTTGTAAAATTTCTATCCAGTTGATTCTCGAGCTTCATTCACATATTGTCTAAAGCAACAATCTTCAGACTTGTGTGAAATTAAGTAATAACATGAGAAATCATTAACAAAGGTAATAAGTTACCCAGGTCTGTGTCTTACCCTCAAACTTATAGGACCACATGCAACAAAATAGAATAATTGCAATATAAACTCAATTCTAGTATCTTTTTGAAAAATTTTCATTATGCTATTTCTAGAACCAAATTCTATGCCTTTGACTATTAAGACATATATTTAAGTCAATACTTAAATTAGAAGAAAAGGCAATGCAATTATGCACAAAGAATTTACCAACCAAAGATATTTATTGTAAGAAGGATTGAATCACAACTATACAATTTTATAGGGCAGTTCATACTATTTTGTTTCCCTTATCAAGCCATATAGGTCTCGTAATCTTTTCTATACTAAGTTGACATCTCTACTTCAGTATTGTCATACCATTTGTCAATGGCTTATAAATACCAGATATTTTGATTGTCCCCATTGAGTTTATAAAATTATGTTCTTGGTAGCCTCTCTTGACTTATTCATTCAAATTATCCCACACATAGGGTAATTCATAATTTATTTAATCCAATAATTTATCAATAATATAACACATTAAAAAGTATACAATGTCATATACTTGTATTATTCTTGACTAGAAAAATAACAACATCATTGGGTCTATGATCAGGAGAATACGTTGGTACCTCCCATCACACAGATTCCAGCTATGCCATTATTGTCTATCAAGAATTTCATACAAGTACCTTAAATAAGATGCTCAATTATTACTCTTAAAAGACTCATTTTCTAAGAGCTCCTACTTATAAAGAGTGTTTGACTTTTACTTATTTGTTTATCCAAGTTCTCTATTGAACACAATTTTTCAACAAAAATATATCTTCTAAAGGCTAAGTCTTCATGATTCTCAAACCTAGTCTAATAGGTTTTCAGCAGCTATTATTTTTCTAAAATGCAAGAATTTTTATGTCTTCTATCATTTCAACAATATCCCAGAGTTTCTCTCTCTCTCTATATATATATATATATTAGATGAAATATTCCAAATTTCTTATTCAAATCATGTTTGTTTCCTAATAGAAACATTTAATATTTCTTCTTAAAACTCTTATAGTTTCAAGTATTGGGAATTTGGACTTGGCTTAAGAGTTTATTCTTCACTTAAGATGGGCCTTTACTATTTACCCAAGGAGTAATTTTTTCCTGAACTCCACCATAATCTAGAGTTTGGACATTAAGAAATCACTCCATTTGAGATTTTCTTTCACTTTGATCTGACACTGCTGCCTCAGTATCTAATCCTTCACTTTTACCTCCTTTCAGGTTACTTTGGATTCGAATCTTGACATCTTAAGATTCAGAAGAATCAAGTTCCTCTTAGGACTGATCTTCTTAGTTCTCTTCCAGTTGCTCATCTTATTCCATTTCAGGATTAATTATAACCTTACTCTGGATTCTTTAATCTTGATCTTCTATCAAGATATTCTCCTTCTAGGTTGTCACTCAATTTCATATTCCAATCAAAAAATCCTTACCTTATTTGTTACTCAGAGCCTCACATTTCTCTAAGTAATTTGTGTTTGGAATAATATTCAATGGCTTTAACTGAAAAACTTGTTTATTTTCCAAAGCCATCAAGTTCAAGTTTAGATATATGTTTTTCAATAAAAACATTATTCAAAAGACTAAAATATTTTGATTTAGTGTGATAACTCATAGAAATTGATAACATTCTAGCACATTTTCTTCTCTTTTCACTTGCTTTTGAGTACAAATTGTGCATATATAGAAGAAAATGTGGTAGAACAAAAGAAAAGTTCAAATCATGAGTTAAATGCATATAAGTAGGATTATCTCTTAAAATTAAAGAGCTCATGATGTCCTCCTCCTTGTAGGTGAAAGATGACAAGTCAAAAAGCTATAAAAGACCAAGGAAAAGCTCAATGAACTAGGGGGGAAGCTGTTTTGTTGTTGGCCTTAGCCAACAATACATGTACTGAAGCCAATGGGAAATTGCATTCACTGTGTCATATGCTTCAACCAACAGCATATGTGCTGAAGCAGGCAAGGTCAAAACTTACTGTGTCATATGCTTCAGCACACACGTATGCGCCGAAGCATACAATAGACTATGCAACCATGCGTTTTACTTACTGAAACGCATGAGGAGGGTATTTAAGCAAGGGATAGGCCGAAATTATGTCATTCTTCAGTTTTCAAGTGTTCCTAGGAGCTGGGTGTGCTAGGGTTTTGCTTCCTTGAAGAGTATTGAGCTTGGGTTGAAGTCTAGAAGAGATTTTGGGCTCAAATCCTTGGTTTTTCTCATTCCTCTTCTCTTTCTTTGTTAAGTTTTTGATATGACTGCAATTATTCTGCATAGTTGTAGCTCTTTCATGACTATGTGTAGTCAAGCACCTCATTTTAGGGTTGTTTTGAACCCTTGTATGGATTAAGCACTCATTTCCCATTTATATTTGTAATTAATGATGAGATTATGTTGATTTTACTCTTTTCTTAATGCTTCTTATTGGGTTCACTTGATTAATGCTTGAGAGGGCTAGATTGAGTGTAGAACTTGTGTTAAATCGTGTGAGAGCTAGAAATTTGTGAATTGAATGGATAACTTTGTTAATGAGGTAGAGATACACTCATTGACCTCACATAGCCAAATAGGATTTGCAATTAAATCAGGGTTTAATTAGTTAATTAAGAGATTAATGAATTAATTAAACTATACACCTATTTGGAGACTTGAGAGAGCACTTATAGGTAAATTAGTATCATTGGCTAGTATAATCTTTCATTAAGTAGCACATATAGGGGGATTTAGTGAATGCTTTTGAAATACAAGGGGATAAATAATCCTAAGTTTCATTCAATACTTGAATTCAAAGAATCATTTGCTTTTATAAATTTTCCGTTGAAAAATAGTTTTAAAATTTCTTTCTCACCCAACCAACATGTTTTGTTCCAACTTGATCAATTTCAAATGAATCTATTCAACCTAATTGAACACATGATTGCATTCGTTAGTTTGCTTTCGTCGTAGTCCTCATGGGAACGATCTTTATTCATCACTTTATTACTTGCAACCCGTATGCTTGCGGAAGCTAAGCAGCGAACATAGTGCTTCTAAAAAACACTTTTAAATCATATCAATCTCAAATAAAAATAAGACAAACCATTGCAAATATTTTCAGGATTTTTAAGCACATAAAAAATCACTATTATAACATTGAAAAGAATTTAAAATATATCCAAACATGTTCTAAAATAAACATATCATATGTCTAAATATAGATAATGAATTTAGGGATTTTTAGAAACAAACTGCATCTTAATCGGAGTTCAAATGCCCCTTCACACATCCCTAGAAGAGTGAGGAATTGAAAAATAAGTTTAAAAAAACAAGGAAAGCCCACTGTTTTTTTTTAACTTGGGTCTAGTAACAAAAAAAACTAGCCCAGTGCATCCCATGCAAACCCCTTACTTTTTTTTTTTATGAACCCAATCTGGTCAAGCCCCAGTCTAGAGATTTTTGTTTTAATGTTAAACTATTAAAACTATTTTGGGTCCCTATCTCAGGAACTTTGAATTTTTTTTTCTTTATCTAGTTTTCATAACAGCCCAAAAATAATTGCCTTTGGCCCATCTTCTGTAGAGCCCAGCACCAAAAAAATGTTTTTTTAATAGACAGCTCTAAATGCTGCAAGAGGTGTCGTTTCAATGAAACAACGCCGTTTTGGCTGGAGGTTGTCTTCTTCAACCTCTAGCCAGGTCATGTATGACCCGACTACAGCGTGGGTTGGTCCGTTAGACCCAACTCTTCACTCCTTCATAACCAGCATTTCCAAAGTTGGGTTTTGGTGTTCTTAGTGTATATCTCTTCATTTTTTTTAAGATCTACACAATGAAACTAATTTCATGGCCTGAAAATACCTTTTTCTTGGGAACCAATTTCAGAAAGACAAATTCCTCATTTCCCGTTACTGTGTTCGGTAAATTCACAATTCTTTGTTTCATGTTCTAGGTTCGATGCAAACATATACCATGTGTTCTAGAATTCTCTAACAGTTTGGTGCCCTGTAACTCAATGAACCCAAATAACAATAACTAAATAGTCGAATATCTTAGGTTTTTTTTTTTACGTCGTCCACGCACATATATAAGAGACTGACACAACGATAAGCATAAATTACACCAACCAGAGATGTGTGCTTGTGTGTGTGTATGAGGAACGAGAGGTATCCCAGTATTAAACGTACACAAACTAAACAAAACAATTGCCCAAAGTCACTGGGCCTTAAGAACAACAGTCTTTGGAACGAAAATATACATATAGAGGCTCCACAGACATATATATAAATATATATATTACCACAAGGACCATAAACTAAGAGAAAAGAACCGCAAATCACTACGACGGCACGTTCATTAATTTTTAGGGGTCAAAATTTTTATGTCAAATACTAAAAGCCAATTATTCAGAATAGTACAGATTTCTAGAAGTTTGACAAAATTATGATTTGCATATTATCATGAGAAGGAAAAAAATTTCTGGAGATAATAGTACGGAGATAAAAGAAATACTCTTGGGAACGACATTATATCATAATATCATAATATAGATATCATTCTTGGATATTGGCCTCAAGAAAAAACAATGGAAGCAAACAACAACATATTCATCCGTACACATGCCTTTTCCAAAAAAAAAAAAACAAGACGCGGTAGAAGCAAATTTTATAATTTTGGTTATAAGAATAACGTGGCTCTGATACCATGTAAGAATTTTAGGCGTACCTAGAATCCGATTGACTCGTTGAAGTACCCACACGAAACCGGAGCACCGATGCAGACTCCGATCATGTTACATAGCAAATACACCAAAGAGAGGAAGAGAAGAGAACATTCTTGTATGAAAATCTTTTAGAGGGAGAATTGTGTATTATATCATCATTAGCCTTCTCCCTTAATCTTACACCTTATATATATAGTGTACGTATGATTACATAGGAATAGATGCAACTCTTAAACATACGCTTACATAGGAATAGATGTAACCTTTAAAACACAAAGAGTATAATTCTTTATAACCCATGTTTCTCCATGAAACCCCTCTTGAATTGGGCTTGGACCCTAATCCACCAGGGGTGGACTAATATATTCCAGCAATATTTGACAACTCGAAAGCATGAAAACCAAGTAGTTCTAAAATATTGTATAATACTAGTGTAAAGTGTAACATTTAGAAAATCGATGCGGGAAAAAAACATTTAGAAAATCGATACCATTGATATCTACACACACACACATATATGTATATGTGTATGTGTATGTGTATAATGCTGGTTAGATGGAGTAGATTCTATGGATTTAACAAATTTTTTTGGAGGTCCAGGTAAGGGACGAGTTGTTGTAAGTACATCTCATTATTGTTTTTCTTTAAGTGCAATATACATATATAGTTGCATATTTCGCTGTATAACAATAATTCACAATGATTCATAGCTGTGACTTGCATGTGAGTATCTACTTTCTAACTTGATAGCACCGAGTGAAGGTGTGAAAATTGATGAACACCTAATGCTGCTCCTTCTTTGTTGTTAATTGCTTTTGGATGTAAACATTGAAGTTCAAGTGAGTTTCTCTACCATCAAGAATCATGAGATTTAACTACACATAGACATGAGAATAAAAAATCCATTAGGAGGAGATGAAGGCAGAAGGAGCAAGAGGACATACAGGTAAAATCAACCAATTTTAAAATTCTGAATTGGGCCTATTGTATTCATTTAGAATTTGTTAAGTTAATAGGCCTAAGTCAAGATTTAGGTATTAAAAAGGCTTTTAATGGCATTTTCCCATAAACAAAATGCTTATATTAATTTTACTTATCAAAAAGTTATTTATATTAATTTAATATTATGAAGTCTGGCAATCATTGTGGTGACTTGCAATTGTTCAGAGACTATCCGGTGGTGGTCGTCCGCCGTTAAATCAGCCAAAAGGGTGAAGTCAAATTTAGATGCAAAATTTGACTGAGTAATTTCACGGATTTTCTTAAAATTACTTCCAAATTTATTGTAACTTATCAGTAATAACTCAAATTCAAGAGACCTATTAGGGATAATTAATTATTGAATACAATTTATTTTAAATTTTTAAAAAATCATTTAATATTTAACCTGCAGGTATTATATTCATGTTTTGCATGAATAAAATAAAATGAAAAATAATGTTTAAGGCTTTGATGAATTATGAATTATAAAAATTCATATATTATATATTAATTGATATTATCAAATAATTCATTTTATTTTATAGGCCTAACGGGTTCATCATAATAATAATAAATGAGACAGCTTGCTTCAATGACAATTATTACGAAAATACAAAGGGAGAGCTTTAAGTTAACAACTTTATTGTGGAATATATTTGGAAACTTTTGTCCTTTTCCCTCTCTCTCTCTCTCTGTCTTTTCCTTTTTTTGCCCCCTTTTTCTTTTTAAGGAAAGGTCGGTAGCTGCTCTATCTAGGGGAATGATCAATATTAATATTCAAATATACTAACCAGCGCCCCGGGCGCACTGTTTACTAAAGGGCTGTTAGCCACCCCTGGGGTTCGAACCCGCATCGCCTTCTACTCCAAAAAAAAAAAAAAAAAAAAAATCAAATATACAGTATATACTATAAAATCTGTAATTAAGTTTCATTGTTTTAATTAAGGACGATGATTTCCAATAAAAAAAGATTGGCGACAATTAGCTTTAACTAAATGCCTGTTTGGTTGATGTATCAAGAGGTAATGTAAGTTAACATGTTTTGCGTTTTGATGTGGGCATCAAGTTTACATTGTAAAGCTTGACAATTATATTAAATATTGTACTAAAGTGCTCTTAATTGCAGAGAACAAAAAACCGGATCGGACCAGCTAGTTCGACCAGTTAAACAGGGAACTGGTCAGTGGTTTGGTTTGGTTTGCTCATTAAACCTTGAGATCGGTTGGACCGGTTAAAACCGGTGATTCAATTGGTTGAACCGATATCATTTTTTAAAAATTATTATTTTGTGCTATCTTTTAGGGAAAAATGGAAGGTTGAAGACCAAAATAAAAAAAAAAAAAAAGTAGGTAAAGAAAGAAAAAATCTAAAAAAATGAAGAAGATAATGAAAAAAGTTATTTAAAAAGATATAATAATGATAGAAAAAGAGATATCATTGCATAAGTATAGGCATTATAACTAATACTAATAGATTTTAAGCATTTTTTTACCTAAAAATCTTCATTTTTATTTATAGAACTTTAAAAATATATTAATATATATTGCCACTAATAAATTATAATATTTTAATATGACCGATTCAACTACCGGTTACACCTCGGTTGACCCATTTGAACCTATGCTGTGACCGGTTCATTGCTCGATCCGATTTTTCTTTCCTTGCTTAATTGTCTCTTCTCCTCCCTTTTCGATTGTCAATCACGGCCCCCAAGGTCAAGCAACATTTACCTGAAAAAGAGAAACTGATTCTCCTAAAAAGGAAGATCATAAAATATTGAAAAGCAACATATATTTATTTAACAAAATTTTGAAACAGCACCATATATTTGAATCCAGATGCATTAGGATATAAAATATTCAAAAATGTTGTGATTAGGAGCCGAATTTCTATAATCCTTTTGAATTATTTTTGTTCATTATCTTGACTTAAAATATATCATATCTCCACCATATTTATAATTGAGATTCTAGAAGAAATTATTTATTATTAGCATGAGAGTGAACAAGTAGCCCGCCCATTTTAGCGAGCTTGTTTTGTCCCTTTTTTTGTGTCGCCTCGAGCTGGCTCATTTTAACCAAGTATGAGCAGGTTTACCGAGTTAGCGAGTAGCTTGCTTAACCCTAGCGAGCGCACGCATACATACACTATATATACATGGCCTCTCTATCTTCGTAGAGATGAGATGATCATTGAAAACTCTAACTATCGTATGTAATTTCCCACGTGTGACATTTTTGTCCCTCACATGTATAGGAGGGTTTTCCACGTTAAATTACGTGTGGCATCTTCTACTATTTTCTCTTTTTCTTTCTTTACCTTTGTAATTTATAATTGTTTGATACTTTTTGATTTCGCTTATCTTACGCGCGCTTGCAAGAGAAAAATAACGTGAAAGATTATTCCTTGGAAATAACGCAAGCAAGCTTATATGTTCCATCACTGCAATATTATATTGCTGGTGAGATGAGATGGGGTCGTTTCTAGGCATATAGCTTTTTCAGAGGTCGAAGCACGCTTAGGGCCGAGAGGGAAGGGCATTTCGTTTTTTTTCATATATGTATTTATATATTTTTTTAATGCAATAACAGTTGCAATTTTTGGTTGATATAATGATGCTATTTTATCACTAATGACTGTTGGGTTGAATAGTATTAACACCCAATAAATAAGACTTCATGAATATGAAAAAGAAAAACTAGATGAATGTGTATATAGTTGTTTTTTTTTAATAAGAATGTGCATATAGTTAGTATTAGCTTTATCCACACCAGGACCTAATCTTGCTTGAATGTGTATTAATTATTTTTGGCAAAAAAAAAATTGTATTAGTAATTAATAATATAACAATAACAAGAACAACAGTAGAAATATTGTATGCTTGAGTACTTTATAGGAAAAATTGGTTATATATAACTTGCCATTGTATATTTGTAACAACATTAGTATGGTTATCTTTTCTAACGAAGAAATATACATATAGTCCATAGTATTTTGT
The DNA here is from genome assembly GCA_963210345.1 of Inga oerstediana. NCBI lineage: Eukaryota > Viridiplantae > Streptophyta > Magnoliopsida > Fabales > Fabaceae > Inga > Inga oerstediana. Next base: position 20,809,902 of record OY723406.1, read on the forward strand.
GAATCTAGGTTGATCTAAAATATTGTATTAAGCTATATTATAATATTTTGAATCTTACTTTTTAATGTTCTTTATTCTGAAAATATTTTACAATTAATCAAGCACTCTCTTATTAAAAAAAGAAAGTGTGATTGAAGATTCCTTGAAAACTAACGCAAGTAAACGTTTGTTCCATTTATGCCATATATATTGCTGGTGAGAATGTAGTTAATTCTGTGGGGCCGAAGCAAAGAACAGCTGGTCAGTGCATTTCTTTTTCTTATGTTTTTAAACGCAATTAGATATACATAATTGCTCTTTTGGGTGAGTATTAATAATGATTTATGATTAAAAATAATATATATTTATGTGTGCTAGCTACCCAGAATCAATTAATCATGAGTCATGATATAGGTTTAATTCTGGGTTTATGTAATCAAGTGAACCAATTATGCATAGCACTCACACTAGTGGAAAAATCACTTTAAAGACCGGTTAAAAAAGACATTTTAGACCGATTCTGGATCCAGTCTTGATACAGCCGGTCTAAAAAGTCTACTACTTTTTAGACCGGTTATGGAGCTGGTCTAAAAAAACAGTTTTAAGACCGGTTAGTATAAAACCGGTCTAAAAATAAATATTTTTAGACTAGTTATCAAAGCAATCGGTCTAAAAATTTGACTTTTTAGACCAGTTCTCTCCAAAACCATTCTTAAATGTACTTTTCAGACCGGTTTTGGAGAGAACCGGTCTTAAAAGTTGAATTTTTTTTTAAAAAAAATTTCGTTTTAAAGATATACCCAGCAAGCCATTTCCCTTGTTAAAACATTTCACTCAGCAAGCAGCAGCCAGTTCAACGACATTCAAATAAATCTTCTCTTGCAGATTATATAACTAACATCTTAATGACATGTGAGAGACTTAAAACTCATTGGAACATATTAAAACTCAACTCCCTTGTGCTTAAACAGTGCTGGCCGAAACAGAAGCAAGGAAAACAACCATGAATAATAAACTCACAATTATAGACAGAATCATAATGCAAGGAAATTATACAACCATGACAATGCTGTTTTGACTAAGTTCCTTATCTTTTCACTTACATACATACATCAAAGATTAAATTACATTAATGAGAATTCTGTTATTCATTAGGGCCAAAATACTTTATACACACTCTTCTTAGGCTAATGATCACTAGCTGGCCTGGCTTCGGAGAATCTACACTAAGACGTACACCTCATATCCTTCATTTTCCTGTGACGACAATAAAAAAAGTAGTTATATATATACACACCAATAACAATATACATAATTCAAATATAGTTCATGATAATTATTTTAGCTAACTAACCTTCAATGTAGTTTTATAAAGGGATATCCTCCCATATCCCTTTATGATGATCGTTTCTTGTGCCGTGTTCATTGTTTGCTTCATCTTCTTCGTTGAATTCTGATAAACCCCTAGAAAAAGAAGGAGTCTCAAGCAGATCATTCATTGAATGAATTTCCTGATTAATATCAACGACCCTTTTTCCTTGGAGAGCTACAGACCATATTTTGTTTACCTAATCAGTAACATAGAAGACTTGTTTCGCTTGATATGCCATAATGAAAGGTTCATCTCTAAAACTTCTACTATTTAAATCATCCAATGTAAATCCCAACTGATCAATCATCACACCATTGTTGACATCAACCCACTTGCATTTGAAAATGGGAAGTTTAACTTTAACATAATCAACAACTCAAATCTCTTCAATCACCCCATAATAAGGTATTGCTGCCAATCAAGGATTCTTATCTTTTGAACTAGAGAAGTGCATAGATTCAGCCACTAACATTACCCCACTGTTCTGGACGGTGCTCCTATCATCAAGGGACTTCGTGTAAAACGTATAACCATTGATCACAAATAAAGTCCAACTTATGACATCAGCCTCAGGACCACGTGCTAACCATTTAATTGTATCAGACACACATTCTTCGCCGTCGACCTTTTGTTTGAACCAATGTGCAAAAGTTTTGTTATGCTCCCTAATTAATCTTTGTTTAGTCATTCGACTATTTCCTTTCTGTACAATTTCTTTATGAGCATTAATGTAATCTTGAACTTCATCAACATTATTCAAGATGTGCAAGTGGACTTGTTGCAATTCATCAGGATCCATACTCTTTACTGAAGCCCCGCGTCTACCGCCTTCTTCGTCATGACATTCAGGAAGTCCAATGTGTCCTACATTTGATAAGTAATCTTGACAAAACTCCATAGCTTCTTCAGAAACATATTTCTGAACAATAGATGCTTCAGGCCGGTTAAGATTCTTCACATACCCTTTTAGGATTTTCATAGTTCTTTCAATTGGGTACATCCATCGTAAATAGATAGGGCCACACAACTTGATCTCCCTGACTAGATGAACAATTAGATGTACCATGATATCAAAAAAAGAAGGAAGAAAAAGCTTCTCAAGCTGGCACAAGATCAAATATCCTTCATTTTCCAGTTCATCCAATTTTTCTGTCTCAATGACTTTACTACAAATAGCATTGAAGAAGAAACAAAGTCTAGTCAAAATATGTTGAAGATCATATTCGGCAATGCCTCGAATACCTAGTGGGAGCAGTTGTTGCATTAAGACATGACAATCATGAGACTTTAGCCCCACTAACTTCAAGTCTTTCATCAACACAAGCTTCACAACATTTGAAGAATACCCTGAAGGAATTTTGATGCCATGTAAACACTGACAAAAGCTTCTTTTCTCATCCTTAGACAAAGTATGAGCAGCTGGAGGACAAAAAGTTCTCTTACCATATGGCTTTGGATGCAAGTCTTCTCGTATCCCCATTTCTTGCAAATCTAATCTTGCCTTCACGCCATCCTTAGAACTACCTTGTATGTTAAGCAGTGTCCCAACAATACTATCACAAACGTTTTTCTCCACATGCATGAAATCAATACAGTGTCTTACATCAAGCTTTGGCCAATATGGAAGATTGAAGAAGACAAACCTCTTTTTCCATTTACTTTTCTTATTACTTTTCTTTGTAGTCTTACCAAAGATAACATTCGTATTTTTCACCTTTTCATAAACTTGCTCCCCAGTCAATGCCTTCGGAGCATCTTCAAACTCTTGTCCACCAACAAAAGCTTTCTTTAATCTACGATACGGGTGGCCTCGTCTAAGAAATCTCCTATGACCAAGATAAACTGTCATTTTTCCATGTTGAAGTTGATGGTAGCATGTTCCTTCTTCACAAATCGGACATGCTTTATGGCCTTTAACACTATAGCCTGACAAGTTTCCATATGCAGGGAAGTCATTTATAGTACAAAAGATCATGGCTCGCATTTTAAAAACCTCCTTCTTGTTCGCGTCAAAAACATCAACACCTTCGTCCCACAACTCTGTCAAGTCTTCGATCAAGGGCTCCAGGTAAACATCTATATCATTTCCGGGTTGTTTTGGTCCCGAAATCAATATAGATAACATGATGTACTTTCGTTTCATGCATAACAGAGGAGATAAGTTGTAAATTACCAACAGAACAAGCCATGAACTATGTATACTGCTCAGGCTACCAAAAGGATTCATGCCATCCGTGCTAAGCCCAAGCCTAAGGTTTCTTGGCTCTTCACCAAAGGCAGGAAATAATTGATCGATTTTCTTCCATTGAGAAGAATCAGCCGGATGTCGAAGCTTTCTATCGGATATCCTCTCATCCACATGCCATCTCAAATTTCTTGCATCATTTTCATTAGCAAACAAGCGCTTGAACCTTGGTATGATTGGAAGGTACCACAATACTTTTGCAAGAGCGTTATTTGATTTGTACCTCGGGGTTTCACATATTGGACACTGTTGTTCCTCTTCATGCTCTTTTCTATACAATATACAATCATTAGGGCATGCATGGATCTTTTTATACTTCATCCCTAGTGGACACAATATTTTCTTAGCATCATAGTATCGAGAAGGCAACACATTATCATCTGGAAGAATGTCCTTAAAAGCCTTAAGTGTCACGCCCTTATCTAATTTTCACCTTTTCAGAGTATTCACGGAAAACGATATGCGGTTCGGTAGGCAAAACAGGAATAGAATAAATATACTGATAATATGTGCATGATTACATAAATTCCCTATAGGGGTTCATACATGATACTTACGATTAAGGTAGCCGCACAAGGCTACTAGGGTGTCTAAACCCATCCCAGTGAAATGGAGACTTCTTCCCGTCTTCGTTCCACTACTGTAATCCCCTCGTACGGTACTCTGTATTGTTGTTTACATATCTTCTGCCGTCTCCTGTCTAAATTGTTGGTAGGGGAGGGTGAGATTTGAGAGAATCTCAGTAGGAAACAGATACCATAATGCATGCATGATTAATGCTATGTGTATGACATGTTAGCTTTATCTAGATGTATGCCCCATAATGACATTTCTGCATGCTCAATGTTTCATACAATAAGACTATGGCCACAGCGAAAACAGAAACAGAGCTTCATTTATTCAAATATGCTCTACACAATCAAGTAAAGCAATCACATACATCATTACACAAGCAAAGATATCAATTACATGGAAGTAAGGTAAGTCCCCTACCTTAACCCTTTTTCGCCTCGAAATGTGTGCCTCGATCTACGTGCAAACAGCTCGGGGCTCCATATTCGATCCTACAATGTCAAATATACTATTTAGACACTTCCATAGTGTTTCTGGGGGTTATATGAGTCTATCTTGAAAAATTACTAAAATACCCCCGGGGACCCGGCCCCATCGTACCCGGTCCGACTGTACTTTTCTCAAAATTCTAACCTGGGCTATAATGACATATTTTCGCCCAAGGAATCCATTTCCAGACTCGGAATTACCAAATTCAATGTCAAATTATGAAATTGCCCTTGGCAACCCTACTTTTAGGGTTTTAGGGGCGCTTCCGTAATTATGCTTTCTCGGCCTTTTCTGAAAAAGTACACAACTGTAACCCCACCTAATTTTCCCTCCTGAACTCAATGGAATCATCAAATCATTGAAAATCCAAGTCTAAGGCCCATTTATAGCCCTGACCGAAATATATGGGTTTTCCAGGGAAAATCGGGGTTTTTCGGTTTTGGCTCCGTAAACGCATTCCTTTCTACTCCCAACCACTTTATTGACTATTCCATTAGGTTACAACTACCATTTAGTACCAATTTGGGCAGCATAACCCCTAGGCCAACCCATTTCCAAGAATTAAAACCAATGGCAATCCGGCGAAATTTCACCTATTAAATTGCCTACAGCAGCCAGAATAGTCAATATACAAGAGTTTGGAAGTTACCTCAAGCTCCCACTAGCTTTTTCTCAAGGTGGCTGAAACCCTAGCTTCAAAACACCAAGATTTGTGCTTCAAACACCTTACATAACATAGAAGAGAAGCTTAGGAGAAGGATTACACACGTTAGGTACGAATTCACCGAAGAAATCGACCTATCTTTTGAGATTTATCCTTCCTCCTCTCTATTTTTCTCTCAACTCCTCTCTCTATTTTCTGCATAAAGCACGTCAGTTTTGGTGCTGAGGGAAGAAGAAGAAGATGATTTTAATAATAAGTCACCATTTAATTAACTAATTTTCCCAATTTCGGATTTTTACAAAATTTTGGCAGATTTCTGCTCAAACTTTGAAAAATCATAACTAATTCTAGAAAAATCGAATTGGAGTGATTCCAAAGCCTATAGAACACTTATTGAGTCTAGTTTCAAGCAAAAATATAGAACTTTGCTGAATGGAATCACAAAATTCCCAGAATTTCAATCTTTGCATATTGTTCCAGAAATTTCACAGTTTTTCTGTGCTAACTTCAAAAATTCATATCTTTTTGTGTATAACTCTAATTGAGTAATATGACCTATCAAATTAAAGCTTAGGATGTATAATTTCATCCTGTAAAATGTCATAATTTCTTATCATCATTTGATCATTCAAAATCACATGACAAGCTCACTACCTCATAGGCAATTTCACCGAAAACATAATTATATTCTCCAAAATTCACCATTTTACTTTCTTAATACCCCAAAGATATAAGAAATATTAGAGAATAGATTTGGGATATCTACTAAACCGGGGCTTAGCAGTCCGCTTAATTTAGGCTTATTCCCAAGCCTCTAATCCCAAAATTCGGGATATTACATCAAGCGTTTCTGAAAAACTCTTGTCGCTCCATCCATGCCGTGCTTTCAAGCTTACCAATTTCAATACTGCTTTCAACAATTGGTACTTTTTACACCCCTGGTACAACGGCGTCTCAGCCTCACTACACATATTACCATATGCATGTGATTGCTCAAAAGTCTCTTCTCCTATATTACGAATAATATCCTCTATTCGATCATCCACATCCATGTCATTATCATCAAAGTTCACTCCCCCCTATTGAGATGAACTTAGCATTTCTAATTCTTCACCATGTCATACCCACACTGTATAACTCTTATAGAATCCTTCACAAATTAAATGTGTATATATATCTGCAGTACTTAGTCGCTTCTCATTCAAACATACTACACAGGGGCAATAAACTTTCCACGACCATCATCGGCATTTCTACTAGCGAAGTCTAAAAAACCCCTCACCCCATTATCATATTCAACACTCGTTCGTTTAGCATTTATCCAACTATGATCCATATATATCTCAACACTTCTAGCACCCTATATCCAACAACAAAAGGATAGACAAAAAACAACAACAACAATAGAGTTTTAGATATTTCAACGAAATTAACAGGAACCATTTGAAACTAGTATTGTTTTAACAAACCAATAACACTGACAATAATCAAACAACCGCACTAAACTAAAACAGAACATAGAGTGGTATTAATCCAAGCCAAATATCACAGGGATATAATTAAAAGTCAGAGCATATATCTAACAAGAATGTGCAGATTTGATTTTTTCCAGATTACGTACGTTTAAGTGCTCAAAGCAACAACAAGAACCATTTTTTCATTAAACATTATTAATTATAAAACAACGTACAACTAAATAATAGATTGAACACTAACCTGAATGAAGACCAAGGAGTGAGCTACAACCCAAAGTCACGGTGGCGTCGACTGAGGTTAAAATGAAGTCCTCAACTTCATGGCACTGACAAAGGGAAGTCAAGTCAGAGGAGAATGGTCACTGCGGAGATTAGAGGTGGCGGCGGAGAAGGCTGACGATAATCAAAGAACAACGACGACAAACACAACAACGGCAGCGGGTAATGATGGAGGAGAGTTGAGCAAATAAGGGACGGGATGCCATGGATGAATTCAGAACAAGCACAGACAGAGCTCACAGAGAAATGGCAGAGAGAAGAAAGGGCTCACAGAGCGCGCGATCTGGGCACGGGAGGAAAAATAAAGGTGAAAAATCTTACCTTTAAGACCAGTTTTTATTAAAAACCGGTCTTAAAAATTAAGACCGGTTCTTACCAAAACCGATCTTAAAACGTTAATGCATTTTGAATTTAAATGTGTTAACATTTAAGACCGGTTTACGTATAAACCGGTCTTAAATGTTAAATATTTTAGACCGGTTTTATATATGTTAAATATTTTAGACCGGTTTTAATATAAAACCGGTCTTAAATGTTAAAACATTTTAAATTCATAAAAATTTTAAGACTTTAAGACCGGTTTTATTTATAACCGGTCTAAATAAATTTTTTAAGACCGTTTTTTTTAAGAACCGGTCTAAGAAGTTCAATATAATTACAAAACTGCCACCACGCAAATTTTTAAGACCTTATTCGCTAAAACCGGTCTAAATGTGGCGGTCTAAAAAGGGTTTTTTCTAGTAGTGTCATAAAGGATTGTGACATTTTGTTGGCTTATGTAATGTGAAAAGAATTACATTTTGTAATCCTGATTACATCATTTAATGTAATATGGATTACATCACTATGATTAACAAATGGGGATATAGACATGTTGTAATTAAAGTGAAAAAAAATTATTGCCATTATAACTTTTTAAGTTGACCAAATTACCTACCCATAAAAGCTATTAAATATTAAAAAATTACTGCCATTAAATATTAAAAAATTAATAATAATAAATAAATTTAAAAATTGTTGCCCATTAAAAAATTTAAAAAATTATATTCCACCATTGAAAAATATTAAAATATCCCATTAAATAATATTTTCACCATTAAATATTCAAAAATCATCATGAACCAAGCGTGACCACTACATAATGTTTCAATTATTAAACATGAAAAAGTTATTATGAACTCAATGTGTGCACAACACAAAATGAAAAAATTAACGTGAACCAAACGTGTACATTATACTGGTTGTTATATTATATATATAGGAAGTTTTAATTAATGAAATTAATCAATTAATTATTATATATGTGGATAGGGTTATTATACATATATATTTATATATGTAGGGGCAATTTTGTCTCTGTTTATATTATTCTCATATATTGTCATGTTTGATGTAATCCAACCAACATTTGTATGCTTATACATCATCTTTCCTTAATAACAAACCAAACAATTCCATGTAATAATCATTATATTACTTTTCATTACATTACATTCCTATGTTTCTGTGAAGCAAACGGGCCATTAGGGATCGGATCTCAAAATATATAAGTATAATCCACCACATATTAGATATTACATGTAAAACTGACAAATCCCTATTTTTATTATATATTTTTATACTTTAATTGGAGATTTTGTCATAGTTATTGAGCCTACAATGCCTTTCTTGAGATAAATTGAGATTAAGAGTAAATGGATTAAATTATGAGTAAAAATGGCAAAATTGTCAATAAAATTATAATAACTCTTAATCATTGATTTTTATCAGAATATTTGATGTTGGTTAAATTTTTTTCAATTGAAAATACTTGAAAAATTGGATTAAAACTGAAAATGGCAGTTTTGGTTTTGAATTTTAGAAATGACAATTTAGTCCCATAAATTTTGAAAATGCCATTTTGGTCCACGAATTGAAACACAGCGTTTGGCATAGGTCAGATCTGAATTAATTGCAGAATTGAACTGCAGAGCGGAGGTGAGGCGAGAACAGAGATCATAGCCGCAAGACACTACCTCGAGACCTTCCTTCTTTGATCTTCGTCTCCTTCATTTTCATCTCTCTCGCCGGCGGCACCGTCCACCACCACCACAGCCGCCGGCGAGTCTACTATCCCAGAACCAGAGGGAGCTGCTGCAGATTGAGAGAGGACCAGAGGATTGGCGGGGATTCACAGAGGGAGCTGTTGCGAGACATTGGAGGAGAGAGGACCTTTTATCACCTTCATCTTCGGTTTTCTCTATCCTCTTCAATCCATATATTGCTGTGGCGTCCTCTGTTTTTATTCCAGCATCACCACTGAACCTTCACTCTTCATCATTAATTGCGTTTTCCTTGGTTATTTATTCATGGCTGCTGGTTTGAATTTGAAGATAATATTGTTTACCGAAGCTAATGTCATGAGGGTCAACAGCTAATTTCTCTTCTCCTGGAGCAAAGCAAAGAATTGATTCTTGATGTTTGGAGCTATAAAAGGGGAATTTTATTTTACTTTATTAACTTGACTATATATTTATGATTTCTTTCATTTAAGGAATTGTAATTTGTAGTTAAGACTAATATGTTTGGTTTAATCTTTGTTTGAACCAATTTGTGATTTGAATTAGTTTATGTTAAACATTGTGCTCATCAATATATGTGGTTACATATATGTTTCATTGTAATTCTCTTGATTCTCTAATTATCTTGCATGGTATTGTTTGGATATTAAGTTGATTTTGGATTACTTTAGAACCAATTGCATAAATTAATTCATAATCACACACTAAGAGTGCTTAATAACATATATAGAATAGAGGTTCCTCTCTTTTGGTGTTTGACTCATTGGTTGATGGGGTTTGGTATTTTAGAGAATTTAGTGATTTCATAAATTGCATACAAAATGGTTTTTAATAGTGTTTTAAGAAGTGATTATTTCTAGGTCTAGGAATAATCATTGATTAATGCACTAGACTCAACGGTGTTTGAGGTTTGGTATTTTAAGGGACTTTGATTGCAATTGCTAGTATTTTGTATTGAGTTTCGGTTAGAGAAATTAAGTCTTGCCCGGTGTGAGAGATTTGATTCACCTAACTCAAGCTAGCTCAAAGGGTCTTTTGAGCATTTTTGTCGAACTAGCACACTCCCATTATCTTTTGAAGCAAATGATAGATGAAGTTCATTGTTGTAGGAGGTTTTACCATATCTTTCAAACCCAATCTCCATTCCATTCCACTTTTATTCCAAAAATCCCAAAAATATCTATTTTAATTGCATTCAATTCATAGTTTTAAAAATCAATCAATCATGTTTATCCTTGTCAATTTTGCATTGTAACTACTTAGTTCACTAGAAATTAGTGTCATAATCGGCTCCTCAAAGTGAAACGAGCCGAGTTGTGCACTATATTGCATTAATTCGGTTTTATTCTTGGTAACCCCGAGGCGACTAAAAGGCTATTTCAAAAACTCAATCTATTTTCGCAATTGTTATAGTTTATGGACGGTATAGGTTTTCAATTGAATTATGCGGAGAACGACAATGAAGAAATTTGTTAAAAAAATTAATATAAAATGGGGTTATGTTTATGGAAATAACTGAGGCTTCAAATTTTACAACTCAAACAAATATATTTACAAGTTTAAGGTTTCCATTTTACATTAGTCTTCTTACAAGATCCTTAATTGTCATTCTCTCTCTATTTCACACACACACACATTGATAATTCAATTATTGGAAGTTAAAAGAATCCGCCAAGCTGATTAATTATACGAAACTCACTCTTCACACGTGTGGGCACACACACTCGCGCACACTAATGTGTCATTTGTTTTCTATTTATGTCTCTCCCACGAATGAATAAATCTATAATGCAGTATACCAATTACACTCTCAGCTAGCATCAGTATTAATAGTAGTATTAATTAGAGAGGAATAACGAGAACAAGAACAAAAATGATGAAACTATATGTTCATTCATCATGAAAGAACAATACAAAAGGTCATACAGCAACAATTACCAATAAATTGATTTAGGTTTAACACTAACCAACCCTTACTTATACATGTGGCCTATGTTAACCTTTCTTTATACAGTGGGGATTAATCTATTCATATCTTATCCATATGCCAAGATTCCTTTGTATAGAGCCTATATATGAGTGATTACCCAACTAACTAATTATCAAATGGAATATCTCATATCTTCAACAATCTATTCCTTCCAGGAAAGGTGGCAGCCCCAAATCCCCAAATTGAACTTCACCTTAGCTGCCATTGATAAATATATTCACACTTGAGATCCTACATAAAATAGGTGGGGAGTTACAAGTCATCATGCCCCAAAAAAGGATGAATTCACTATAAATGCTTAAAGAGATTAAACAGCGAGGAGATCAACTCAGTAATCATGTTAACAATCTAAAAGAGATTAATCATCAGGATTCCGACGTCAAGGACTGTTAGAGCTTGATGGTGATGGAGAAAGATTCCGACGACCCTTAAGAAATTTTGTATTAATAAATTAAAGCGGTTGCTTATGGATGGAGGAAAGGATAAAGTTTCAATAATGTTACCGTTAAGACAGACTTTTTCTCAGGTTAGTGTATATCTCATTTAACGTGTTCATATTAAGAAAAATATTGAAAAAAAAAGAACCTCTGAAATCACTGGAGCAAAAAGAAATCCAGACGCAAGCAAAATAGTATAAATTATTCTAAAAGAAAAGGGATTGGGATGATTTGTCAGACAATAACTCAAGCACCAATAAGTTGTTGGTTGAGATGGTAAGTGGTCTCACCTCGTAAGGAAGAGTATACAAGTTTGAATTTCAAAAAGCGCACTTGTTGAGAGGACTTTAACATTAACACTCCTAATCCAACAAAGATTAGGTCCAAGTCTAAAGTGACTTGGAAATACTCTAGGTTCATACCAACAAAAAAGAAAAGAAATGAACTCAAGTAAAGCACATATTCCATTTCTGCAATATATATATATATATGTTGCTGGTATTAAGGAGTCAGTTCTATACATAGGTTTTTTGAAGGCTGATCAGTGAAGCAGATCAAAGGTCGAGTCGGTAAGTGCATTTTATTCTTATTTATATTTTAATTAATGAAATATGTATAGTAGCACTTATTATGGTGTATATCTATGTAGTCATATTTATAATGTGTGACTCATTTGTTCCAATTTATGTTTCATGGTTACAAAATGATAATGCAGGGATTGAACACACCACCCATAGACAATAGCCAAAATGCCTGTATTCGTTCCTATAGGCCCGATGATGTTGAAAAGTTCGTTATTAGGTCAGATCATTCTATCCAAAGCCTTCTTTTTTTTTTCTTTTTTTTTACACGGTACAAAACTAAATATTGATATTATTGAGCCTTTTACTTGTCAGCTGTTAATGTCGATGGTATACAAATAATTAATTGATCATAATATAGGTTTAATTCTAAAGCTGAGTCATGACAAGAATTTTCAATAAGTTAGAAAAGATTTCTTATTCTTTTATTTATTTAGTTTTTCAAGGGATCTTTGCGCCCGCACACATATTATATTGTTTTTATTCTTACTAGTTCTTTCGTTATAAATTATTTCACAAGATCCTAAATATAGAAAGATTTCTAGTTTTATTAGTCAATTATATGTTTAGACTTGTTCACTTGAAATTTTTTTTAATAAAAAATTACTTTAAAAAAATCACTTTTGAAAAATTGTATCATGCTTGTTGAAGTGCCTATTTGTCTATGTTTTTTTTTTTGAATTTCAAATTATTTAAAAGAGTGAGGTTTGCTCAGCTCAACCATTATTCTTTTAAACTTTAGTTATGCTTCACAATAAAGCACTACTTTTGTTACTTGAACAAACAAAACCTAAACTTTTAAAAGTAACTAAAATATGGGGGGGAAAATACTAATTTCTGATTATTTTGAGTAGATTCTGAAAATAATCACATATAATAGTTGAAAAAAATATTTGAAAAACTAGAAATATCATTAAATTTAAAAATGACTAAATAATTATTTTGACATAATTGTAACAAAATTGGAAAAATAGTTCTATTTTTTATTCTTTATAAATTTACTCCTTCGCTTCTTAATGTAAACCCTACTTAATAATTCATTTGGAATGAGTATATCACTTTTCATGAAATCTCTAAATTATATAAAAACTGCTTATTTTTAAAATTTAAGCGACCCGTAATTTTATTTTGGTTATTTAATTAATAGACCAATCACCTTATTTCATTGTCACCCCAAGAAAAGGGAAGGGAGGAGGAGACTAGGATACATACAACACGAGGGTTCCCCTTGCACTACTATCTCTGTTTTTCCCACTCATTAGACCCTCCATAAAATATTGCAGATGAAAGAGCACTAAGAGAAGTAATAGGAAGGGTGGCAGGGCCAAACGACCAACTGACAAGGGGACAATTAAGGGAAGTATATAAAGTCCTAGGATACCGGTATCCATATCTAAGGGCATTACGAGCACCCTCGAGTAAAGATGAATTGATTAAGCACGTTTTGGTCGAACAATTAACAACTACTAGAGCTCAGGAAGTAAGACAAGCAGCAGCAGCACCTAGGGTTGAGGAAGAAGGACGCCCGATCGAGGGTGAGATTTCAGAGGAGGATGCATTGTATAAAGCTATATGTGATATCAAATGGCAAAGTGCAAAAACACTGCTAGAGAAAGAACCAAATGCGTTGACGTCAAAAATTACTGCTTCAGGCAACACACCATTTCATGTGGCTGCCTTGTTTGGGCATGTTAAAATAATGGAGGAGTTGCAGAAACTATTAGAGGATCCAAAATACTTAGAAACTGTTGATGATTTTGGCAACACGCCACTCTTAATTGCCACATTTACGGGAAACACTCAAGTTGTCAAATGCCTAGTGGACAAAAATTCCCACCTACTGGCCATTCCAAACTCAACTAATGAACTTCCTACAACACTTGCTTTTCTCAGCGGTCATCATGAAATGGGATGTGCTCTTTATCTCCAAACTCCATTGGAGTGCCTCCAACTGCACAATGATTCCCCTCTTGGTCCTACTCTTCTTCGCTGTTGTTTACAAACACAACGTCTCGGTAAGTAAGGACCTACATGAATGACTTTATATAGATTAATGAGTTTATTAGTTAAACTTAGTTAATGCTTTTAAATTTTTAAATTCTCTTAATGAAACTTATTACCTCCTGTCTATAATATAAAATTCACTATGTAGTTTAATTTGAATTATAAAGTGACTCTTATATTAAGGAGTGGGGGTAATATATTGATTAGACAAGGTTGTTTATTTAGTTAGACACTTTCAAAGCAAAAAATAAAAAAGATCTTATAATTGTTTCCCCAGTGTATTATTTTAGTATATAATTGTCAATACACAGATGTCGCTCGCCACTTGCTTCGTCGATGCCATGAATTGCTTTTTGCATCTGATGACGAGGATTGGAAGCCAATTTATGGCATAGCAATAATGAATTCTACAATTCCTAGCCCAACTGAACTTGTCTTCTGGAAACAATGGATCTATCACTGTAAGTGTCACTACTTAAATAATATTTATTTCTTATTAAACTATGTTATTTACTTTTTTTCATTGGTTTACATTACATGCATGCTCTCCTTTGTTTCGATTATAGGGGAAAAAAAAGGAGGAGAGGAAAAAGAAGATTATAGGGCGCCGCATTATATGGAACAAGTATTCTAAATATATATCCACACAATTGCTGAGAATAGTTTGACAAGCTAATAAAAGATAAAGTTTCGCCACTAAACAATAAACTAATTAATTACTCTACCTAAAGCATACATTAAATAATATTGGGAAAAAAAAAAAGATTCGTGTGTATAGCCTATACACTTTTACGTTTTCTTTGTTCAGTTCCTTTTATATACTATCTCCGGTCTTAATTATAAGACAAAATGACTTTTTTGGAGAAATCAATGAAGCTAATTAAATTACTTTAGAGAATTTATATTTTTATTTTATTCTCCAAACTAACTAGTTTGGCTAAAAACTATTATATAATCTAAGAATACATAATATATGATATGATTAAGTAACTTATTTAGTTTCTTTAATCTCTCCAAAAAACCGGTCAACTTTATCTTATATTTAGTATTGGAGGTAGTATTTATTTAATGAAATTTATACTTTTCTCTGTTTGTTTGCTGATGTTAGATATAGACACGGATTCAATCCCACGTTTCGAAAGTGCTTCTTTATCAATCCAGCATGAAGACACGAGGGAAAGAGTAAAAGGAAAACTTACAGGGCTAGGTAGAAATATGTGTCTTTCTTTTTTCTTTCATGGATTCAAGATTTCTTCATCTTTAATTAAACATTCTTATAGAAATTATTTGAACCTTTTCCTTTCTATAAGCTTATCCTTTTCTTTCTTCCGTTCTCTCTCTCTCTCTCTCTCTCTCTCTCTCTTTTGATTTTAAATTTGCAGCAGGACATCGTTTGCTTCAATGTCTCATCTCCTCTGCCTATAATTTTATAGGTAGGCATATCTGCGAACTAATTTATCATTTTATTGAACGAATAAGGCTTTGTCGGCTTTGTGTCTTGGTAACCATCTTCAAAATTAAACCAAGGATTGCAATATAGGGTGCAATCCCGGATCGTTTCTCAAAGAGCCTTTTATTAATTACCTAGAAACTAAATGCAATGATTGACATGAAATGAGTTAAAAATGGTTTTTAACTTTTTATCTAACAACTAAATTGCAATTAAACTAAAATGCTTTTAAAACTGATATTTTTGGATTTTTGGAATAAAATTGATATGGAATGGAAATTGGTTAGAAATGCAAATGATGAAGATGCTCTTGGAAATGGTTTTCAATGGCTATCCTTGCTTAATTAAGATATTTGGGGAGTTAATTCACTAAGCTTCTAATATATCAAACCTCAATTACCATTGAGTCTAGCATCACAAGAGAGGAATCCCTACCCTTGAAGTGCTATTAAGCCCTCTTAGTGTAATGAGTTTCTCTAAGTTTTCTAATATACCAAACCCCAATTACCATTGAGTCTAATGCTTAAACTCATGAACCCATTTATTTAAGCATTATTAAAACCCCTTAGAGAGTAACTATGGAATAAGCAATGCATTTAGGTTCAACTACAATTCTATTTCAATCAAACTATCCAATAATATCATGTTAAATAGATAGAAATCAATAAAATAATAGAGAAACATATATATAACCATATATATTGATGAATACAAATCCTCATTACAAATTCCAAATCAAAACAACTCAATTCATAAAAATTGTAACTAAAATCATAGTTTCATTATATAAATGAATTCTTAAACCTAAGAAATCACAAATATAATGAACTATAGATAAAATAAACTCCCCTTTGAAGCACATGTGAGCTCAAGCCATCTCCAAGAGCTAAGGAAATCAGTTATTGCGGTATGTCATCAAAGTTTCACCAAACAATTTCACAATCACAGCCATGGAGCGCATTGAATCAATTAACCAATTAGCTACAAATAATGAAAGTGAAGGCTAAAATAATTCCAGAAATAGAACAGAGCAAGCCACGGCTTGAATAGAGGAAGTGGTCTGGAATGGTTTAAAACAGAGGGAGGACACTGCTGGCGGTGAAGCAGGAAGATGGTGACGGTGGTGTTGTTGTGGTTGTGGGCCAGGTGGTGACGGAGTGATGGTGAGGAGTGGAGGAGCAACGATGGTGGTGGAATAATGGCCGACCGACACTATAATGAAGGTGAAACAATGGTCATAGTGGTGGAAGGTGATAGTGGAGCGATGGAAACGTTGGTAGTGTTTCCGGGGGTGAAGAATCAGCGGTGGGGGTGGTGTTGGAGTGAGAGACAAGGACGACAGACAGAATTGTGGCAAAGATCCACGGCCTTCCTCTTCCTCCCGAAGCTCAGCAACAGTCGCGACCCTCTCTCTATTTCTGGTTCTCCGAATCTGAACCTCACCGGCGACGGAAAGAATGGAGGAAGGGAGTGAAGGTCGCCGGTGAGGTTAGAGGTAATGCCGGTGATGAGATGCGATGAACCCAGCTAGCGCGCTCCCCTTAACTCTCAGCTCATGTCTCTGTATGTATATATCTGTCTCAGCGTGTATTGGTCAAAATTTCAGACCTAAAGGCAAAACGGTGTGTTGTACTCGTGGACTAAAATGGAATTTCTCAAATTAGTTGGACCAATCTGACATTTTTCAAATTCAAGTCTCAAACTGCCATTTTCAGTTTTAATCCCATTTTCCATGTACCTACAATTGAAAATAATTAACCCAACATCAAATCTTCTTAAAAAATAAATGATTAAGAGTAATTACAATTTTTATGTCAATTTTGCCCTTTTTAATCTTAATTTAATATATTTACTCTTAATTTCAATTAAGCATAAAGAAGGTATTTTAAGCTCCATAAGTATGACAAAATCTTCAAATAAAGTATACAAACATATAATAAAATTGGGATTTGTCAATTCCCTCACAGTTAAACTTTTGCACTCTTGGGCAAAACACTAATCAATTCACAACTACACACAAATGAAAACTTCAAATGCTCAAGGTTAAAGTCAATGAATTAATCATTAATCACAAAATGAAGCTAACACAAGTCTTAGCATGAGGTAATGCAAATAGACTAGATTAATGCACAATTAATCAAAGAAATATACATAAGAGAACACTCAAGGATTTAAGTGTTTAACTCCTCTCACAAATATAGGAAATTTCTCTCAATACTACCAAGACTAGGTCCTACCATATGGTTGTAGAAATTCTACTTTCTCCACCACTATGCAGCACCTAAACTCATGAATCAAGGGGACTTTTGAAAGGGTTGTAATAATGGAAATGGTCTCATGAAATGGATAATGAAACAACAAGTACTATATATGCACAAATGTATACAATGGAATTCACTTTTTTTTTTTTTTTTTTTACTTTAAGTTCAAATAACCACATCTTCTTGCCAATCAAAACAAATGCCTTATTTTTTTTATTTCTTCTTTTCTTTCTCTTTCTCTTTTTCTATTTCTTTCTTTTTTTTTCATGCTTTTTCTTCTAATTCCTTTTTTTTTCACATATAACGTACGTAAATGGCATTTCTTCATATCAAAAATATTAATGGAAATTCAATGATATTTGGATGCCAATCTGGTACAAATAGGATGCATACATAGTGCTCGAAATGTGAAGGGCTCAAAGGGGATTCACAATGGATTAATGTATAGGGTTTGTGTTTGAGATAAATGGTGATGAAATGAATGCCCCTATCATATTCATTAATCTAAATATAAATGTGATTTTGAAAAAGAATTTAAACAAGTTCTAGAGGTACACTAGAATAGATGGCAAACACAAATTAATGAATGATAATTAGGCTCAAAATCCTTCCAACAAAGGTTTTCTTCTCAAATGCACATTTACAAAGATTAATTGAACATTAACCTAATCAAAATGCATTAACTCAACTAATCCAAATGCTAACTCTAAGAGCAATAACAAATCAATTCATTAAAAATCAACCAAAAGCATAAGCAATTCCCATAAGTATTTTGACAAATTTCCAAATCAAGAAGTGGCAAAAATTTAAGAGTGTGGTTTGGACCAAGAATTTTCTGATTTTTTTTTTTGAAAATGACACTTTTTTGCAACTAGGCACAATAAAGCACACAAGACTCAAATCATAATCCCTCCCCCACACTTAAATCTTGCATTCTCCTCAATGAAAAACCTAAGGACAAAGGAATGACAAGAGCTCAAAGCCAAAGGGAGTGAACAACAAAAGAAATCTACCTTTTACTAATGGTTTTGTCTCCCCCACACTTATTCTCTTCACATAACAATTAAGCTCAAGAAATATATAAAAATGAGAAGAAAACAAGTGAGGAAAGAGACAACCTGATGTTTAAATCTCCGTAAACTCTTGTAGGAAAAGTTCTCATCCCGAATGAGAAACATGAATTTCCTTTTTGTAACCACTTCTCCTAGAATATACCCTCTTGGTAGTGAAGGTTCCTGTTAAAGAAACACCAGACCAGCAGCAGTATCTAGTCCAGAAATAAATACATGAAAAGATCTAAAATAAAACATAGGCATCGTAAAAACAAGATTTTCCAAGTAAACTTCACAACCAAGAAAGTCAATTTGGTTCCCTTCAGTAGGAACTGAGCAAGTGGTTATATTTTGAAAATCCTCTTGCGATTGCAATGGAGAAAATGCGGAATCCAACTTAGTGTTGGAGTGCATTACATCACTTTTGCAATCACAAGAGTTGGGAGGTGAAAGAGTGGAAGAAGAAAGAGAATTTATCAAGCATTACCACCTAAAAATTCAAAACTTGTATTTTCATTTGTTATATCAGGTGGCAAATCGCAAGAAAGAACTAAAAGGAAAAATTCATTTTCATTTACAAATTTATCATTCAAAACCATTGAATCTTTCCTTATTGAACTATTTAAATTATGCAATTCAAAGAGATCCAAAGGTGCACAATTTTCAAGGCTTGTAGCAAGTATCATATGCACTTTGATGTTATCGATTGAACTAGATGAAGAATCAATGTCATGTAAAGAAGAAAGCCAATTATCAATTTCCAAACAATGAACACATGTCATTTCCCTTTCACATGAACAAACAAAAGAAGAGTCTAAAAAAGAGGGAAAAATGAATTCTTCATCAAGTTCAATAGCATCATAAAATTCCAAATCATGCTTATCAACACTTGAAAGAGAGGAAGAATCATATAAGCAAGCATCACTCAGACAATCATTTAAACTATCATCAGGTTCACAATTCACCACAATATGAGCATCCAAGCATAATTCATCATTCTCCACAATGTCATGCTTAATATGTTTAGCACTCCTAGAACTAGGGAAAAGAACATGTTCATCACACATAGAAGCATTGATAATGCAAGCAATATCATCAACTACACAACTACTATTAGAAATATCATAGTGAGTATTTTCAACATCAAGCATATGAGAGGATTCGACCATAATTTCTTCATCCACATCATCATCACTCACAATATCAAGAATAGTAGTAAGAGGAGAGTTAACTTCTTCAAGAAGAGAAGGAATAGTACCATTGTTTGGAAGTGGCTCCTCTGGTAGTTGAAAATGCACTTGCTTCGTCCTAACATCGTTTGTGGGAGTAGGCACTGGAGGTATGAAATCTTCCACTTCTGAAGTGGCATTTGGCTCTTGAGCTCGGACTCCTTGTGCCTCTTTTTGTAGGTCATGGGGCCAAGGGCTTCCATTTTCACCTCTTGTCTTTACCCATAGCATATGAGCAAAGTATGGTTTGAAAAACTCATCAATGTCTTCTAATTGCTCTTCTATCTCCCTAGAGCTTCTAATTGTGCCTTGATGCAAGAGTAACTGAAGGTATGGCTCTTGGAGTGCTTCACACTTTCTTGTCAATGCACTTGTTAGGGAATCCATGTCGTGGGATGAGAAGAGGGCATCCAATCCACTAGGTTGAGGGGTAGGAGATTGTGGTGGAGGTTCATAGAATGATGGAGAAGGTGGTTCATAGGGAGTTCTACATTGGATGGAAGTAGGGGGAATATGAAATGGATATGATGGTTCTTGATAGAATGGAGTAGGTGATTCTTGATGAAATGGGTAGGGTGAAGAAGTATGGTTGAAGTGGGATTGAGATGATTGGAAAGTGGGTTCATGGTCAAAATAGGAGGGTTGTGGACAAGATGGTTCCAAATGTGTATGGAGATATGGAGGTGGTTGAGATTTAGAGGCTCCTCTTCATTTTATGTCTGCATGGAGGAAATCCAATTCATATTGAAGCAAATCAAGCTTTTGAGAATATGTAAGATCAGAAAATTCTTCATTTCTCCATGTGGCATAAGATTCATCCGAGAATTGAGAACTTGACGTTCTTTCATCCCTTAAACAATGATGCATAGGAGGATTCGTGTAAACTCGAAACTTATGATCCTCATTAAACCAAGCCATTCAAATTGCAATCAATTAAATCCCAATGAATCCTAAGTCCTAAAAATGCAAATGCAAAAATAAAAGAAAATCAAGATATTTGTTTGTATTTTTTCAAAATTTTCTATGAAAAGATGCAATATGCTATGAAAAACATGCAATCTACCTAAACTAACTAAAATGCAACATAAGGCTCAAGGTACCAATCAATCAAAATTTGACACTTAGTTACTAAGTAATCAATTACTTGGCTCCCCGGCAACGGCGCCACTTGAAGGAATAAGACTTTGTCGGCTTTGTGCTTTGGTAACCTTCTTCAAAATTAAACCAAGGATTGCAATATAGGGTGCAATCCCGGATCGTCTCTCGAAGAGCCTTTTATTAATTACCTAGAAACTAAGTGCAATGATTGACATGAACTGAGTTAAAAATGGTTTTTAACTTTTTACCTAACAACTAAATTGTAATTAAACTAAAATGCTTTTTAAACTGATATTTTTTGATTTTTGGAATATTTTGATATGGAATGGAAATTGGTTAGAAATGCAAATGATAAAGATGCTCTTGGAAATGGTTTTCAATGACTATCCTTGCTTAATTAAGATATTTGGGGGAGTTAATTCACTAAGCTTCTAATATATCAAACCTCAATTACCATTGAGTCTAGCATCACAAGAGATGAACCCCTACCCTTGAAGTGCTATTAAGCTCTCTTAGTGTAATGAGTTTCTCTAAGTTTTCTAATATATCAAACCCCAATTACCATTGAGTCTAATGCTTAAACTCATAAACCCATTTATTTAAGCATTATTAAAACCCCTTAGAGAGTGACTATGGAATAAGCAATGCATTTAGGTTCAACTACAATTCTATTTCAATCAAACCATCCAACAATACCATGTTAAATAGAAATCAATAAAATAATAGAGAAACATATATATAACCATATATATTGATGAGTACAAATCCTCATTACAAATTCCAAATCACAACAAGTCAATTCATAAAAATTGTAACTAAAATCATAGTTTCGTTACATAAATGAATTCTTAAACCTAAGAAATCACAAATATAATGAACTATAGATAAAATAAATTTCCCTTTGAAGCACATGTGAGCTCAAGCCATCTCCAATTCATCTCCAAGAGATAAGAAAATCAGCTATTGCAGTTTGTCATCACAGTTTCACCAAACAATTTCACAATCATAGCCATGGAGCGCATTGAATCTATTAACCAATTAGCTACAAATAATGAAATTGAAGGCTAAAATAATTCCAGAAACAGAACAGAGCAAGCCACGGCTTGAACAGAGGAAGTGGTCTGGAATGGTTTAAAACAGAGGAAGGACACTGCTGGCAGTGAAGCAGGAAGATGGTGACAGTGGTGTTGTTGTGGTTGTGGGCCAAGTGGTGACGGAGTGATGGTGAGGAGTGGAGGAGCAACGATGGTGGTGGAATAATGGCCGAACGACACTCTAATGAAGGTGAAGCACTGGTCATAGTGGTATGCTCGGAATTGTCTAGAAGTTTATACATGTATAAAGTTGTATATATATTGTACTTCGTGTTTGATAGAATAATAATTCAAAGATCTCTTAATTGGAAATGTTGGTGGTGTTTCCGGGGGTAAAGAATCAGCGGTGGGGTGGTGTTGGAGTGAGAGACAAGGACGACGGACAGAACTGTGGCAAAGATCCACAGCCTTCCTCTTCCTCTCGAAGCTCAGCAACAGTCGCGACCCTCTCTCTGTTTCTGGTTCTCCGAATCTGAACCTCACCGGCGACGGAAAGAATGGAGGAAGGGAGTGAAGGTCGCCGGTGAGGTTAGAGGTAATGCCGGTGATGAGATGCGATGAACCCAGCTAGCGGCGCTCCCCTTAACTCTCAGCTCATGTCTCTGTATGTATATATCTGTCTCAGCGTGTATTGGTCAAAATTTCAGACCTAAAGGCAAAACGGTGTGTTGTACTCGTGGACTAAAATGGAATTTCTCAAATTAGTGGGACCAATCTGACATTTTTCAAATTCAAGTCTCAAACTGCCATTTTCAGTTTTAATCCCATTTTCCATGTACCTACAATTGAAAATAATTAACCCAACATCAAATCTTCTTAAAAAATAAATGATTAAGTGTAATTACAATTTTTATGATAATTTTTCCCTTTTTAATCTTAATTTAATATATTTACTCTTAATCTCAATTAAGCATAAAGAAGGTATTTTAAGTTCAATGAGTATGACAAAATCTTCAAATAAAGTATAAAAATATATAATAAAATTGGGATTTGTCATTTATATATGCTGATATCGATTCTCATCAACTCGACTGACAAAAAAGGCATGTTATGTTTGATTCTAGGAATCAACAAAATAAAAGAGCTCAAGTTACTACAAGCAGAAGCAAATGAAGTTGTGAAGCTGGTTTGTAACAATGCAAAAAAAAGAGATGAAGTGAGTACTTTTACAGATGTGTTGTTTCGTGCGGTAAAAGAAGGGAATGTTGAGTTTGTGGTTCAAATATCGTAAGAAAATCCTGAAATCTTACTCACTGGGGACAACTCATTTCGAAACATTTTCTACCATGCCATTGAGCAACGACAAGCTGAAGTTTTCAACCTCATCCATGGGCTTCGCTTCAAGGATGTTGTTGCTTCAAGTAGAGATGTTGATGGAAATAGCTTGCTACACGCTGCAGCTAGCCAAGCTCCTGCTCCCCTTCTTAACTGCATCTATGGACCGACATTGCAGATGCAAAGAGTATTGCAATGGTTTAAGGTTAGGACAAAAAAAAACTATCTTTATGTTTTACAATAATATAGTTGGACCAAGTCCTTTTGTTTTCTTTGATCTTAATACTACATTATTCTCAAAAGAGTGATAAGTCCCTGATTGAACCATATTTTTACATGATATTTCATGATTAATTTGGGATTTTTAATGTATTTTCTGGGACATTGTTGCATGTTTAAGCACAAATTTTAACTAAAAATATTTGTATTGAATTAACTGTAATTAAGGGTAAAATGGTCATAATTTGTTAATTATTCGTACAAATGATTTTTTCTTGAACTTTTGATGCTACTTGTGCTTAAACTTGCATTGTAGGTGTTTGGAAGAAAATTGGAGATTTTGGAGGGTCAAAATTAATATGTTGATGTCTGGAAAAAATTACAGAAAAGTTCCCAGATTTTTGTGAAAATTACAAAAAATGAAGGAAAATGACCAGAGAAAAGTACATAAAAGTACCCCAGAATTTCAGAATTTTCAGTTCAGACCATCAACTTTTCAAAACATTACATTTCATCTAAGTCCCTCCAGAGAAGTTTTCATTTTTTCACTGAAGTCCCGGTCATAACTCACGTTTTGACCAGGGTTACTATTCATTTTCTTCTTCAGCAGACCCGACAGTGCATGGACATGGGATTCGGACATGGTTGACCCGATTGGTTGAGGGATCCGAGATTGGTAGCAGCTAAAGAAACACACAGCAGCTGAGAGAAGGGCATTCATAAAAACAGTGCAGCAACGCGAGGACCTTCATTCTCTCCTTAACCTGCCTCATCTTCCATCGCCGGCGGCCAGTGCTTGACTGTCACCACAGATCCTTGCCGCCGGCGAGCTCCTTTCATCGTCCACAATAGACAGCCGCAACGCAGAAGAGAGGAGGAGGGAACGCTGCTGGGAGTGAGTTCGGGAATCATAGAGCTGCGGCAGACAAAACATAATAGCTGAGAGTTGGAGGCCGAGAGTGGTGAGGGGAGTAGTGAGTTGATAGTCTGATTGCATGAAAGTTGAGAGAGAGATCAGATTGCAAGTGAGCTGAGAGAGATCAGAGTTGCGAGTGGTGAGCTGAGATGTGAGTGCAGAGGAGTTGGGAGAGTAGAAGCAGAGCTTAGAACCATACCACTGTCATCTTTGTCGGATTCCCTTAATATCCACTTTCTACCAAATCTCTTAATCATTTCTCCATTCCCTCTGTTTCTGAATCACAGTCTCGCCTCTATTCTCACCTTCCACTCCAGATCCTGCCAACATTTAATTTTCATGGATTTCAATTATTTCAAACATTTGGCTGCTGAAATTAATTCCATGTGTGACTAGTTATTTTGCTTCTTGGCAGTGAAGTGTGCTTGAGCTCAATGAAATACAAAGAGGAGTTCTTTTGCTATCATTCCATTAGTCTAGAATTACATATTTGGATTGCCTAGTTTTAGGAATTTTTATATATGTGATTCTGGAACTGAGATTGATGTTAATTGTCTTTGTTGGTTTGATATTTGTAGTTGAGATTGGATTTTGTAGTGTGAAAATTATATATATTTGAATTTCTTTGTGGTTGCAATGCGATTATGTTAATTAGCGTGTTATTGTCTGATTAATGTGATTGATTTGTGCCCTTGAGGGGCTGTTTAGCACCCAATTTCAAGAAGACTCATGTTACATTATTCCAATTTTAATTGCACTCTAAGTGGTTTCTAATAGTGCCTTAAGGGATAGTTATTAGTTGCGTTTGCAGGAGTAATTATTAATTAAGAACACTAGACTCAAGCCATCGTTTGGGGTTTTGCTTTTGAGACTTAGAGAGAATTAACTCATTGTCATTTCTTCATTACCAAGAGCATTCCTTATTGATATTTTCCACTCCATACCATTCCATTCAATCTTATCCATCCCATTTTTATAAGAAAAAAACAAAAAAACAATAGTTTAGCATTTAATTAATTTGCATCTTTCTTTTAATTATTAATTTCAAAAACCAAAACCCATTTCCCCTTGCTTTTATTGCATTTGCATGATAATTATATTATTTAGGTAGCTCAATAAAGGCTCTTCAAGAGAACGACCCGAATGTTGCATTGTACTGCAATTCTTGGTTATAAATATTTTGCATTTGACCCCAAGGCGTAAAGACACGGTCAAATCAATCCCTATAATTGAATGGTTTTTTGTGTCTAAAATTAAGTTTTTGACTTAGATTTTGGGTTAAAATAGAACAATTGGATGCATTTGTGCCCAAGAGGGGTAATGGGAATTGATGCTACTATTGATATTTTGATAATATTTTATACCCTAATTTCTCTTTGCTTAATTGGTTATATGATAATATAATCTTGAGAGAGAGAGAGAGAGAGAGAGAGAGAGAGAGAGAGAGAGAGAGAGAGAGAGAGAGAGAGAGAGAGAGAGAGAGAGAGAGAGAGAGAGAGAGAGAGAGAGAGAGTCATAGCCAATGTGGAGCCCACATGGCTACTTCTTTCTCTCTCCAATTAGGCCAATGTGCAGACTTAGCTAAAGCGTGATGCTTAATTAGACAAATATAGTGTGTTAAGAAGTTTTTAAATTATTTTTTTCTGAAGAAATTATTGGCACTTGATGGATTTGAATCATATTTCGAATTAGTTGCTGGCCATTTCGGTCTAGCTTTGTGCAAAATGAAATGAAATTAGTTGTTTGTTGGAATGGTGCTTGTAGGAAGTGGAGAATCTAATACCTGCAACTATTAGGGAAGCTCGAAACAACTAAGGCACGACGGCTGAAGAATTATTCAAAAAAAAAAAAACCACAAAGAGTTAATGAAGGAAGGAGAAAAATGGATAAAAGACACATCTTATTGTTCTGTTGTTGCAACCCTAATTGTCACCATTATGTTTACAGCAGCTTTTACTATGCCAGGAGGAAATGATCAAGCTTCTGGGTTCCCATTTCTCATCAAACAATCTTTTTTCAAGGTTTTCATATTCTCAACAATATTATCACTTCTCTCTTCTTCAACTTCGGTTTTAATGTTTCTTGCAATCCTTACCACCCACTACTCACAAGATAAATTCCTCAAATCCCTACCCACAAAGTTGATTTTGGGTCTTTCCTCACTTTTCATCTCCATTGTAAGCATGATGGTAGACTTTCTTTCCACCATTCGCCTCATGCTTATGCACACAAAGTACTCATGGGGTCTCCTTCCTATTATTTTGCTTGCAAGTGTTCCCGTATTCCTCTTTGTGCTGTCACAATTCCCACTTCTCGGTCATACTGTTTATGCCACTTATGGGAGTATCTTCAACAAGAAAGTGAAGAAGTGGCCTTGAATAGTATTTGTAATTGATGATTTCCCAGGTCGTGTTATTCGAATAATTATGATTTATGAATTCATTAATTATTTGTGCATGAGGCCAAAAATAAAAGATAGGCAAGAAGATTCATTAGTTGTTGATTGTTGCAGAGATAGAAAGATGGTTTAGGGCAGAGACAGAGGCAAAGGAACAAACCAAAGACAGGCTAAGGCAAAAGAATTAATTTTTCATTTGAACCATTGTTCTCGGTGGACAAAAGTGAAACATATGTCAGCTTTTTTATTCAACCAAAACCCAACACTTCTTTAGGATTTGGCAAAGGAGATATATTATCTTCTTCTTTAGGATTTGGCAAAGGAGATATATTATCTTCTTCTTTTTTTGTGATATTATTATCTAATATCCGGTTTAGGGTTCGTGGCTACTCCTCCCAACTCATATGTCTCCTCTATGACTTAAACTCAAAACAAAGAGGGATCACACGGAGCCTATACCGATATGATAGACTAACTTTGTGTTGATGGTAAAGGTATAGGCAGCACCGTGAACTACTTTTGAAGGGGCATGATGCTACCAAAATTTAAATAAATACCGCAAGTATATGGGCCATAAAAATAGTATAATAGCAAGGCTTAATCGAATTAGTAATTAGGTTTAAGTTGAGCACATCAAAGAAGGAAATAGAATTTGAAAATCAATTTAAACAAAAGAAAAGGCAATAAATCTAATGTTTCCAGATTCCAATTGATAAAAACAACCTAAAGTGGCTAATCTTTTTTTCAAGTCTAAGAGCATGTAATTACCCAATTAAAAATACTTAATGTTAAGTTGTAAATCTAGAGTTTAAATGGATATAAGTATCTTCTAATTACTCATACCCCTATCTCAAGTTAAAATTGTTATTTCTAACTAAGTTACTCAAGAGGCAATAAATATCTAAATTCACTTTAATAGGATTATATGAGTCCAATAGGTATATTCCTATTCTATTGGCAAATTAGAATAAATTCTAATCCCATATTACTTAATCATATGGTCCAATTAATATCTCTTTTCTAAGGCTAATATAAATTCCCTAATTCATACTTAGTGGTGATCAAGTATTAATTAGACAAATAATAACACAATTAAATAAACAAAAATAACGTTAAACACAATTAATTGATTCATACATGCTCAAATCCCCAAATTAGTTTATAACTCCTCTAGGTTCGATACAATCTAGCCACGGCTTTAAACAAAATAATCATCTCAGCGCAAAGTTCAGAATCAATTGACATAATTAAAAGGAAGAAGAACTGAAGCTAATAAACTGTTTAGTAACAAAACCGAAGCATAATCTAACGAAGGGTCCTCCTCTGGTCTTTTGGCTTTGAAAGAAGAATCCTCAACTGAAATTACTCAAATGTTGCTCTTCTTCCTCTCACTCATGTCCTCGGCGTTCACTCTGCTTCCTCGTGCTTCTCTTTTCCCGCTCTCTGGTTCAGATTGAGGCAGAAGATGGTGCTAGTGGCTGCTCAGCACCGAGTCTCGACGCACTCTGGTTCAGATGAGGAAGAAGCTCCAATGAACAGTACTCCCTTCTGATTTGCTCTTTTGGACTGCCGCCTCCGACTCACTGCCAGCTCTCGCTAGGTCCAACCGACGCCTCTCCGTCTCGCCAAGAAGACCGATGAGCAATCTCTGGGTTTCCTCCTTCTCTGGTTCAGCTCCCGGGAGGCAATGGTCCAATGTGGTGAAGATGATGATTAATGGTGCGGCTGCCTCCTGCGTTCTCCGTCTCCTCCAACCCGGAGCTGCCCCCAGAAAGAGACCCAGCCAATCTCTATCGTGGCTCTATCCAATCCAAGTCCAATTAGGTCTCACCATTCTTTTTATGCCAATGGTGTCGTTTTGGATGTGCTCAAGTCCCTCTCACACATGTGCCACACATTGTCTCTTCTTAGATCAGAAAATTCAAATTGCTTGCCAGCTTCTAATAAAAAAATCACGCGACCTAGTGTTAGAAAATTAAAAGAAAATTAAAATAAACGATAAAGCCATAAAATAAAATAAAAAACTTCATCATTTTTTATAATTTCAAAACACTAAATTATTATTATCCCATATTAAATTATTTCTATCTTAAATTTAAGTTATAACATTTAAAATAAAATCCCCAAAATCACGCACCAAATTGATATCTTATCAAAATATGTAATAAATCCCTTTATTTTAGAATTAATGACTCTTTAAATATGTTAAAATATATCTCAAATTCTATTAAAAATGGGGAGTTATCGGTGCAATTATTACTATAAAGTATCCAGCTGGGAGGCAATTTAACCCTAAAATAATTAAATTAGAGCAATTGTGCCCCTCATCTAACAGATTGTTAACTCCATTATAAAAATGCTTCACTCTGGTCCTAGACACCTCACTCATCCTTTCCAAATCTCATGTCAATCTTCACCTAAACTTCGTGACGCCAAGTTTGGGTTACCCCATCATCAAATGTTTCTTCATATACTATTTACAAGGAACACGATATGGAGATCGCTACAGGCAGTTCCATCTTGATTATATGTCTGGTGTTCGTCTTCAGTTTGATCCAAGCCCAGGCTTATTATTCGCTCTACTGTGGTGACAAAACCAGATGCTCTGAAAAGTACATCAAGCTTGCTTTTAAGATTCTATCATAATCCAACACTCATCACTAGATTATTAGCTTACTTGATTTCATGTTTTCATTCTCCAAAGCAAAAACCCAACTGCAACGCACTAGGATCAGGATGGTTCAGGCTTTCATCTTGAAACTCTCAGACTTTCTCGCTCGAAGCCAGCAAGACTGCACAATGGAATGATGACTTCGACCTTCTCAAGTTCACCTACAATGGCAACAACGTGGTCCTCCCAGAAGGCTCGCTCTCTAAGTGGAACTCTCCAGAACAGGACATCAAGGTGGAGAGGGTGGCGAATAAGAACAGCGCGATGGTGACCATAAAGGACATGGTTGAAATTCTGGTGAACGTGCTGCTGGTGATGAAGGAAGACGACGGGATTCATAACTGCCAGTTGCCTTCAGATGACTGCTTTTGCTCACATGGAAGTATAGTTCAGGTTCACGAAGTTGTCTTCCGATGTTGATGGTGAAGACAAACACAGATTTGAAAAAGATGAGTGAGGAAAGACCATGAAGTTTTTTTTTAACGGAGTTAACAATTGGTTAGATGAGGGGTATAATTGCTCCAATTAATTAGTGTCAGGTCGAAATTACACCTCTAAATACTTTAGAATGTTAATTGCACCTTTAAAAATAGTTTGGAGTATTGCCTGCACCTTTACCCCGGTGTTGATAGACATATTTTATCTTATGTCTTGGGGTCCTCTTCAAAAATTTAACTAAGGATTGCAATGTAGTGCAACTTAGGGTCGTATCTTGAGGAGCCTTTTATTGGATCCTAAGCTAATTTAAATGTCATGAAATGCAATTTAAACAAGGGAAAAATGATTAATTTTCTTTTGAAACTACTCCCTCCGGTCCTATTTATAAGCAACTTTCCCTTTGATTGCACAAAATGAACTAATAGTTAAAAGCAATAAGTGTGTCAAAAATGTCGTGTTTTTTTTCCATATATGCCCCTATTTATGAAAAGAGTATAGGAGAGAGAATAGATAAAAGGTATGAGAGATAATGAGTATAAGATATGAGAGAGAATAAGTATTTAATGAGGGTAAAATAGGAAAAAGAAGCTTACTTTTTTAGATAAAAAGTGAAAGTTGCTTATAAAAGGGACCAGCCCTATGAGAGAGAAAGTTGCTTATAAATAGGACCGGAAGTACAACTATAATGCAATGAAGATAAATGTCCAAAGTTACAATATTTTTGTATTTTTATATATAAAATGGATAGGTGAATGGAAATGGATAAAGTGAATCTCTTGAAAATGGCTTGCAAAGGCAATCATAGTTCAAATAATGATAATGGGAGTTTAATTTGCTAACTTAGTCAAAAATGCTTAAAAGACCCTTTAAGCCGATAACACTTTAACCTTGGGCAAGGCCTCACTTCTCTAACCAAAACTCAATACAAAATGCTTGCAATTTGCAAACAAAGTCCCTTAAAATACCAAACATCAAACATTGTTGAGTCTAGTGCATTAATCAATAATTATTCCTACACCTATAAAATAATCACTTCTTAAAACACTATTAATTAAAAACCACTTTGTATGCAATTTAAAAAATTATTATGTTTTCTTAAATACCAAACTCCATCAACTAATGAGTCTAGCATCAAAAGAGATTTACCCTTACTCTAGAGATGTTATTAAGCACTTTTAGTATGTAAATGTGAATTAATTGATGACACTGGTTCCAATGCAATCCAAAATTAACTCAATATCCAAATAATACCATGCAAGATAATGGAAAATCAAGAGAATAATAATGAAATTTATATGTATCGGCATATATTGATGAGCATAATGTTCAACATCAACTAATTCAAATCACAAATTGGTTCACAAAGATTAAACCAAAAATCATAGTTTAATTACAAATTACAACTCCTAAAACTAAGGAAATTATAAATACATAGTTAAGCTAAAAAAACTAAAACTAGAACTTCCCCTTGTCGCACTTAGAACTCATGTCATAGCTTCCATCTTCAAGTGTTGAGAAATTTAGCCACTTATTGTGTTAAGCAAGAGTCTCACCAAACAT
This sequence comes from Inga oerstediana, assembly GCA_963210345.1. NCBI lineage: Eukaryota > Viridiplantae > Streptophyta > Magnoliopsida > Fabales > Fabaceae > Inga > Inga oerstediana. The sequence goes on from OY723406.1 coordinate 20,841,711, forward strand.
ATTCAAAGCCTCAGCCATGAACACCACCACAAAAACGAAATTAATGATGAAGAAGGGAGGTTATGGGTGACGATGGAAGATGAAAGGGAAAGAGGGCTGTGCGTATGCCCCTGTTCAAATGTGACGGTCTGTGGTGTTGTTAGAAACGGTGACAGTGGTAAAGGTAATTGACGGTGAAGAAGGTGAAAATGGTGAGGAATGAAGGCGTGGTGGAGTTCCAAGGATCTATGATATCCTTCTCCATTCGAGGCTGCCTCCTTTCTGATCTGAAGCTCTTCTCTACTTTTCCAGGTCACCAGCGATGATGATAGTGGAGGTGAATGTCGCCATCGACGAAGATGGTGAGGCGTGGTGGAGAAGATGATGGACTAGGGTGATGATGATCGTGAGGCTGGAGAATCAAGAATGAAGGTGAAGGTCCAGGTTTTGTTTGCTCGCGGCTGTGATTCTGGTCTGAAACTCTGGCTGAAACAGATATGGGGCGGACTAAACGGGCATTTTCCAAATTTGTGAGACTAATCTGTCCGAAACTACTATGTTCAGTTTTAATCCAATTTTTTCAAGTACCTACAATTAAAAACAATTAAACCACATTAAATCTTCTCAAAAATCATTGATTAAGAGTGATTACAATTATTATGACAATTTTACCTTTGTACTCCAATTCTATTCACTTTTACAATTAAAAACAATTAAACCACATTAAATCTTCTCAAAAATCATTGATTAAGAGTAATTACAATTATTATGACAATTTTACCTTTGTACAACAATTCTATTCACTTACTCTTAATCCCAATTTATTAGGATAATGTCATTTAAAACTCAATAATTATAACAAAAATCCCTAGATAAAGTATGGAAATATATAACAAAATAGGGATTTGTCATGTAGCTTTCCCCCTAATGAATAATCTCATTCCTGATCCTCCAAATAGTGGAAAAAAGTTTAACAATGCTAATGACTATCAAAGGTTGCCCATCCTTATATAACATGGGAAGGATATGTTTGAGCCAGAATTTGAAGCCTAATAGAGATGAGAAAGGAAACCTAATAGACTGGTATCCAAACCACGCTACTTTTGTAAATGGGCAAGTTACAAAGAGATGCTCCATAGTCTCCAATTCATAGCATCCAAAGGGATAATATCCAAATATATGCATGTGATACTTGATTAAAGTATCTACAGAAGGAATAGCATTATTTAGATTTTTTTCCATACAAGGAGCATATCCTTCATTGGTAATTAAAGAGATGGACCATAGGAATTTCCATAATGCATCATAACGTAGTTCAATATTGTTTGAAGAAATAAGATTGAAACCTTGTTTAGTAGAATAATCTCCAGAGGCAATTTTGGTCCAAATGAATCTATCGGGTAAATTATTAAAGGATATAGGGGTAATAAGAATAGAATTGACATCATGAATAGAATATAGATATCTCACAAAATTAGAATTCCATCTAACAGGACACTAAATTGATGGAAGATGTAGTAATAGATCAGCAGCAACTGTTTGAATTGACTAACACTAGAATATAGATATATCCTACTTCAATTATTGTACTTGAGGAAATTACTTTTTCGTTATGTATATAAAATTAACTAAAACTACCACATACTATGTATACTATGCTACCTCTACTACTATGCATATTATCTTCACTATTTATGTATATACATATATATATATATATATATACAACCCACATAGCCACAAGAGGCTACCAAAATACCCAAGTCTAATCCAAAATATTATATAGATAACCAACATAAAATAACTCTTCTCTTCCACTAGCATAAAATTACCACTCCCTTACCCTTGGAGCTGCTTGCTTTCACCGTATATCATTAATGGAAAGGATGAGATTTGTGAGAATCACAGTAGTAACAACAATCAATCATAACATATGCAAGTTTACAAATCATGCTAAAAACCATCATACGAACAATATTCAACAATCAAGATGTAGCATAAACATCAATCATGGGACACACTGGCACTACAGAAAAAATGTCATTTCGTAGCGGTGAATTTATAGCGGTTCATATTAACCGCTACAACTATTGTTATTTGTAGCGCTTTGTACCGGTTCGTACATAAACCGCTACAAATTTGTAGTGCGCAAGGTTGTTATTTGTAGCGGTTTTAAGACAATAACTGCTACAAATTTGGAGCCAAATTCACGCCAAAAGTTGTAGCAGCTATTTTGTAGCAGTTATGTATCATAAACCGCTACAAATATGGCACCAAGATGGTGAGAAACAGACGCCAAAATTGTCGCGGTTACCTTTGTAGCGGTTATGTGGACACAAACCGCTACGAAATGCGAAAAGTCATCTTTTTGTAGCGGTTCTCCAAAACCGCTACAAATGTAAACGTTAGTTGTAGCGGTTTTTGATTCTGAACCGCTACAGAACTTCACCAGTCCTATATTTGTAGCGGTTATTTGTAACCGCTACAAAGTCTTTCCGTTAAATGAGGTGATTTGTAGCGGTTTAAACGAAAACTGCTACAAATGTCAGTGCTATAAATACCCAACGCCCTTTCACTTGTTTTGTTTGGCTATTTTGTTTTCTGATGTTACTCTGAGCGTTCTAACATCTCTTTGAGAGTGTCACTGAAGAATGGCACATTTTTCTCACTTGAGGTACGAGAATTACATATTTTTCCCACTTTTTATTTATTTATTATTATTATTATTATTATATTTTATATATAAATGTGAATAATTTTATTTTATTTTTTATAGTCGATATGGCTTCAGGGAGGGACAAGGGGAAGGAGCTCGAGATTCCTAGACTGATTCTGTGAGGTGGTAGCAGCAAAGGAAAGGGTAGTGGGAGGGGGCAGCATGGAGGGAGGGTGACCGCACCACAGCATATGGCCCCAGCACAGCCACAACAGATGGCCCCACAAGAGGGAGTTGAGCTCAGTGTTAGTGACTATGAGGAGAATGAGGATTTCGAGATCCCGATTCAGCCCAAATATCTCAGCATATATGGCCAAATAGTGATGCCCATTGAATCTTTTTGGTGAAACTCCTTCCTGCTTCATTATTGAGGTTCCACTGCAGCCATTTCATGCCATGGAGGGTTGTGGACTTTTCCCATAAGGTGCCACTGTAGAGTTCTATCATTCTTTAGCATTGCTACAATTCCTTAGTAAGTGCATCAAATCTTCCTCCTGCTCACATCCAAACGGGGTTCAAATATACTATAAAATCTATAATTAAGTTACATTGTTTCAATTAAGGACGATGATTTCGATTAAAAAAGATTAATGACAATGAGCGAAGTATCAAGAGGTAATGTAAGTTCACATGTTTTACGTTTTGAAGTAGCCATCAAGTTTACATTGTAAAGCATGACAATTATATTCAATATTGTACTAAAGTGCTCTTAATTATCTCTTCTCCTTCCTTTTACATTGTCACTCACGGCCCCCAAGGTCAAGCAACATTTAACTGAAAAAGAGAAACTGATTCTCCTAAAAAGGAAGAACATGAAATTTTGGAAAGCAACATATATTTATTTAACAAAATTTTGAAACAGCATCACATAAGAAAATCCATATGCATTAGGATATAAAATATTCAAAAATGTTGTGATTATGACCCAAATTTATATAATCCTTTTGAATTATTTTTGTTCATTATCTTGACATAAAATATATCATATCTCCACCATATTTATAATTGAGATTTTAGAAGAAATTATTTATTATTATTATCAGCATGAGAGTGAACATGTAGCCCGCCCATTTTAGCCAGCTTGTTTTGTCCCTTTTTTGTGTGGCCTCGAGCTGGCTCATTTTAACTATGTATGAGCAGGTATATCGAGTTAGTGAGTAGCTTGCTTAACCCTAGCATGCGCACGAGCACACACAAAATATATCAATATATATATATATATATAGCCTCTCTTTCTTCGTAGAGATGAGATGATCATTGAAAACTCTAATAATTGAAATTTTTCACGTGTGGCATTTTTGTCCCACATATATATAGGAGAGTTTTCCACAATTCCTTGTGGCATCTTCTACTATTTTCTCTTTTTCTTTCTTTACCCTTGTAATTTCTAGTTGTTTGATACTTTTTGATTTCGCTTATCTTTCGCGCGCTTGCAAGAGAAAAATAAAGTGAAAGATTATTCCTTGGAAATAACGCAAGCAAGCTTATATGTTCCATCACTGCAATATTATATTGCTGGTGAGATGAGATGGGGTCATTTCCAGGCATATAGCTTTTTTGGAGGTCGACGCAAGCAAAGGGACGGGAGGCAAGTACATTTCGTTTTTTTTTTTCATATATGTATTTATAGTTTTTTTAATGCAATAACAGTTGCAGTTTTTGGTTGATATAATAATGGTATTTTATCACTAATGACTATTGGATTGAATAGTGTTAACACCCATTAAATAAGACTGCATGAATATGAAAAGAAAAACCAGATGAATGTGTAATTTTTTTTTTGTTTTTTTAATAAGAATGTGTATATAGTTAGTATTAGCTTTCTCCCAACTAGGATCTAATCTTGCTTGAATGTGTATTAATTATTTTTGGCAAAAAAATTATATTAATAATATAACAATAACAAGAACAACAGTAGAAGTATTGTATGGTTGAGTACTTTATAGGAATAATTGGTTGTATATAACTTGCCATTGTATATTTGTTACAACATGAGTATGGTTATCTTTTCTAACGAAGAAATATACATATAGTCCATAGTATTTTTTGAATCTAGATTGTTCTAAAATATTTTATTAATGTAGATTATAATATTTTGAATCTTACTTTTTAATGTTCCTTATTCTGACAATATTTTACAATCAATCAAGCACTCTTTTATTAAAAAAGAAAGTGTGATTGAAGATTCCTTGAAAACTAACGCAAGAAAACATTTGTTCCATTTATGCCATATATATTGCTGGTGAGAATGGAGTTAATTCTGTGGAGGCCGAAGCAAAGAACAGGTGGTCAGTGCATTTAATTTTGTTATGTTTTCAAATGCAATTAGATATACATAATTGCTTTTTTTGGGATATTTGAGTGCTAGCTAACCAGAATCAATTAATCATGAGTCATGGCATAGGTTTAATTCTGTGTTTATGTAATCAAGTGAACCAATTTCGTGTAGCACTCAAAAACCGATTGCGACATTTGGTTGAACTTTTGTAATATAAAGAGAATTATATTTTGTAATATTGATTACATCATTTAATGTAATAAGGATTACACCACTATAATTGATAAATGAGGATGTGGACATATTGTAATTAAAGAGAAAAAATATTATTTCCATTACAACCATGGTACAAAAAACCGGACCGGCCGGTTCAACCGGAAAACCAGTGAACCGGCAACTTGTCCGGTCTGGTTTAGTGGTAGAACTGGAGGGTGAGTGACTCGGTATGAATCAGACTAAACCGGCATGAACCGGCCCTAAATCGGGAAAACCACTGGGTGAGGCGATTTGAACGGTTTTTCACTTTTTTCCTCATCCAGCAAGAAGTCCACAGATCAAAACAATAGAACGAGAAGAGAAGTCTAAATCATCTATGGATCTTGTTGGAAAAGTGGAAAAAAAAAAAGAAAAAGAAAAAAGCCACCAGAAAAACGACGAGAGAGGTGGAGAAGAAGATGAAGAGTGTAAGAAAGAAAGAGATGCTGATGAAAGAAATATGATTTAGTTTCCTGATTCGGTAGAGTCTACAAAGAGAAGGAAGTGGAGCATGCTTATCTTGGCCATCTGGATCTCGCTAGTCTCCACATTCAGTTAGTGTTTGCTCTATAAAGCTCAAAATCGATGCCCTTGGTTCTATAAAACTCACTGGTCTGGTTTTAGTGTTCATCGGTGAGATGGAGAGAGTTGGAAGTTTTTCAAAAATCATGTCCTCACCTCAGCCTATTAACATCATGTCTCCCTAACCCCGTAAACCATGTTCAAGTAAAGAGAGGAAAGAGAGAATTGTCTTATCAGTCACATGTGTGTTGATTGTTTTGTTGTGAGAAAAAAGGAACTTCATGTGGGAGAGAGAAGAAAGGGGAATAGAAAAAGGAAAAAAAAGAAATAGAGATACTTCATTAAATGGGAGAAAAATAAGAAAGAAAGGAAAAGGAAATAAAACAAAGTTAGGAAAAAAATTTATAGGCATAAATACTTTGTAAAACATGGGATATATTTCAAAATATTATCTTTTATAATTAAAGTATAAATAATTTTATTCATGTTAATTGAATTACATTATTTTAATTAAATTATAATATTTTAATATGACCGGTCCGACCTCCGGTTAGACCCCGGTTGACCCATTAACCCTTGAACCTGTATCACAACCGATTAATTGTCCAGTCCGGTTTTTTGTTCCTTGATTATAACTTTTTAAGTTGACCAAATTGCCCACCTGTAAAAGCTATTAAATATTGAAAAAATTAAATAATACTAATAAAGAAATTTAAAAATTGTTCCCCCATTAAAAAATTTTAAAAATTATATTCCACCATGGAAAAATATTAAAATATCTCATTAAATAATATTTCCACTATTAAATATTCAAAATTATCATTAACCAAACGTGACCACTGCATAATGTTTCTACCATAAATATTAAAAGGTTACTATGAAACCAATGTGTGCACTGCACAAAATAAAAAAAATTACCAAAAACCCAACGCACACTACAAAAAAACATGAAATTTTGGACGGAATTTGCCATGGAAAAATTTTCCGTGGCAAATTCCAGTGGAAATTTGTCGGAAATTCCATCGAAAAAGTTTCTGACGAACTTTTTTCAGCCACGAAAAATATTTGGTGGCAAATTTTGTCTTTTGCCACGGAATTTCTCACGGAATAATTCTGTCACAAATTTCCGATGGAATTCAATTCCGTGGGAAATTTCCTCGCAATTTCTGATTGGAATTTAAAAATTATTATTTTTTAATTAAATTAAATTTTAAAAAATTTTTAAAAAATTTATTATTTATTATTTAATATTTTAAGTTTAATTTTAAATTTATTTTTTAATTATTATTTTCTAATTTCTAAAATATTTTTAATTCTAATCATAGGTTTTGGTTCCTGTAGGGGCAAAATGATCATATAAAAATTTATTTATAAAAATTAAAATTTATTAGTTATTAATTAACATTAGTAAAAAAATATTAGTTAATAATTATTTATTAGTTATTAATTAATATTAATAAAAAATAAATTTTAGAAATTAGAAAAAAATATAGTCATATGAAATTTATCTAAGATGTAAAATTTTTTAATTTGAAGTTAATTTATATTAAAAATTATATGAATATATAAAATTATTTTATATTACAATTAGATTTATATATAAGAAAAAAATATATATTTATAAATAATTGATTATATATAATAAGATTATATATATATATATATATAACTGTTTAATAATAGAACGCCAAAGCAGTTGAGCCCATCCGGTAAGGCATCACATGCGTACAGACGAGGTCGTGGGTTCGAACCAAAGGAGGGGCAAGTTGAGTTGCATTTCTAAGAATAAAGAGGTTGCGACATGTGGCAGAGGGAGGTTGTGACACATGGCGAATCTGGGTGCCGGCGACAAGGTGGAAGCCACCGGAGTTGCCACGTGGCTTTTTAAATTTAAAAAATAAACATAAGTTTGCGACGGCATTTCCAGTGGAATTCAATTCCGTCGGAAGTTATAAGGGAATTTTAGACGGAATATTCCGTCGGAAATTGCGAGGGAATTTCCAATTCTGTCGGAAATTGTGACAGAAATAAATTCTGTCGGAAATTTGCGACAGAATTAATTCCGTCAGAAATTCCGTTGGAAATTTGCGACAGAATCTGAATTCCGTCAGAAAGTTGTTTGTCACACTATTATTACCGACAGAATCCATTTCGTCGGAAACTCTAAATTCTGTCGGAAATTCAATGTTTTTTTATAGTGGCGTATATTATACTGGTTGTTATATTATATATATATATAGGAAGTTTTAACTAATGAAATTAATTAATTAATTATTATATATGTGGACAGTGTTATTATACATACATACATATATATCTATATATTTGTAGGGGTAATTTTGTCTCTTGTTATATTATTCTCATATTTGATGTAATCCAACAAAAATTTTTTATGTTTATACATCATCTTTCCTTAATGACGAACCAAACTGTTGGACTTTGGGTCCAAGTCCGCCCTTGATGAGCTGGACTATTTGACTAGGATACAAGTAACCTAATCAAATAAGAATAAAATCAGCATTAATTGCAGATTGGGGAAATAAGTGAGTATTAATTATGGGATTGTTAATTGAGGAACAAGTCACCATAATTAGAAAATTAATTGAGAATCAATTAATTTAATTACTATCTTGGAGAGCAAGAAGGAATGCACACATTTCCTAATTAGTTGCCACTCTAAACCACTATAAATAGGGTGTGCCTCCTCAATTGCAAACCACCCCTGCTATTGAGTTTTCTAGCAATCTCTTCTCTCCTACCATCTTTCTTGTTCTAGTGATTTGCTATGCAAATCACAATTAGGCTCTAGTAGTCTAATAATTGTGTGGGCACTATTATGAAGCATTGGAGCTTTGACTCGGATCTGAACATGGATTCGCCCCGATACGCTAGTTCTCTCTCTCCTTATTGTTTTCCTATATTGGAATCAAAGCATGTTGATTCTGTGGCTATGATTATTCTATGTGATATAATTTGTTTATATCTCTCCATCATTTTTTTCCGCTGTACTACTATACATATTTTTTTTTCAAGCTTTATATCCTTAGATTCTATTGCTTGAAATTTTTTTGATATGCATGTTCTCTGGTTCATATGTGAATATATATTGTACATATTACTTCTCATCTCATATTCGCACAGATATGTAAGTTGTAAACATGATTGAATAAATAAATATCCATGTTTAAAAGTTATTTTTCCTGATCCGTGGCAATATGTATTGGTGATTCAATAAACATTATCCTTGAATTGAATTTGTGAGAAGCTGCCGTTTCTTTTTTTTAATCTTTCAGCTTGAAAGGTTATTCTATCTTTTGCTTCTTTTGCTTGAAATTATCATATATATAAACTCTATTTCAAATATATGCCATACCTTCAAGCATGCAATGATGTTGCTATAAGAATCTATACTTCTGTGCATATAAACTGGGCTCTTGAGTTTATAAAAGCTTCTTGTACAAAGATTTATTCTTCTTCTCCTCACTCCTTCGATTTCTTAAAGGTGAGTTTTTGGGACCTATGTGGAACTAAAAACAAGAGACTTTAACCCTCAAAAGCTAGGAAAGTTTTTGAAACATAGAGGACACACATCCAAGTCACGTTACATAGCGTCGTCGACGTCAAGAAAAAATTGGGTGTTCGAAACTGAGTGTTTTTGCCCAAGGTAAGGCCATGGATGTGTAGAGCTCAAAGAGATGATTCTAACGACGCTTAGAACGCGTCAAACGAAGTTCGGATGAGGGAGAAACGAAGGAAAGAAGTTGGCGGGTCGCTTGTCGCCGCTGCCACTTGGCTCACAATTTGATAAATGAAAAAGACGGTTTCAGATCAAATAAAGGCCATGGATTTGTAGTTCGCTCAACTACGATTCCAACAATACCAAGAACGTGAAAAACGAACTTAAAACGAGGGATATATGGCCTTCCGAATTTGGCGAGTGGCGATGACCCGCCAGAGCTCCAACCGGGTCGAATTGACCCGGCTGGAGGTTGAAGCCAATGATGTGGCAGTCAACTACCACATCATCGGTCAACCAAAGCCACGTGGCGCCAACCAGAGACACCATGTTAGCGTTCAGAGACACATCAACGTAGGCCACGTCATCTGTTGACCAGTCACGTTGACCGAGAAACGTCAGTGTCATGTCATTGACTGGGTCCACTGTTTGACAGGTGGCTAGCCCTGTCAGAGAAAGGAGAAATTTTTTTGAGAGAGAGTGAGTTTGTTGAGAGAGGAGAATTTTTTTTTTGATATACCAAGGCAAGCATCAGCTTTAATTTGTTTGATTCAATTCCTATATGGTCCTCTCTGCATTTTTTTGCCAACCTCTCCGCATATACTATACATAATCCTTTGGTTTTATTTTTTCATCTATATCTGCATCTATCTATATATATAGTTAGAGGAGCATATAGACAATTATATCTGATATGCTAAAGTGGACAAAAAATGTTATTCTTGTCCACTCATGCCTCTAAGTGCTGCTGACCGCGTGCGTGCTTGCTATGAAAATTGTTGGTGGGCCTATATGCTTTTTGATAGATTGTCACTTTAATAGCGACTTTTTTGCTTCTATTTCTTTCTTTCTTTATTAATTAATAATGTTCCAAAGGGGGTGTAAGTGTGTGACAGCTGCTGATTGAATCATTTAATTTAGTCAAGCAAGTAATCAACTTTTTAACCGAATATTTCTCCATTATTATTATTATTATTATTATTATATCAAATCTAAAAGCTTAACTATGAGAGGAAGAAGCATGCTATAACTAATTAATATGACATTTCCAACCATCACTAACCTTTCTTCCATTTATGCAACACTCGCTGAATGTCCAGGGCTCAACAAACAATTATGCAAAAAATTATCAACCTTTAAATTTCTTAAGATCAGCGCCACACGTGATTATATATATAGTATATTATTGTCAATAAGTGCCTTATTAATTAATTAGTTGATCAATCGGTCTTTTTTTTATTTTTTTGGTGATAATCAATCTATCATTTATAGTCAACAGAACATGATAAATTAATAGAATTTTTTTAATTGAATTTGTAGAAATAACTTTCTTAAACTTCACATTCTATTAATAAATTTACCCGTTAATTAATGACGGTATATCGGATGCATGATTGTTCGGACAAATTTATTTTCATGGGTTTATTACCAAATTTTGATATACAGGAAATTTTTTCTATATAATTCACAATTCAAAAAATAGCTGAAATTTAGTGTCATATTTATTTATAGAATTTGTTATTGGTTTGTTTATGCTTTCATTGAGGGGTGAGGACCTAAAGGAAAACATATGACTATCTTGCTACTTTAATTTGTTTTACCATTGCTTCTTCTCTATTTATTTTTATTTGTTACTTATGTTCTGGCAAAAAAAAAAAAAAATTGTTACTTATGTGTTTGGAATAATTGAGAAATACAATTGATGTCTAAATTTATTTTAAATTTTTTAACGTACCCTTAATTTAATTAATTGAAGTTCGCTGATTAGTGCCTCTCTCTTTTTTTTAAGTAAGCTAGTCAAAAATAATTTTTTTTATATTCTCAACATTGAGCTGAAAAAAATTTAATTAATGTTGGGATTATATATGTTTTCCTTTTTGTTTTATTTTATTTTCTTTCTTTTTTTAATCATATTTTTTGATTTAAGCTAATTAATCATATTTTATTTTATTATATATTGATGTTTTGTACACATTATTATTATTAAAAAAATTTACAACCACTAATTATTTTATTGAATTTTTTTATATGTGATTTGTGTTTGTAGTTTCAGCTCAGCAGTCTATTGAAGCTTTTATTTAAGGTATGTTTTTTAAATTTTGAGCTTATAAATGTGATTTTAGTTGAATTTAATAATAGTTAGTTATAATTTGTAGGTGTTGTAATGATTGTTATGGATTAGTTGCATAAGTAAAATAATTATTTATATATTCTTAACACTTGTATTTTATTAACAGACTTGTAATGTTTTCTAATTTACCTACGATATGTTGTGGCAAATATGGGTTTTTTCATTATGAGTTGTGAAAAATTATTATAATGCCTGGGAATAATGAATGGATTATTTGTCAATTAAAACATAGGGTTTAAGACTTAGAAAGCTTCAATTTTGAAGATTTCATGTTGGGAATTTATTTTAAAATTGGTAAAAGAATATAAAAGTAATTAGTAAATGCAATAGTCATAGAACTAACCACGTGCTTTTTTTAAAAAATAGATTGAAGGCATAGATGGATCGTAAATGGATGTCATCTAATCGGTGTTCAAAGGAATATATAGATGGGGTGAAAGATTTTATTACATTTGCAATTGAGCACACAAAAGATCCTGACAAAACTTGTGTCCTTGCTTATCTTGTTGTTTTGGAAAGCGGATTAGTCCACTTGATTTACTAGATCATTTAGTACGTTACGGTATTGATCAAACATATATATGATGGACAAGGCATGGTGAGACGAACGATGCATGTAGTGATCGGGTGCATACCACGAGTGGTGCTTCGGATGAATTTGATCAAAGCATGTTTGATGAAGATGATGGTCTTGAAGAAATGCTAAATGTGGTTGAAGGGGTGTATCATAACTGCCCCAACGAATTTGAGAAGTTGAAAGGTGATGTAGAGAAACCATTATATGCCAGTAGTACTAAATACATAAGATTGCTAGCAGTGTTGAAGTTGTACAACTTTAAAGCTCGCTACGGATTGAGTGATTCGGGTTTCACCGTACTGTTTGAACTGTTGCAAGATATGCTTCTAGAAGAAAATGTACTTCCTACCAAGACATACGAGGCAAAGTGAATTCTTTGCTCTACAACTGGTATGGGATATAAGAAGATACATGCATGTCCTAACGATTGCGTATTATTTTGAAATCAGTATGCAACATTGGAGAAGTGCCATAAATGCAATGCATCTGGCTATAGGAAGAAGAAAGGAAAGAGTCCTTTGAAGGTCCTATGGTATTTTCCCATTATTCCGAGATTCAAGCGACTGTATAGTAATGCAAAGATTGCTAAGTAGTTGACATGGCATACAGATGAAAGGATTAAAGACACGAAGCTTAGGCACCCTGCAGATGCTCCTCAATGGAAAAAAATTGATCATGAGTACCCTGACTTTGCGGATGAAGCAAGGAACCTTCGCCTTGCACTGTCAACTGATGGAATTAACCCGCACGGTGTTTAGAGTATTACACATAGCACGTGGCCAGTGATATTGATGATTTATAACCTTCCTCCACACTTGATCATGAAACGTAAGTTTATGATGTTGTCCATGTTAATTTCTGGGCCAAGGCAACCTGGGAATGATATAGATGTATACTTGGCTCCAGTAATTGATGACTTGAAGCTGCTTCGGGAAGAAGGCGTCAATGTGTATGATGGGTACAAGGAAGAAAGTTTCACTTTGAAAGCCATGTTGTTTGGCACAATTAATGATTTCCCTGCTTATGGTAATTTGTCGGGATACAGCGTCAAAGGATACGGTGCATGCCCTATATGTGAAGATGACACTCATTCAGTGCGACTTCATTATTGTAAGAAAAATGTTTACATGGGGCATCGAAGATTCTTACCATCACAACATCGTTGGAGGAAGTGGAAAAATCCTTTCAATGGTGACTCAGAAGAAGGTAGCCCACCAAAGATGTTGACCGGTGCTCAAGTGTATTTAAAGGTAAAAGACTTGGACAACAATTTTGGCAAGCCTTTTGCAAAACAAATCGAGACAAGTGGTTGGAAGAAAAAGTCTATTTTCTTTGAACTTCTATATTGGAAGTCTTTATATGTGAGACATTTTCTTGATGTGATGCACATAGAAAAAAATATTTGTGATAGTCTAATTGGCACGTTGCTCAATATCCAAGGAAAAAGCAAGGATAGTGTCAATTCGAGGTTGGATTTGGTGAACTTGGGAATTAGAGAAGAGTTGGCACCGATTGAGCAAGGGCATCGTACCTACCTACCGCCAGCGGCATACACTCTGTCGAGGAAAGAGAAGAGATTATTTTATGAGTTTCTGCAAAGAATTAAACTTCCTGAGGGCTACTCTTCAAATATAAAGAACCTTGTATCGGTGAAAGAGTTGAAAAAAACCTCAAGTCTCATGATTGTCATGTGCTCATGCAGAATTTCCTACCGGTTGGTATACGATCCATTTTACCAAAAAATTTAAGAAACACCATCACTAAACTTTGCGTGTTTTTCAAGTTGATCTGCAGTAAAGTGGTAGATTCAACTAAGTTACAAGATTTGCAAAGGCTGATTGTATGTACTCTGTGTGAACTTGAAATGTATTTTTCACCTTCCTTTTTTGACATTATGGTACATCTAACCGTACACTTGGTCAAAGAGATTCAATTGTGTGGTCTAGTGTACTTGAGATGGATATACCCGAATGAGTGATTCATGAAAATATTAAAAGGATACGTGAAAAATAGATATCGTCCAGAGGGTTGTATCGCTGAAAGGTATATGGTTGAAGAAGCAAGTGACTTCAGTGCTGATTTTCTATCAAATGTTGACCCTGTAGGGATCCCCAAGTCCCGTCATGATGGGCGAAGATCAGGGAAAGGAACAACTGGGAGGGATGTAATAACAATATCGACGATTGAACGGGAGCAAGCCCACTTGTATGTGCTACATAACATTGATGAGGTCAAACCGTATGTAGAAGAACACAAGGATGCTCTTCGATTGGTACATAGTGATAGGAATGAAAATTTGTTAACAAAAGAACACAATAAACAATTTTTAGGCTGGTTGAAAAATCGCATTAATGATGAGCTGGAGCAGAATCCTGATTTAGTTTCTGAAAAATTAAAGTGGTTGTCTAAGGGACCGAGCTTAAATGTATTATCTTACAATGGTTATGCAATCAACGGTTACACATTCTATACACAAGATCATGATACACAGAGCATGATGCAGAATAGTGGGGTAACACTTGTTGCTGATTCTTGGCATAGATCCAGTGCTAAAGACATACACCTTATCTATACATCAATGTCATACTTTGGTGTCATTGAACACATATGGGAGTTAGATTACTCTATGTTCAGGGTCCCTGTCTTTAAATGTAAGTGGGTTAACAACAACAGTGGATTGAGGATAGATGACTTAGGCTTTGTTCAAGTGGACTTTTCTAAAGTTTGGTACGAAGATTATCCTTTTATTTTAGCAGCACAAGCAGAACAAGCATTTTTCATTCCAAATCCTGCTAGAAAGAATTGGTCTATTGTACTCCCATCCAACAAGAATCGTTAAGAACAAGTTGATATTGAAAGTAATGAAAATTTGAGCATCAATGATAACGATCCTTCGTTTGAAAATTTGTGGTCAGTAGAGATTGATATAGATGGAGATGCAAATGAAGATGAAGATGGAGATGGAAATGGACCCGTATACGTGAGACATGATCATGAAGAGGGAACTTGGGTCAAGAGAAACACAATTCTCAATCCAACATGAATTCTGAAGAATAAAATTTTAAATCAAACCAAAAAAAGGAAAAGATAATAAGTGCCTTGACTTTTTTACTTGTACGTACGTTTTTATAAATTTCAAAATAATTTGCTTTCGTTGATATGGTTGACATTATACACTGATGTTTTTTTTTGGTGTATTTCACTTTCAGGAGTATGGACTTACCACACGAAGAAACTAATGATGTTCCTCAGCATATTGGTAGACAAAGATTTGAGGCGAACGTACGACGTGGCAGGACAGTTATGGCGAGATTGATCAAATTGAGAAGTAATGGAATCAAGTTATATCTGGAGTGGAATGAAAATGGAAACCTGTTCGGCGAGAACGGTAAGTCATTAAATAACTTGATTGGGACTACAATTCGAGACAGAGTTCCTATTACAGTTCAAAACTGGAAAATGGTCAAAAAAGATTGAGGATGACATATGGGATGAAGTTCATGTAACACATTAATTATATTATTATTTGGTTTGCTATGTTTCACTTAATTTCAATCTTACATATTATATATGTTTTTTTTTTGTTACAGAGCATTTTTATTATTGATGATGATCGGAAGAACTTCGTGCTAAGAAAAGCCAAAAAACTTATGAGAAAGTTTCGATCTGATCTTGTCAAATACTACTTGAGGGATGATGATGACAATATCATTGATAGACCTATCCATTGTACGAAGGAATCATCACTCAAGAAATGTGGGATGAGTTTATCAAAACACATACAACTCAAGAATTTCTGGTAATATAATTTGTTTTACTTTATCTATTACTTGTAATATACGTATTTGTAATTAACATTATTTGTACATTGATATGAATCATTTTGATCTAACGCGCTCAATATGCCATACCGGTACACACAAGGACCTGTTTCATATGCACAGTTAGAAAGAAAACTGGTACGAACTAATTATTATTTCATTTGTAGATAAATTGTTTGAATATCATTTAACTTTAACTAAATTTGTCGTGCAGATAGAAGAATCAAGTTCAGGTATTAAACAGGTTCCACGACATGATTTGTGGATAGCCGGTGTCACAAATAAAAAAGGTGAAATTCATAGTGAGGAAGCAAGAAGAGTAGCTGAATATTGTGTAAGTATTGGATTATGTGTACAATAAATAATTGACTTTACTTAAATGAACTTGATTTATAATAACTAATATTGTTGTAATTCTTTTTGTGATAGCGACAAGTGTCACAGGAGGATCCTGCGTTGGCGAGCTATGTTGGTCGGGATGATTTGTTGAGCAGAGCTATGAGAGTACCCGAGTATGATGGTCATGTTCGGGGTATTGGTTTTGCTGTCACCCCATCAGCATACTTCGGACGTCAGAAGCGCCATAGTAGAGGTGACGTTTCCCAGCTGCGTGACGAGATGACTAGTTTCAAGAGTCAAATTCAAGAACTTCAAGAACAAATGAGCCATAAGCAACAACGAGAAGAACAATTCTTAGAACAAATGCGTTTGTTGCAAGAACAAAATGTGTTGTTAACAACACAAATACAACAGTTTGTGTAGTGTAGGCCAACACAAAATGTTCCCTTCTGTGATAGTCCAAGTGTCAGAGATAGTTGCACTTTCATGCCTAAAGTCCCTTTTCCTTTGGTAATTAATTTCTTCTATACTTAACTTTATGTTATATTATAATTTAGCAAACTATGACATATTAAGTCTATTTTCTATAGGGTGAATTCCAATGTAAGCTATATGTCGAGCAAGCTTCCAACCACGAGGTTGCAGTAGGTGTTGCTTACAACACTGATAAGGACATACTACACAATTACCGCTGCCTGACAACATACTCCGAGTGAGGGTTGACGTCTGCACGAATGAAGACGCCCTCTTACCGATCTCGTCTCGGGATGAGCAAATAATGGTCAAAGGTGTTGTAGGTGGCTATGTTGCTTGGCCAATAGGTCTTATAGAGCCATATGAAAAGGTCGTTCATTTACAATTCCCTGCATTTTTCCTTCGTACTTCCATATAAAAATGTGATTTAATTTTTTTATTTTCACAGGGCAAGATGTCGAAGTGTTCGACAACACAACCTAAGTCTAAAGCTTCAGCTAGCCAACAGAACAGAAGGAGACCGACCTCATATCGTGATCAATCAGTATCGATTACACCACAATTGATCGGTGCAGGAGGACGGGAAATACGTCTTGAAAGACATATCTATAATGTTGGTGGTTTAGTTGATTATGTTAATGCCGAGGTCATGCACGACATATATACTCGTGATTGGGTTAGTGCTTCAGCTATGAACTTCTGGATAAGGTACTTAACCATTATCGTTTATCACTGTTATTAATATTTCTTGTTCCATTTCTTTTGTTTTTCATGACATTGTTTGTTTTATACCAGGCATTTATACAATGACTACTTAATGGATACAAATAGGGTCCAATTCGTATTTGTCAACCCTTATCTAATTGGCTACCATGGGGGTAAAGTAGATATACATGCCCAGTCTATTAATCTAAAAGATTACTTTAGAAAGAAAGCGACATCGACTATGCTATTTTTAGTGCCATACAATGCAGGGTAAGTTATTAGTGGTACAATTTTTCTTTTTATTGTTTAACTTTTATCATACCATGATTGTTGAAACTAATTTTTTAAAATATTTTAGGCGCCATTGGATATTGATAGTTATCAATCCAACGGAACCTTCAGGCCCTCGCATTTACTATGTGGATCCTTTAAAAGATGGTCTTCCACAAAACCGTTTTGATATGTTACTATTGTTCAAAGGGTAAGCGTACGTGCATATGTGTAAATATTTGCATGTGATTGAATAATCAAAAGTCATTAGTTTCTATTTGTTTTGTTAGCGCATTGACTGCGTATCGGTCCTCTGTCTCGTTAAGCTACTCTAAAGCTGCTGACCCTCACTTTAGCTATCATTGGAAGAAGATACTGGTATTGATATATGAATTTACTCAAATTTTGTTAGTAAACAATTTTTATTCATAAACAGAGTTAAATATTGCATTATATTTTTGCAGTGCCCTTTCCAACCTAATGATAATGATTGTGGGTATTATGTCATGAAATTTATGAAGGATGTAATTACGTATGATCAGGCATTTATTCCTCAAAAAGTAAGTCATTTAGTTGCAATCCATATTGTGTTTTAATTAAATTGAATTAGTTCATGATAATTACGTTTTGCTGATTTTAATTCGTTTTAATTTGTGGCTGAGTGTATATATGTGTAGTATTATGAAGATCAACGTTGTGACACTTTGACTGACCATCAGCTTGATGAAGTGATCGAGGAATGGTGTGAATATATTTTTAGGCAAATCTCTGGGTAGCTATACTATTTAATTTATCACTAGCTGCTGGCCTTTGTTGTGTTGTTTCTTGGCAATTGTTGTGTCATGCATGCATGTAATCAAGTTGAATTTGTTATATAATTAATTCACGTATAATATATTGTATAATTATTTTATGTTTTACTTTAACTATTTGATCATTTGTTTGTATTATTTTGAAGTTATCTATTATTGTTATTTGATTTTCTTCGTTCTGCAGTACTGTGGATATAGACACAAAATGTTTATTAAATCATGCAGTATGAAATATTGTACAATTATGGGAGAAATGATTGAACAAAAAATAAAAAAAAAATAAAAAAGAGTTTTTGTGGCGCTTTTTTAAATAAGGGCCACAGGAAGAGCCCAAAAATAGAAAAAAATGAGAGAAAAAAAGCACCTCCTGTGGCGCTTAGTTGGGCAAGTGCCACAGGAGATCCCGCCTCCTGTGGCGCTTGGTGTAACAAGCGCCACAGGAGGGGGGTCTCCTGTGGCGCTTGCGTCATCAAGCGCCACAGGAGATCTGCCCTCTTATGGCGCTTGCCCCACCAAGCACCATAGAAGATCCCCCTCCTGTGGCACTTGCCCCACCAAGCGCCACAGGAGGATATTTTTTTTAAAAAAAAATTATAATGCTGTGGCGCTTATCAACGCCACAGCTTCTTTTAGTGGCGTCTAGATATGTAGCACTTCTCTATCGCCACAGCTAATCAATTTATAAGCGCCACGCTTTGCTTTTTTGTAGTAGTGAGCTAGTCAAGAACATGTTTGGGCAATTTGTCACCTAGCCAAGAGGCAATTGGGAACAATTAGGTTCTCAAATCTGTTGGGGCATGTAAAACCTAAAACACTTAGTGGCGAAGGGCTACTACAATGGAAGGTTGTCCATTGTGCATTTTAACTCTAAACTTTGACTATGACAACAAGCTTAGTCTTGAAATTACATCAAGATGATGTGTAGACCGCTTTCCAATTTGTAATTTTAGAAATTGGATTATGAACTCTATGTGAAGCAGCTTAAGGGCTTCGTAGAAACAATTACCCATATAATAGTATATGAGGTTTCACAAGGTGAAAGCCTCACCAATTTCGAGATAATCGAAGAACACTACATGAGTGTCAAATGGTCTTAAGATGATTCTTTGTGAAGTTATCCTTTGTCAAATGACACATGTTTAGCTGAAACAAGTGTCAAAGGAGTTAAAGGAATAAAAGATTAGAGAATCCTTAAATTCTGAGTTGAAAAATCATGGGTTAAACAAATAATATCTTGAATGACAAGGTAAATAGAGATTACACAAGGAAGATACAGTCTTTACCACCTAAAACATGTACAAGTGTGATCCTTAGTCATTTTAGGATGCCAAACTGCAAACCCATGGACACCCTTGAAGTCAAGGGCACAAACCTAGAGAGGTTACATATCCTATGAGGAATCCAACAAAGAAAAAGTGGATAGAGTCCCATAGTAAGACTATGGTTGGTAACGTGAATATACACATTGGTGTATATAAGATCAAATGTTTTTGGTCGGACTTGGAAGCTATTTTTGGTTCTGCTATGAAATAGATTATGAGTATAACCATGGATTAAGTTGTCAAGGCAACAACTTTCCTTTGAAAGGATACTCCAATACAAGATCTAGGTAAATGATAATGGAGTAAGGAAATATACAAAGTATTTTTTCTGTTATCAATGGAAATAGAACGCAGAGCATGTTCTACCATCATTCAAAGTGCCATATGGCTAAAGTAGTTCCTATGAGAGATTGGGAATGAATGGTGGCCAGAAGGATCCAAACGATAGCATCTTATGATGAGGATCCTAAGTATCACAGCAAGGCGAAACATACATTTGATATATCTATATGAGAGATATGCTTTCAAAGAGGGAAAGCAACAGTTCAATGACCTTCTACTAACGGAATGTTGGTAGATCCCCTTACTGAGCCCATAGCTTGATATTTATTGAGTTAATGAAAATCTTGGGGCGCAAATAAAATATAAGGTCGTGAACTTCTTTTATATGAAGATAAAAGAAATAGTATGTATGTTATGAGTAAATACATATAAGGTATACAATTTTGTATGTCATACAGGTCCAAAGAGGTTGGTTCACTCACACGAACAACCGTCTTCCCATGTTTTGCAGGGGCATGGGAGGGTAAGACAAGCAAATGATCACCATGAGATGGTTAAGAAGAATCATTGCGTTTGAGTCGCCTCAGTTAGACTAAGATGAGATCTACATATGTGCATATACACAGAAAATAGATCGAAGTATGAATATAGACCTGTAGCCAGGCAAAGAACTCTTTCTCACAAATGAGATTGTAAAAAGAGATATTGTGAAAAAGAGAGTTTTGGTTAGAATGTTGAGTACATTTTAGAACTAATGTTTGCACAGTGAAAGAGAAAGAAATCGACGTACACCACAAACCGTTTACTGTAGCATGCAATTCATACTACATGTGCTTGAGAGTTAGACTGCACCATGGGATGTAGGTGAAAAATCCCTAGTTCACTACAGTGTGAGTCCCAGGAAGGAAGAATCCTTCCACGATGCCCTTAAGACCTAGGCAGCATCATGAAAGCTTGGTTTTGGTGACAGCTACTTTATCAGAAGACCTATGATCACACATGATTCGGTCAGACGAGTGAAAACTAGGAAAGTGACCAAGTCAAGATGGACTGATGTTTAGTCAAAAAGGAAGATTTACTACTAGATACATAAAATGTGCTAGTGTCTGTGGTCAACCCCTTACTAGCTCTATGTGTAGCTTGTAAGTGTGGATACTATGTGCATGGAAGACAATATGAGTTAATCAACATATTAACTAAAGAGGGATTAGATATGCCATGAGTAATATGTACGAGAGAATCTGGGGCATCTGAGGCAATGAATATATAGCTTACAGATATATATAAAGGGTGTCCTTGGATGCTGATCCGATATAAGGGATTTCTAATATCACAAGCACCAAATCTTGAAGACACTTTTGCCCACGCGGTCACGACTTACGCCAAGTATGAAACAGAAAAGAGTAACGGACACACGATGAGAGGCCCATCAAGTGTGAGAAGGAGATGTTGGACTTTGGGTCCAAGTCCTCCTTTGATGGGCCGGACTATTTGACTGGGATACAAGTAGCCTAATCAAATAAAAATAAAATCAACATTAATTGCAAATTGGGGGAATAAGTCAGTATTAATTATAGGATTGTTAATTGAGGAACAAGTCACCATAATTAGGAAATTAATTGAGAATCAATTAATTTAATTACTATCTTGGAGAGCAAGAAGGAATGCACACATTTCCTAATTAGTTGCCACTCTAAACCACTATAAATAGGGTGTGCCTCCTCAATTGCAAACCACCCCTGCTATTGAGTTTTCTAGCAATCTCTTCTCTCCTACCATCTTTCTTGTTCTAGTGATTTGCTATGCAAATCACAATTAGGCTCTAGTAGTCTAATAATTGTGTGGGCACTATTATGGAGCATTGGAGCTTTGACTCGTATCTGAACATGGATTCACCCCGGTACGCTAGTTCTCTCTCTCCTTATTTTTTTTCCTACACAAACAAATCCATTTAATCTTCATTACATTACTTTTCATTGCATTGCATTACATTCCATGTGTTTCCGTGAAGCAAACATGCCATTAGGGATCGGATCTCAAAATATATACGTATAATCCGCCACATATTAGATATTACATGTAAAACTCAATCTATTTGTGCAATTGTTATAATTTATGAACGGTATAGGTTTACTATTGATTTATTGGGAGAACGACAATTAATAAATTTGTTTAAAAAATTAATACACAATGGGATTATGTTTATGGAAACAACTGAAGCTTTAAATTTTGCAACTCAAACAAATATATTTACAAGTTGAAGGTTTTCATTTTACATTAATCTTCTTACAAGATCCTTAATTGTCATTCTCCCTCGATTTCACACACACAGATTGATAATTC
Source organism: Inga oerstediana (assembly GCA_963210345.1). Lineage (NCBI taxonomy): Eukaryota > Viridiplantae > Streptophyta > Magnoliopsida > Fabales > Fabaceae > Inga > Inga oerstediana. The sequence continues at coordinate 20,864,273 of OY723406.1, forward strand.
AATTATTGGAAGTTAAAAGAATCGGCCAAGCTGATTAATTATACGACACTCACTCTTCACACGTGTGGGCACACACACACACACACACACACACTAATGTGTCATTGCTTTCTATTTAGGTCTCTCCCACAAATGAATAAATCTATAATGCAGTATACCAATTACACTCTCAGTTAGCATCAGTATTAATAGTAGTATTAATTAGAGAGGCATAACAAGAACAAGAAAAAAATTGATGAAACTATATGTCCATTCATCATGAAAGAACAATATAAAAGCTCATACAGCAACAATTAACCATAAATCCATTTAGGTTTAAGATTAACCAACCCTTACTTATACATGTGGCCTATGTTAACCTTTATACAGTGGGGATTAATCTATTCATATCTGATCCATATGCCAAGATCCCTTTATATAGAGCCTATGAGTGATTACCCAACTAATTAATTAACAAATGGAATATCTCATATCTTCAACAATCTATCCCTTCCAAGAAAGGTGGCAGCCCTAAATCTCCAATTCTAACTTCATCTTGGCTTCCATTGATAAATATATTCACACTTGAGATCCTACATAAAATAGGTGGGGAGTTACACGTCATCATGCCCCAAAAAAGGATGAATTCACTATAAATGCTTAAAGAGATTAAACAGCGAGGAGATCAACTCAGTAATCATGTTAACAATCTAAAAGAGATTAATATTCTGATAATATTTTACAATTAATCAAGAACTCTTCAATTAAAAAAGAAAGTGATTGAATATTCCTTGGAAACTAATGCAAGCAAACATTTGTTCCATTTATGCAATATATATTGCGGGTGAGATGGACTCAATTTTATGCATGCATAGCTTCTGTCAAGGCCGAAGCCAAAAACAAGAGGTAAGTGCATTTCATTCTTGTAATTTTTTTTTTTGCTTTTTGAATGCAATTATATATATCGTTGCTTTTTTTGTGAGTAACAATATTTATTTATGATTAAAATTAATGTATATTTGTGAGTATACGTTGATGAAATTATTGGTTATAATAATGATAATAATTAACTTCTCTTTAATATTGTATTGTATAAGGTGCTTGATCTTATTAGGAGGGTACAAGTTATTAACATATTTTTCAAAATTACTTCTTCTTGTGACTTATTATGGATCGCTAAAATTTAATAGACCTCATTATAAAAACAATTAATAGAACTATTAGTAATTGATTTACTTATCTTGTAATTTTCCTTTTTATTTTTTCAACTACAAGATCAGGAAAGTGTATGTATGTATGTATGTCTATCATCATTGAAATAATTATCGAATACCATTTATTTTATATTTTAAAAATAAGCTTTTACCATTTAACCTGATATGAAATTCATGTTATGTATAAAGTCATATAAGATGAGACAGTAATGTATATGACTTATTGTTAGTTATGAATACTACTACTTCATATAATATATATATATATATATATAGGTTGATATTACCAAATAATTCATTTTATTTTATACGCCTAGGGGTTCATAATAACAAAAATAGATAGCTTGCTCCAAAGACAATTACAAAATCAAAAGCGTAAGCTTTAACAACTTTAGTGTGGAATAATATTTGGAACTTTTTCTTTTTCTGTCTTTTCCTTTTTTTAATTTTTTAAGGAAAATTTGGTAACTAGTCTTCTATGGAATGATCAATATTGATATTTACACACACACACACACACACACACACACACACACACACACTATATTGGTTTAAGCAATGAAATTTGATCCTCACATACAATATATCGAAAGTGTTCCTTAAATTTCTATAATTCATTGAGATTATATTTATTTATTATCTTTACTTAAAAATCTATCACATATGCATCATATTTATAATTGAGATTTTAGATATATTATTTAATAGAGATGAGATGATCATTATTATGAACTCTACTTCTCATAAGGAAATTTATCGTTTGTTGCCTCGTTAAATTTTGTGTGATATCTTCTACTATTTTTTCTTATTTTACTTTTCTTTAATTTCTAAGCGATAGGTGATTCCTTGGAAACTAACGCTAACAAGCCTATATATGTGTGTGTATATATATATATATATATATATGTATATGTATATGTAAATTTATTCCAACACCACAATATTATTTTGCATGTTATTGGCTATAATACCTTATAATTAATTGTATTTGTAAGGTGCGATTTCTTTTTAGCAGAGTATAATTAATTAGTTATTAACATATCTTGAAACTATTCTAAATATATCATCTACACAACTTTTTTTTAATATTCACTGCAAAGTAATGTTGTAAAAGAAAATTAAAGGGATTGAAATGATTCGTTGGAAAATAACTCAAGCAAAGCATTTATTCCATTTTTAAGCAATATAATAAAAGAGATCGAGTTGGTTAGTTCACTTATATTTTAATTAATGCAATCTATATAGTAGCATTTTTTTAATTAATCCATTAATTTGTTTTCATGGTTACAACATAATAATGTAGGGATTGAGGACATCATAGCCAATTGCCTAAATGTCCGTATTCAGGCCCATTCCTCCTGGGAGTTCGTGGCCCACCACGCCAATAATATGGGGTGAGGCCACTTATTTGACCGTGTCTTTACGCCTTGGGGTCAAATGTAAAATATTTTTAATCCAAGAATTACAGTACAATGCAACACTCGGGTTGTCTCACTTGAGGAGCCTTTATTGAACTACCTAAGTAATCTAGATGTCATGCGAATGTAATGAAAGAAAACAAGGGGAAAACGATTTTTGGATTTCTTAAATTAATAACTAAAAGAAAGATGAAATTAAATGAAAATGCTAATATAATATTTTTGGTATTTTCTTTATAAAAATGGAGAATGATTAAGAGTGAATGGAAAGGAATTTGGAATTGGAAATATGAATGATGAAATGAATCTTCATGGCAAATTTGGTGGCTTTTCTAGCTTCTTTAGAATAATTTGGGAGTTATTTTTACATCAAGTCTAATTAAAAACCCTAAGCAATCGCATTAGGTCCAATCTACCTAATAAATGACTAGTCCTACAATCGCATTCTTAACCACCTCTTAGGTAAATTGTTAAAAACCCACTTGATGTGTATTGAAAATGGATTAATGCACTTGGTTCCTCTTAATTGAAAGGACAATCTCGACATTCAAAATTAAATTAAATCCATCACACAATCTAGATATCACATAGAATGTATAACTTCATTAATTTAATAGAAAAATGAGTAAAATAAAATTCAAATATACCAATACCAAATTCAACACAAGATATTCACCAACACAGACAAATTATCACTCATCTAAGTCTCAAGACATACATATCTCAATACAAATTAATTCACAAAGATATAATGTATAAATTAAGCAAATGGAAAACAATAAACTCCCCTTGTAGAAACTTGAAACTCTAGCCACTTTGTTTGCCACCAAAAATCAAGGAATCAGCCTCTCATGATTGCAATTGAAGCATCTTCAAAACAACACCAGAACTTCATGGAAAATTTAGAGACTAAATCACAGAGTAGAGGAAGTGGTGCTGTCGGTGGTTAAGGAAGGAAGAAGGTAGGGACACGGTGGTTCTCAGCTCTCCTTCAAACCTCTGGAATCTCAGTTCCAAAACGAAGAAGAAGGAGCTCCGTTCACGGTGGACTTTGCAACGTCGCTAGTCTTCGCGTGTCTCTGTTCTGCAGTCCGTGTCTCCCTCCTCCCAGCTTTGCAACAATGGTGAGGAAAAAAAAAAATAATGGTAGTCGAGGATGGTCGCCGGCGATGATGGTGGAAGTAGGGTCGCCAGCGACCAGGAAGAATGGTGATGCGATGATACGAAGATGGTCTACTGATATGCGATCTCCCCCCTGCGGCGCTGTTCACCTCTCCATATATCCCTTCAGCTTGCGTCTCGGGTTCTCGGGTCTGTTCATGTCCGACTGCCATGTCCACAAGCTGCTCCATGGGTATCGGATCTGGGCTCCCTCCACTTTGGCCCTTCAGTTCTGTTATCTTTTTCTCAGTTCGTGTCTGGTCTCGGTGTTGCTCCGCGGCGCCCTCACTCTCGGGTCTGTATTCTTCGCTGATGAAGAAAGGGAACAGTGACCTAATGGGCCTTGGTCAAAACGCAAGTTTTGACCAGGGACCAATATGAAAATATTAAAAGCTTGGTTTAGGGACTTAAGTGAACAATGTTTAAAATGTTTTGGAGATGAACGACATTTCTCAAAATTCTAGGTCATTGTCTGTAATTTCCCCCCATACTTTTCTACATTCATTTATAATTTCCAGAAAGTTTAGGGACCATTTTTGAAATTTTCCCCAAACCTCAAATTATTAATTCTGACCCTCTAAAATCTCCAATTTCCTTCCACAACACCAACAATGCAAAAATTAAGCATAAGTAGCATTAAAAGTCCAAGAAATAATTGTACAAAATAATTAATAATTTTGATCATTTTGCCCCTAATTGCCATTAATTCAAAACAATTGTTCCTAACCAAAATTCATGCTTAATCATGCAATAATGCTTCATAAAATGCATTTAAATCCCAAATAAATCATAAAAAATCATGTAAAAATATGGTTCAATCAGCCACCCTGTACAAAACCTTTAACTTTTTTTACCGTACAAAAACACAATCTTCAAAGTGTTCATTTAGAGTAGTTTATTTTTTATTTATAAGTGCTTATAATTCGTAATTTACGATATATGAAGTAAATATGTGATGGAAGTTTTGTCTCGATTTATATAATAAGTGCTTATTTCTAAAAAATAAGTTATTCCAAACACTCAAAGAGCCTTTTATGCTTCAGCTGTGAATATACAAATAATTAATTGGTAATAATATAGGTCTAGTTTTGAAGCTGAGTCATGTCAAGATTTTTCAACAAAATAGGAAAGCTTTCAGCTTCTTTTATTTTTCTTTATTTATTTGGCTTTTCATGGGGCCGCAAATATGTGCGTGTATCTTTTGCTTTTTTTTTTCTTTTAATTTTTTATTATAAATATATTTTTTTATAAACTTATTATAAGCTATTTTAAAATGGATTATACTTAGGTCAAATTCTTTATATAGGACACATGTTGATATGTAAATGGAGAACTTGACATAATGGATACAAGGAACTTAACCTAAGCATTTTCCATCCTAAATATAAAAAGGATTGGTTGTTTTTATTAGTCAATTATATTATATGGTTAGGGCTTGTTCGTTTAAATTTTTTTGGTAAAAAAAATATTTTCTTCAAATCACTTTTGAAAAATTTTATGATGTTCAATTAAGGGCGTAATTTCTTTTTCTTAAAAAAATGATTGTCAAATTATTTGAAATAGTGATGGTTGCTTAATTAGCTCAACCATCACTCTTTTAAAAATATAATGCACTATTTTTTTTTAACTTGAAGAAACAGACCCTAAACTATTTAAAATAATTAAAACCTGAAAAAAATTGATTTCTGACTATTTTAAATAGCTTTTGAAAATAATCAGATCAATAATTGAAAAATAGCATCATAAAAATATAGATATACACGGACATATTATATTTAAAAATAAATAAATAATATTTTCAATAATTGTAACAAAATGAAAAATTTATTCTTCTTTTTACTTTCCATGAAATCTCTAAACTTTATAAAATAAGCCACTTATTTTTTAAATTTAAACAGACCGTCATCCGATTTTGGTTATATAATTTATAGATCAACCACCTTATGTTTCACCCAACATAAAGGAAGAGGAGAAGGGGACTATGAAACATATACCACGAGGGTTCCACCATCACTACTATCTCTTTCTGTTGTTGTTGTTGTTATATAGTCCCTCCGGTCTTAATTATAAGATAGAGTTAATTTTTTTGGAGAAATTAAGGAAGCTAATTAAATTACTTTAGAGTATTTTTATTTTTATTTTTTCTTTCAAACTAATTAGTTTGACTAATAAATTAATATAATATCTAAGAATACATAACATTTGATATAATTAAGTAACTTATTTAGCTTTCTTAATTTCTCCAAAAAAAGTCAACTTTATCTTATAATTAGGACCGGAGGTAATATTTTATACCACGAGGGTTCCACTATCACTACTATCTCTTGCTGTTATTGATATTATTATTATTATTATTATTATATATTTTTTATTATAAAGGGTGGGAAAGGGCTGAGGAAGAAAGACAGAACAGGGCGGAGGAAGAAAGACGGAACAAGGCCGAGGAAGAGGAAAAAAGACGGGCCAGGGCCAAGAGGGTTGAGAGGGTGGCAGAGGAAGAAACATGGGCTAAGGCTGAAGAAAGACAGGCTTAGGTAGAGAGAGTGGCACAAGAAGTAAGTCAAGCTTTGACAAAGTTAGTGGCGAAGGTAGAAAAACGTGCCTATGGTGAAGGATGAGAGACCGGAAAAGGGTCGAGAGAGAGATATGTGGTAACAACTGGATAAGGGCAAACGAATTCCTACAAGAAAACCCTACTGTCTTGACTGCAAAAGTCACTTCCTCAGGCAAAACAACACTTCATGTGGCTCACTGTTTGGGCATGTGCCTATGGTGAAGGAGCTGGTGAGCTTAATTAGTATCTCCAGAATTCCTAGAAACTACTTATGCTTTTAATTGCAACAATTACTGGAATCACTCAAGTTGCAGAATGCCTCATGAATAAGAATACCAACATACTTGGAATTCTAAGCTCAACAGATGAACTTCCTGTCACCTTGGCCTTTCTTATGGTCATCAAGAAATGGGACGTTATCTTTGTTCTAAAACTCCGTTAGCATACCTGCACCCAGAGAACGCACCTCAGCAGGGTGCTATGCTACTTCGTTGTTGTTTGCAAACACAATGTTTCGGTACGTAATATATATTGTACTCATGTGACTAACATGTTTGGCATGATACCTAATATGACTAGCTTGGATTTGTTGTATATTATCATGATATTGCTATGGTATACAGATATTGCCTTGGACTTGCTTAATCGATGCCCAGAATTGCTTTTTGCGCCTGATAAAGAGGGTTGGAAACCAATAAATGGTATAGCAACCATGAACTCTGCACTTCCAAGCCGAAATAAACTTGTGTTTTGGAAACGACTGATCTTTGACTGTATGTAGCCCCACTTAAACATTTCTAATATCTTCTCGCTTTTTCATTATATGAAGATTTCATTTTGTTTATATTTTATGTCTCATTTGTTTAGAATCTAGAGTGCAGCATTATGTTGTGCTTCTGAACGCTTTCACACCTCTAGAGGGGTGAGATAGGGTGACCCGCTGAGTCCATTCCTGTTCGTCCTTTGTATGGAGCTGCTCGGTCAACTAATTCACCAAGAAGTTGAAATGGGGAACTGGCATCCTTTAAAATTGAGCTCTTCCGGTCCCAATATTTCCCATCTCTTCTTCGCCGACGACCTTGTTCTTTTCGGGGAAGCTTCTAATGATCAGATGGTTGAGATTCGTAATGTCATGGCTCTTTTCTGTCGTGTCTCTGGTCATAGGATTAATCTGAGCAAGTCTAAAATGTTCGTTTCTAGAAATGTCCATTTTAACAGGGCATACGAAATGAGCCAGATTATAGGAGTTGGATTGACTGCGGACCTTGGGAAATATTTGGGTGTTCCCCTATTGCACAAAAGGATGGTTAAGAGGACTTTTGCTCCGTTACTACAGAAGGTGAAATTGAAATTGGCAAACTGGAAAGGTAAATTCCTGAGTATGGCTAGTCGTACGACTCTTATCAAGTCGGTCCTCTCGGCAATTCCACAATACCATATGCAATCAACTCTTGTTCCGAAAGGGGTGCTATCAGCTATTTAAAAGCTCAGCCGTGACTTCTTTTGGAACCAGCATGAGGATTCCAAAAAGTTGCATCTGCTTTCTTGGGACGTTCTTAAACAAAGAAAATGTGAGGGTGGCTTGGGAATAAAAGACTTACATTGCCAAAATAAAGCTTTCCTCATGAAGTTGTGCTGGGGCTTAATCAAAAAGCCGGATGCCTTTTGGGTTAAATGTTTATGAGCAAAATACTCATGTGGATCAACTGTTGATCCCCTCATTCAGAGGCGGCGCAAGCAGTCAGCTGTTTGGAGTGGAATTGTGGCTGTCTGGGAAGACTTCAAGAGTGGCCTTGGAAAATGTCTGAAAAGCGGCCGAAATATGTTAGCTTGGAAAGAATGCTGGTCTCCTGTTGATCAGCCGCTTGAATTCCTTATAGACAAAAACATACACTTAGTCGATAAGAGCTCCACTGTGCGTTCTTTTACGACTCCATTGGGTCATTGGGATAGAGCTAAATGGGCTTCTTTTCTTCATAACTGGGTGGTTGATAAAATAATGTTGGTATCTCCACCTATAGGAAGCGAAGACGATATGGTTTGTTGGAGGAATGCTACTGATGGGAATTTCAGCGTAAGATCAGCATATGACGCTATCTATTATCAGCACAGCCTTAGGCTCCAACATCACTGGCAGTCTCTATGGCACTGGGGAATTCCTGAAAGAGTCAAAATTTTCTTGTGGCAAGTTTTCCATGACAGGCTTCCAACTAACGAGCTAAGAGCGAGACACAATCACTACTACAAAAAGGGTAAAAGGTGGCGCACATTTTGTGGCACTTCTTTAAACAAGTGCCACAGCTTCTCTTATTTTTTTTTTACCTCTATAATTTTTTTTTTAATTTTCGGTAACAGCTGTGGCGCCTAATAGATTAAGTGCCACAATTGAGGAGGCCTAGGCAGGCGACACACTTGGGGCCATAAAAGCAGCTGTGGCGCCTAACCCACCAAGCGCCACAGCTGCAGCATTGAAATATTTTTTTTTTTTAAATGTGGGCATGTGTGGCACCTAATTAAATAGGCGCCACACATGCTAATGTGTTGATCAGCTGTGGCGCCTAATGCTTAGGCGCCATAGCTGAAGAGAGGCAATTGTGGCGCCTAATTATTTAGGAGCCACAATTGCCCAATTTTTTTTTTTTTTAAAAAAAAATTCAACTTCTCTTTTTGACCACAATTATTTCATTTCCCGCGTAGTGGTTTTGTGTCCGCCCCCCATTCCTTCTCTTTTTGACTACTACTCCACTTTAATTATTTAACTACTCTCCTCCATTAAACTACTTTCCCTTTCTCATCTTCTTAGTGGATCCGTCGACCCCCTCCCTCCATTTCCTATCATCTTCACACTAAAAAACACACACACACGCTCACTCGTCACTCAAGCTAGCATCACCAACGTGGTCTCCCACTCCCTGCGCTGGTCAATTAATAGATTTGTAAGAAGAAGACTATTTCATTCTAGCTTGCTTTGTTTAAATTTTTTTTTTAGTCAAGATAAACCGTAATATAACGTTTGCCTTTTTGTTCCTAATTTAATAGGAAAGAATGAAAACCTAGCTTGTTTCGTTTGCCTTTTTGCTTTGTTTAAATTTTTTTGCCGACAAGCTTGCGTTTTTTAGTAATCTTTTAATTTACTTAATTAGTTGTTGATGTACTGTGTTCACATATCAAGTTCTTGTATTGTGATATTTTTTATGTTAGCTTTGGAGAGTATTAATGTAAGAACATTATTGTTGGGGAACTTGAATTTTAAATATGAAAATTATATATATATATATATAATAGGTTGAAATATAAAATAGAAAGATTGACAATTTGTGGAGATGATAAACACGAAATCCACTCATTTTATATAAAATTTCACAATCAGGAAGCATAAAAAAGAGCCACAGGAAAAAGAAGAAGAAGAAGAAGAAAAAAGAAAAAAAAATGACCCTATTGTGACGCTTGCTCAAGCAAGCGCCACAGTAGGGCCCCCCTACTGTGGCGCTTGCTTGAGCAAGCGCCACAGGAGGCCCCCCTCCTGTGGCCCTTCCTCAAACAAGCGCCACAGGAGGGTATTTTTTTTAAAAAAAAAATTTAAAATGTTGTGGCGCTTCCAAGCGCCACAGCTTTTTTTAGTGGCATCTAGATATGTGGCACTTCTCTAGCGCCACAGTTAATGCAATTATAAGCGCCACAGCTTTACTTTTTTGTAGTAGTGAATCCGAGCATCTTAAACACCTGTCCGTTTCAGTGTGATAGTATGGAGAGTATCCTTCATATGTTGAGAGATTGTGAGCATGCACAGAGAGTGTGGTCAGCTTTAACTAACCCTCTATATTATAGTATATTTTTTTCTGGTAATTTGCAGGACTGGCTCAATTTGAATTTACATCAATCACCAGGAAACAACAAGATGGCGAGATGGCCATGGCATAAAGTCTTCAGCTACACATGCTGGCTCCTTTGGAAGAACCGATGCAGTCAAGCCTTTGAAGGGTCATCAGACAATCCAAAAGGAATAGTCCACAGATGTTTATACCATCTCTCGGAAGGGGTGGAGAATGGCAGGTATCGACATCAGATATTCCAAGTTCCAGATTGAGGTCTTCTTCATTGGCATCCCCTGGACCCGGGATTTCATCGCCTTGATGTAGACGGTTCGGCGATTAGGGAAGGTCAGGCTGCTTGCGGGGGTGTTATCCGGGATCACCAAGGTAACTGGATTCGCGGATTCCAACAGAAGTTAGGTCATACCTTCCCAACTGCTGCTGAAATCCATGCAATCCGTCGAGGCCTTCTACTATGTAAAAAGCTGGGGCTTAAGAAAATCAAGTTGTTCACAGACTCTCTATAGGCAGTCCATCTATTATCCACTCATGTGATCCTGATCATCCTTTGTATGATGTTATTTTAGATACCAGATCTCTTGTTTACAGCGACTGGGAGCTAGAAATTTCCCACACTCATAGGGAAAGCATTCGTTGTGCAGACTACCTGGCAGGAACGGCGCATGGGATTCCACAAAACTACGTGGAATTAGGGCTTCCCCCAATGGAATGTATTCATCTTTTTGCTTTGGATTGTGGATTGTTACCACATGATCACTCTGTAGGAACTAGCCTATAGATTTTGTCACCTACAAGCTTTGCTTGCCCTTGTAACAAAAAAAAATAACTATAGCAAATCTGATTTCGCGTGTGAGTGAAATTCTATCATGTATACTTTTCTGATTCTTAATATAAGATCTAATTAAATTCTATTCTCTCTAAGACTCTCCAATCATTTTTCTTAATTCCCTCTCTCCCCTTGATTATTGTTGAGAGAATATCAATATGGCAATTTAAAAAAACATTGATAAATATGTAAAATAGGTAATATATTTAGGACTAATATCATTTCTCCATGTAAGTCCTAAATTAAGAACTGGAGGAGCATATAAGGAATTTATATATAGATTTCTTGGACATTTATTGGCAATTTCATTTGTACATCTTTCTATTGTACGTGTAAACTAATTAATATTGGAAAAAAGATTACAGTTTTAATTAATAACAAGATGGAAAATACGCCATCTCTGATTCCTCTTATTTAAAATGTAAGATATAGATATAAATTCAAACTCAAGTTTGGATCATGATCGGTTACCCATCCAATAACAAGACACAAGCGAAAGTGCTCAAGAAAATCTCACAAGGCATCTTTTACTCCAACAGGTCATCTCCTCCACTTATAATCATTGATTAGAGGACTTTTTCGTACGTTAGCCTTTGGGTTTACAATCAGAAATTAATCAAGGATTGCATATAGACAAATTTAGGATCATTTTCTCTTTTTCGAGGAGCTTTTTATTGAATCCTAAGTAATCTATATGTCATGCAAATGCAATAAAATAAGAGGAAATCGGTTTTGGTTTTTCAAATTAATAGCTAAAAGAAAATGCAATTTAATAAAATGTTAAGCTATTGTTTTTGGTATTTTTATAAAAATAGGATGATTAATGAGAAATTTAAATTGAAAATGAAAATATGAATGATGGTGTTCTTTTTTTTTTGCGTACAAAGGCAAGCAAAGCTTGAAGAAATACAAGAATACTACGAAGTCTGCATCACCGAATGATCTTGTGGTATTCCACCACAGTCCATCGCAAAGAACTGGTTGCATTCCACTGGAGACGTTTCTATCACCAAAAACTCCTGATTACTCAATTGAGCTTTCCTCGCTAGATAGTCAGCGCTAGGATAGTCTCTCTGTGGGCATGAGTGATCGCCAAGTCCCAGTCCCTGTAAATGAGGGATCTCGTCTCTAAGATGACATCAAGCAGAGGATGATCAGTACCACCATCCATGGATAGCAGGTGAATAGCCTGCAAAGAATCTGTAAAGAGCCTGATCCTGGTAAAACCCAACTGCTTACATAACTGAAGTCCGCTGTGAATCACATGTATTTCTGCAGCAGCCGAGTTATTGTGCCCTAATCTCTGTTGAAATCCACACATCCAGTTGCCGTGGTGGTCCCTTATAACCCCACCACAAGCCGCATGTCCGTTGCTGTCTCTAGAGCCATCAACATCCACACATACATACCCCGGATCTGGAGGTTGCCAGATGTCTGTTCCCCTTTCTGGTGCTTGGAAAATCTGGTGACGGAAGCTGCCATTTTCCACTCCTTCGAAGAGATGATACAAACATTTGTGAACTATCTGATTTGGGTTTTCAGCTCTCCCTTCCAGCGCCCAGCTGCATCGGTTCTTCCATAGGAGCCAGCATATGGTACTGAACACTCTTTGCCATGGCCATCTAGCCATCCTCCTATTCATAGTGGAATTTTGCAAATTCCATTTAAGCCATTCTTGCAAATTACCAGAAAAGAACATAGTATGGTATATATGGTTAGTTATAAAAAACCACACTCTCTTGGCTTGCTCACAGTCTCTCAATATGTGGAGGATACTCTCTTCACTCTCACACTCAAAGGGACACGTGTTTAGGACGTTCGGATTATGCCTTGCTCTCAATTGATTCGTTGGTAATCTCTCATGGAATACTTGCCACATAAACATTTTAACTCTTTCAGGACTTCCCCATTGCCATAAAGTTCGCCAGTGAGATTGTCGGCTTTGCTCTGGCTTGTGATAGATCTTGTCATATGCAGACTTAACACTAAAGTTCCCATCTGAAGCCGATCTCCAACAGATAACATCCTCCTCAATTCCTGTAGGAGGAGGGACCAACATGATTTTCTCCACGACCCAGTTGGGGAGGAAGCTCTCCCATCTTACTCTGTCCCATTCCCCTTCCTGAGTTACAAAGGACCTGACACAGGCATCCATCCACCAAATCTTCATTTTTATCAACATAGTCCTTTAGTGGTCTATCCAGAGGAGACCAGAATTCTTGCCATGCCAGAGTGGATCTCCCACTTTTTAGGAGTCTACCTAGTCCTTGTTTAAACTCTTCCCAAACAGCAACTATTCCACTCCAAACGGCTGATTGATCACGTCTTCTTTGCACTTGGGGCACTTTAGCCGTCCCGCATGAGTATTTCGAACGAAGGCACCTTACCCACATAGCTTCAGGCTTCATAATCATTCCCCAACAAAGCTTCATGAGGAAGGCTTGATTCTGGCATTGAAGGTCCTTTATCCCTAAACCTCCCTTGGTCTTCGCTTTCTTCAACACATCCCAAGCTATCAGAGGAAGTTTCTTAGACTCGTCCTACTGGTTCCAAAAAAAAATCCCTGCTTAATTTCTCAATAATTGCTAAGACTCCTTTTGGAATCAAAGTTGATTGCATTTGATACTGCGGTATTGCTGATAGAACCGACTTGATTAAGACCGTTCTCCCTGCCATACTTAAGTATCTCCCTTTCCAGCTTGCCAATTTTGATTTAACCTTCTGAATCAGAGGAGCAAAAGTCACTTTGACCATTCTCTTATGAAGGAGTGGGACCCCCAGGTACTTCTCGAGGTCCGATGTCAACCCAATCCCCACTCTCTGGCTCATCTCATATGCCCTATTAAAATGGACATTTCTGGATATAAACATTTTTTATTTTTGAAGGTTGATCTTATGACCAGACACCCTACAAAATAATTCCATTACGTTCTTCATCACATCCATTTGTTGAGATGAGGCCTCACCAAATAGCATCAAATCATCTGCAAAGAATAAATGAGATATAGGAGGACCAGTGGTACTCAGACTTAAAGGTTTCCAGTTCCCCGACTGCACTTCCTGGTGAATTAGTTGTCCCAGAAGCTCCATGCAAAGTACAAATAAATAAGGACTCAATGGATCTCCCTGTCTCACCCCCCCTCGAGGGTCTAAAACTTTCTGAAGCCACACCATTCCAAACAATACTCATGGTGGTGGTTGAGACACACTGCATTATTAGATTAACAAATTCATCCCTCAATCCTAAGCTATGAAGAGTAAATTCCAGAAACCTCCAGTCAAGCCTATCATAGGCCTTTTCCATGTCTATCTTCACTGCTACAAACCCCTTTTTACCTCTCTTATTTCTCATGGTATGAATTGCTTCCTGAGCCATGATAACGTTGTCCGCACCCTGTCTTCCTGAGATGAAGCTACACTGATTATCAGCCACCAAGAAGTTCATAACATTTTTCAGTCTATTAGCAATCACCTTACTCACAATTTTGAAACTCACATTACACAAGGAAATAGGCCTAAACTCCTTCAAGGATGTAGGAAAGTCAACCTTGGGGATTAGGACTATATTGGTTTGATTGACAGATTTGATCTCCTCCGGGTACTTAAAAATCCTGATCACCAAGTCACATACCTTCTGCCCAATCGAGTTCCATTATGTTTGGAAGAAGTGAGGGTTGAGACCATCAGGTCCCGGTGCCTTAAATGCTCCCATCGCAAAAGCAACATTTTTAATCTCAATAGGGGAAACCGGTCTTTGAAGAAACTCAAGTTGGTTAGAATCCAAGGGGAGAAGGGTGAAGAAAGGTTCTCTGCCGTGTATAGCTTCTTGAAATACTCATAAGCCATACTCCTTAGCTGCTTTTCCTCTGTGATCCAAATGCCTTCCTCATTCTGAAGAGCTTCAACTTTTTTCCTTTTCTTCCTAACAGATACACAGGCATGGAAGAATCTCGTGTTTCTGTCACCCCCACTTAACCACTTGCATCTTGACTTATGGAACCAGATTAACTCCTCTTGCAAAGCAAATTTGTGATACCTGGCCTAAAGCTGGTTTTCCAGTCTAAATAAACCATTTTGATTTCCATTAATTCGCCTGGCATGGTCGATCCCTTCTAATCTTCGGACGATCTCTCTCTTCTTTCTTACCACATTCCCTACCACATTATCATTCCAAATAGAAACCTCATTCACAAAGCCTAGCCTTCCCTGAAGCCAATCCTTTCCCTCCCAAGAAGACTGAACAATCTCATTGAAGCCCTCTTCCATACACCACGCCGCTTGATATTGAAACCTTTTCCCGCTATTCCTGTCTAAACTCTGAGGTCTATCCGCCACTACAATAACACGGTAGTCAGACTTGAATCTTAGGTTGTGGTGAGCTTTGGCTTGAGGATTATTTAATTCCCATTCAAAGTTACAGAAGACCCAATCCAGCCTCTCTTTAACCCCTGTTTTCTCCCAAGTAAAATGGTCCCCCACTCAGGTTACAGCCATCAACGCAACTAAGAAAGTCATGCATAGACCTGGGAACAGGCGTTACTCCTCCCTCCCTATCTCTGGGATCAAGAATAGCATTAAAATCGCCAAGGACAAGCCAAGGAATATGGGCATTCCTGCTGATAGCTAGAAGAGATGACTACAACTCCCTCCTCTTTAAAACACTGGTATCCCCATAAACAAAAGTCACTAACATTGGATCCTGGTTATTCTTCCCGGTAATTTTACAATGAAGGAGTTGGGTATTCGAAGTAATATATTGAACTTGGACATCCCCACTGTTCTATAACACCCATATACCTCCGGCATACCCAGTAGCTTCAATCCTCAACCAATCTGTAAAACCCAGACCTCTCATAATTTTATTCGCCCTATTGCCACTAACCCTCGGCTCTAATAACCCCATGACATTAACACCATACTTCTTAACAATATCTTTAAAAATACGTGGAAAAGCTCTACCACAAGCCCCACGACAATTCCAAGATGACACTATCATAGGAAAATAAATATAAATTGCATCTTGGAAAGAATATGGAAACTTACCCGTCAGGAGGTTTACTTTCCAGCAAAACCTCCACTATAAGCTGAGACGTTGAATGCGTCATTGAACTCATCCCTTGCTGTTCTAGAGTACTCTCCACATGCTTGTGTGGGTTTAGCACCATTTCACTATTTTTTTTGGAATATTCTGAATTAGAGCTATTGCCTTTCCAATTAGAAATAGACAAAGTTTTCTTTTCTCCTTCACCACGTGATTCAGCAACTTTATCCACCACTATTTGCTTTTTGACTTCACAAATTCCATTATTCTCTATGCTCCCTCTAACAACCCAATGCTCTCTATGGGACCCACCTAACTTTTCTTTTTCCCCCTTTTGACTCCCCAGAACTTTCTCTTTACTCAATTCCACACCCAAACCGTGGACATTTTCTTTTTGACCTAAAGATATAGGATTAGCATTTCCCATTACTACAGCCCATTTTTTCCCTCCAACAAGCTTTTTCTTATTTTTTCTGACTTGTTCCTTGTCTTTAGCCGAAATCACCTCCTGCACAAGAAGCTTCCCCTCCTCTGCCGAACACAGGTCCTGATCTACAGCAACCTCGCCTCATTTGCTCTCAGAATTCAAAATCATATCGAAGTCCTCACCCACATCTTGATCTGTATCAACCAACGCAGCAAAATGAGACTGAATAGAAAGGCCATCAGCCCTACCCTCTACAAACCTGGACTGCCCTCTAACACCCACTCTGCTCCTACTAACCTCCTTCCTTGGAAAACGAGTTTTGCTTGGCTTGTGAACAAACATCCACGGCCAAAACTGATCCTCCTTCGCCGGAAAATGTTTTTCAGATGGCATCTTCAGATCCGCTCCCTTTCCCTGGCCAGAAACTTCCACAGTGCTTACATCTTCTTGTAACAGACTCCACTGACACTTCTCCTTTCTGTGACCATATCTACCACAGGAGAAACAAATAAGATTAAGCCCCTCATATTCAATGTTGAAGAGAGCATCTGCAGAAATAATCCTTGGTATAAGCTTCTTTTGTAGATCCAACTCAACACAGATCCTGGCATAGCGTCCTCTACGAATATTAGTTTCCTCATCCTCCAAGTTAGCAATAGAATTCAGATCAACCTTAATAGTCTTCCCGATCATATCCCCTAATCTCCACATACACTCTTTGTTGTAGAACAATAAAGGTACATAAGGAATCCTAACCCAAGAAGCAACTCTGCCAAGAGGATTACTGAAGGTATCAAAGTAAGGCGACTACCTCTGCATAAGAATGGAATGCTGAGCTACCGTCCAGGGACCATCGAACAAGACCTTTCTGTAATGATTTTCCCAACTCTCTGGGTCTTTGAACTTCACCACATAATAATTGTTAGGCATATCGATTAGCTGAAAGCAATTTATTTTCCAAATCCTAATTAGATGCTCTTTCAGCCTATAACAATTTATTCTGATACCCAAAGTAGTAATTATCAGAGCATTGTTCCAAGGCTTCGCCCATCTGTTATACTCATCCTGAGACATATGAAACGTTGGGTAAATCTCCATTAGTTGCTTTAAAGCCTCTAATGGTTCTGGGATATTCCAAGATTGGTCCACCAAGTCAAAGATATTCGAATCCCCCTCCACGCCTAAGCATCCATAAGCAACTCCATTGTACTCTGACCCCTTAAATCCTAACAAGGATTCCTTATAAGAGACACCAGCTCCTGCCATGCCAGACATGGAATCCTTTTTCTTACCCACATCAGCCTCTGAAGGTTCTATCGCAGCAGGCCTCCTATCTGCCCTTGAAGCATCCTCAACGTATCCTTTCTTAGATTTCTTCACTCGCCCAGTAGCCAAACCTAATTCCAACACTCTGTCCGGCAGAATACTCCTGGCCCCGGATTCGCCCATTGGAGTCAAAACGGAAAGTGGCACGTATTCCAAGTCACTCCTTCTCTCTCTATTATACAAGTATTTTTAATGAAGTGAATAATCGAATGATGGTGTTCTTAACAATGAAGAAATGACAATCATTGCTCAAAAAGATTATGAGAGTTAAAATTCATTAATTTTTAAGAAAAAAACCTTAAGATAATATTTGAATCCAATATTCCCAATTAATAGTAGCTCCTACAAACACAGCTAACTACTACCTCTTAAGATATATTGTTTGAAACCACTTAATGTGCAATTGAAATTGGAATAATACAACATGAGTTTTCTTGAATTTGAGTGCTAAATAGCCTCTCAAGGATACAAATTAACCACATTAACTAGACAATAACACACTAATTAATATAATCTCATTGCAACCACAAAGAAATTCAAAACACACATAATCTTCACACTACAAAATCCAATCTCAACTACAAATATCAAACCAACAGAGACAATTAACATCAATCTCAGTTCCTAAATCATATAAAATAATTCCTAAAACTAGGCAATCTAAATATATAATTCTAGACAAATGAAATGATAGAAAACTCCCCTTTGTAGTCCAATAAGCTCAAGCACAAATCCCCACTGCCAAGAAGCAAAAGATTAGCCTCTCATTGCTTTAAAATAATCACAGCTTAACCAAACACCTGAAATTCATGGGAATTGAAAGAACGAAATTGGAGAGACAAAAATAGAGGAAGGCTGTCGGGCTTTTTCTTGCAGAACAATAATGAAGATGGAAGGCTGAGAATCAAGCTTAGTAGTCTATGGTGAGTAATGAAATACGATGATGGTGGTGGTAAGGGTGAAGAATGGAAGGTCGACGGTGGAGGGGCTGCAATGATGGTTTTGTCTTAGTCACGGCTCAATCACGGCGTCCAACTCCTCCCCCTCCCAAATAAGCTCGCCGCTGCTTCTCTGTGCCTTTACTCCAACTTCAAGTTCACCACCCTCCTCTCTCTCTAAACTCAGCTCAACTTCAATGTCTGGTCTCTGCCACGCCTCTGGGATCTCGGTTCCAAAACGAAGAAGAAGGAGCTCCGTAGTTCGGTGGTATTGGTGGTCTGGAACAGAGGAACTTTTGGCAATGGTGAGTTTGACAGAGGAAACCGATGGTAGTTAAGGTAGAAGGGCAAGATGGTGGTGTGTGGAGGAGGGAGTCGGGGGTAACGCGCTGGTGGTTGTGAGGTTGGAGAAAGGAAGGGATGAAAGAAGTCGCCGAAGCTCTGGTTTGTTGTTGAAGAAGAAGATCCGATGTGGTTCTATGCTCAAACTTGCGGTGCTGCACTCCCCTCTCAGTGTCGGATCTATGTCTGGCGGTGCTTCCTTCGATAACAGCTAGTCTCACCGACGACAAAGGAAGGGCATGGTGTCGCCGGCTAGGAAAAAGGTGAAGGTATGGAGGAACGGTGCTCCTGAGGCGTAACTCCCCCCAAAGCTCTCGGCTTGCGTCTTTGTTCTATTGATATCTTGGGTCTACATTCTGAAGAAGCCCTGCACAGTAACCTAGGTCCTGGTCAAAACGCAAGTTTTGACCAGGGACCTATTTGTAAACGAAAAAGGTTTTGATGAGGGACTGAAGTGAGAATATTTGAAATGTTGGCAGGGCAGTATCATAATTTCTGAAATTATGGGTACTTTAACAAAAGCTGGGGCCCCTTTCTGTAGTTTTCCCCAATCCTTGAAATATTAATTTTGATTCTCCTAAATTTCCAATTTTCTTCTTAAGCACCTACAATGCAAGATTAAGCAAAAATGTGGCATCAAAAGTCCAAGAAACAATTATATGAATAATTAATAAATTTATTACCATTTTGGCCCTAATTATAATTAATTCAATACAAATGTCCCTAACTAAATTTAGTGTTAAATCATGCAATAATGCTCTAGAAAATGTATTAAAAATCCCAAATTTATCATGAAAAATCATATAAAACTATGGTTCAATCAATTCCCCCACACTTAGTCCTTTGTACTCCTAAACAAAGGCAAATAAATATAATTTTCTAAATTCAAATCATTAATTCATTTGAAATTTAAACAATTTAATAATTAAAAAGCAATGGATCAATTAATCAAATTCCTCAAATCAACACTAGTCATAGTCAAGCAATGTAAAGAAATTAGCTAACCACACAATACAAAATATTAGAATGAAGCACAAGAAACTCTCAAAGTATTAGTATTTAGCTCATCTCACCTCATTGGGATAATTTCACTCTAGCTCACTTAATTAACACCTTACCATATGCTTGTAACAACTCTAATATCTCAACTACTAATAGCACTAAATACAATGAATCAAGAGGACTTAAAAGGCTTGTAATGTTGGATGAAGTCAAAATGGAATAAATTAATTAGAAAAAGGAATAATTGATATGCAAGTCAAAGTTAAAGAGAAAGTTCATAGCATCTAAATACTTGACAAACTTTTGCCAATTGTTTTCCAAGTTCAAGAACAAATGCCTTCTTTTTATTTCTTTTGCTTTTCTTTCTTTATTTTCATCATTCAATTTTTTTTAAACTTACCTTCTTTCTCTTTTCTATATACATGGCATTTCAATATATCAATTCCCGGCTGGTGTACCCTTTTTTTTTCTTTTTTTTCTCTTTTTTTCTTTCTTTTTTTCTTATTTTTTTTCTTTTTTTCTTTTTTAAACTTACATTCTTTCTCTTTTCTATATACATGGCATTTCAATATATACATTGTTCAACTTCTATAGGCAAATCATTTTGATTTTAGAGTACTATGAACACTATGATTAAATGACATGACATGCATACAACATAGGAATGACTCAAAAAAGGTAAGCAAATGGTGATGAATGTAGGTTTGTGTTTGGGTTAGAGGGTTTAAAATTGAATTCCCCTATCATATTCATTAATCTAAATGCAAATGTTGTTTCAAAAAAGAGTGAAAACAAGTTCTAGAAGGTGAAAAACCAAGTGAACATGCACACATGAAAAGAATTCAAGGCCCAAATAGTTTTCCAACAAGGTTTTTCTTAAATGCTCACTCTAACATAATCAATTGCATAGCAAACTAACCACAACACATTTACTTAGTTATTCCAAGTGCTAACCCTATAAATGCAATTAATCAAAACATTGCAATCAATTATAACAATGCTCAACTCTTAAATGCACTAATGATATAAAAACTCTCTTCTTTCAAAACAAAAAGTAAGCAAAAATCTAATTGTGGGTTCATTTCTCTGCCCATTCACTTGAAAAGTCAAATCATGGTTTCAAAAAGTTGCCAAAACACTAGATCACATGAATGCTCAAAGAATTTCCCCCAAATCACATTTCCAAAGTGGCAAATGCGACCCTTTACCACTTAAGATATGCATCAAAGTAAGTCATTCTTGAAAAATTTTCTAGTTTAAAGCATTTCTCATTTAAAAACCACTAAATAATGGGATTTAAAATGTATTTCCCTCCCTCACACTTAATCAACACATCGTCCTCAATGTGTAAAGCAACTCTATTATTCTAACTTGTTCCTAAGTGAAATAGGAAGTTGTGAAGTCCAATTGCAATTAGAACACAACACATCAACATCACATAAAGAAAGAGAAGGAGAAACAAGTTATAATAACAAAGAAAATTAGGATAAAAAGGCACAATGGTAATTAAAAGTCGTAGGGGCAAAAAGATGCAAAGCATACAAAGGGGGTTCTTATTGTGCTTACAAAACTACACTATTTCTACCTTTTTCTACTCGATTGTGTCCCTCCCCCACACTTATCTTCCTCATACACAACTAAGCTCAAAGAATCATAGGATTTAGGAAGAAAACAAGTAAGGAAAGAGACAACTTATGTTAGCGAATCTTGAGTCGCTTGAAGGAGAAGTTCTCATCCCTAATAAGAATCATGCATTGGTAATTGAAAACATCTTCTCCCACATTGAATTTCCTTGGTGGAGGTGGCTCAGGATTAATTGGAATAGGTCCAAGAATGTATGGTGGATATTGATACCATAGAGGATTCTTCCAATTGTGGGTATGCAAAGAAGACAAGCAAATAGCAGTACCCAATCTAGAGGTATATAAATGGAGAGATTTAGAGGAATATGCACACATTGTGGGAGCAAAACTCTCCAAACAAGTCTCACAACCAAGAAAATCAATGGTACTCCCATCAGTAGAAGTTAGGAAATCAGTTAATTTTTGAAAATCCTCTTGTTTTTGCAAAGTGGAAGGTGTAGAATCCAAGTTAATGTTGGAGCACACCACATCATCATTGCAATCACAAGAGGTGGAAGGAAAAAGAGTGGAAGAAAGAAGAGAATTTTTCAAAGTGTCACCATCCAAAACTTCTGAATTTTCAAAGAATCATTTTCCTTTTCTATATTAGGTGGCAAATTACAAGATAGTATCATATGGAAAGAATCATTGTCATTCGTAAAATCATCAATCAAAGCATTTGAATCTTCCCTTCTTAAACTATCATGCAATTCATTGGAATCAAGATAAAGATCTTTTTCTAGGTTATGGTCGGTATCACTCACATCAACCACATTAACATCCATACAAGAGTCAACATGTTTGCAATTGTCATGCTTACAATCATCAATAGTACAAGGAGGTGCATCAAAATTAATGGTAGAAGCAACCACTTCATGAAATGCTTTCTTTCAAAACTCAACAAGTGGCATTTGTCATGATAACAATCTACACATATTTCATCTTTCTCACAAGAACATGGAAATATATCATCCAATTGATCACAATCATCCTTAGTACTATGAACAGAAGCATTTTCAACAGTTAAATCATCACACAAAGAAGTGGGATCACACTCATCAACAAGTACAATTGAATCACTACTAGAACCAATTGGTGAAGCAATTACATTTTCAAACATTTGAGAGGATTTAACAATGATTTCCTCATCCACCTCATAATCACTCAAATCATGAATTGCTTCATTAGTTAAAGTAGTAGGAGAGTCCACTTTAAGGATAGGATCATTACCAAATGGTAGGGGAGATTCTTTAATATTCTTTTGTATTTGCTCCATTTCTTGTGCTTGTATAGGAATAGGCTTTGGAGGATTGGAAGCTTACACTTGTGAAGTGGCATGTGGGTTTTAAGTTTGGACTCCTTGTTCCTCCTCCATAGGAGAGGAAGACTCCTCTGGAAGTTGGAATCACACCTTCTTGACTTTCTTGACTTGAATAGGTGGATTACATGGAGGCAATGGAGGATAAGTGGCTTGTGAAGTGTTTCACTTAGAAGACTTCTGTGCAAGCCACTCTATTGCTTTCTCCAACTTCTCATTTTCTTTCTGCCATCACTCTGCTTCTTGTGATAGCTGAGTGAGACGTTCAATGTCCTTGGCCAATCTCGCATGCACTTCATCTTATTGGTCCATTGATCTCATTATAGAGTCCGAGTCATTGGATTTTGTAATTCTCTAATGACTTCACTAATAGTAGGTTCTTGGTTTGGCACACATGGTTGAGAATGAGGTCCATAAGATGGCTGAAATGGTAGGTATAGAGACTCATGAGATGGATGGCATGGTTGGGAAGTGGGGCGGAATGAAGAAGGAGGTTCATGATATGACATGCGGTTATATGATAGAGGTTTAGAATGAGGCTCGTAATATGGGTTGTACGGTGGAGGAGAAGGTTCATAGTATGATCTATAAGGTGGGTGTGGTGGGTGACTAAGTTGAAATGAAGGTTATTGGTAGGGTTCATCTTATGAAGAGTGAAATGGACCATGACATTCTTGACCAATTGGACTATCTTGACATCCCAACTTGGCTTGAAGAAGCTGCAATGATTGTTGAATGGAATGGATGCTTTCAGAGATAGACTCTTTCCTTTCAATCGAGCCTCGTGCAAAAGAGTGAGCTTGAAAGGGTGAATCTTGATTACTATTAAACCAAGCCATAAGAGATTCAATGCAATAAATCCGAATGAATTACAAGATGACTATTAATTATAAACTATAAAAACTAAGAAAAAGAATGAGGAATAAACAAATGCAAGTGAGTGAAAAAGGGGGAAAAAATCAAAATAACAAAAGAAGC
This sequence comes from Inga oerstediana, assembly GCA_963210345.1. Lineage (NCBI taxonomy): Eukaryota > Viridiplantae > Streptophyta > Magnoliopsida > Fabales > Fabaceae > Inga > Inga oerstediana. The sequence goes on from OY723406.1 coordinate 20,888,252, forward strand.
AAGTATGCTATGAATTAACTTGGAGACATGGTGAATTCAAACAAGTAAGCTCAAAATCATATCAAATTGAATGCGACAACACCACACAGAAGCTACCAAGTCAAAACAATGCAATAAATGCTATGCAAGCTACCTAAATGCAAAATTTCTAAACTATATGCAAAGAAAAACAAGAAATGCAAAACTAACAAGCTTCACATCACGAGAAATCCCTTGTCAAAAGTGAATTTGACAATTAGATTACCTAGGGAGTCAATTACTTAGATCCTCCGCAAGGGCGCCATTTGATTAGAGGACCTTTTCATACGTTAGCCTTGGGGTCCACAATCAAAAATTAACCAAGGATTGTGAATAGGCAAAACTAGGATCGTTCTCTCTTTTCGAGGAGCCTTTTATTGAATCTTAAGTAATCTATATGCCATGCAAATGCAATAAAACAAGGGGAAATCGGTTTTGGTTTTTCAAATTAATAACTAAAAGAAAATGCAATTTAATAAAATGTTAAGCTATTGTTTTTGGTATTTTTATAAAAATAGGATGATTAATGAGAAATTTAAATTGAAAATGAAAATATGAATGATGGGTGTTCTTAGCAACGAAGAAGTGACAATCCTTGCTTAAAAAGATTATAAGAGTTAAAATTCATTAAGCCTGAAGAAAAAAACCTCAAGATGATACTTGAGTCCAATATTTCCAATTAATAGTAGCTCCTACAAACATAGCTAACTACTACCTCTTGAGATATTGTTTCAAACCACTTAATGTGCAATTGAAATTGGAATAATGCAACATGAGTTTTCTTGACTTTAAGTGCTAAACAGCCCTTCAAGGATACAAATCAACCACAATAACTAGACAATAACACGCTAATTAATATAATTTCATTACAACCACAAAGAAATTCAAAGCACACATAATCTTCACACTACAAAATCCAATCTCAACTATAAATATCAAACCAACAGATACAATTAATATCAATCGCAGTTCCAAAATCATAGAAAATAATTCCTAAAACTAGGCAATCTAAATATATAATTCTAGAAAAATGAAATGATAAAAAAACTTCCCTATGTAGTCCAATAAACTCAAGCACAAATCCCCACTGCCAAGAAGCAAAAGATTTGCCTCTCATTGCTTTAAAATAATCACTGCTTAACCAAACACCAGAAATTCATGGGAATTGAAAGAACGAAATTGGAGAGACAAAAACAGAGGAAGGCTGTCGGGCTTTTTCTTGCAGAACAATGATAAAGATGGAAGGCTGAGAATCAAGCTTAGTCTATGGTGAGTAATGAAATTCGATGATGGTAGTGGTAATGGTGAAGAACGGAAGGTCGACGGTGGAGGGGCTGTAATCATGGTTTCGTCTTAGTCACGGGTCAATCACGGCGTCCAACTCCTCCTCCTCCCAAAATAAGCTCGCCGCTGCTTCTCTGTGCATTTGCTCTAACTTGAAGTTCACCGCCCTCCTCTCTCTCTAAACTCCGCTCAACTTTAATGTCTGGTCTCTGCCACGCCTCTGGGATCTCGGTTCCAAAACAAAGAAGAAGGAGCTCCGTAGTTCGGTGGTATTGGTGGTCTGGAACAGAGGAACTTCCGGCAATGGTGAGTTTGACAGAGGAAATCGACGGTTTTTGACGTAGAAGGGAGAGATGGTGGTGTGTGGAGGAGGGAGTCGGGGGTAACGCGCTGGTGGTTGTGAGGTTGGAGAAAGGAAGCGATGAAAGAAGTCGCCGAAGCTCTGGTTTGTTGTTGAAGAAGAAGATCCGATGTGGTTCTATGCTCAAACTTGCGGTGCTGCACTCCCCTCTCAGTGTCAGATCTGTGTCTGGCGGTGCTTCCTCCGGTAACAGCTAGTCTCGCCGGCGACAAAGGAAGGGAATGGTGTCGCCGGCGATGAAAAAGGTGAAGGTATGGAGGAACGGTGCTCCTGAGGCGCAACTCCCCCCCAAAGCTCTCGGCTTGCGTCTTTGTTCAATTGATATCTCGGGTTTGCATTCTGAAGAAGCTCTGCACAGTAACCTAGGTCCTGGTCAACCTATGTGAAAATGAAAAAGGTTTTGAGGAGGGACTGAAGAGAGAATATTTGAAATGTTGATTGGAATATCATAATATTTGAAATTATGGGTACTTTAATGTAATTTTATTTGGCACTTTTCCTGCACTACTTTGTAATTTTCAAACAATCTGGGGCTCCTTTCTGCAATTTTCCCCAATCCTTCAAATATTACTTTTGATTCTCTTGAATTTCCAATTTTCTTCTTAAGCACCTACAATGTAAGATTAAGCAAAAAAGTAGCATCAAAAGTCTAAGAAACAATGTATGAATAATTAACAAATTTATGACCATTTTGCCCCTAATTATAATTAATTCAATACAAATGTCCCTAACTAAAATTAGTGCTTAATCATGCAATAATGCTCCAGAATATGTAGTAAAAATCCCAAATTAATCATGAAAAATCATGTACAACTATGATTCAATCAATCGTATAGGTTGGTACATAACTCAATATATATATATTTCTCCCCAAAATTGCAAGTTTTTGTAAGACATTAATTCTCATAATCTCGCCTAATGGAAATAAGTTTGTGTTGCATTTCAAACTAGGAACTAAGAAAATACAGGAGCAGAAATTGCTGCATGCTCAAGCAGATAAAATTCTTGACCTCGTTTGTAAGAATGCAGGCAGGAGCGACCAAGTGAGTGTTATTGCAGATGCTCTATTTCTTGCAGCTAAAGAAGGGAACGTTGAATTTGTGCTTCGGATATCAAAAGCAAACCCAGATCTTTTGTTAATTGGGGACAGCTCTTATCAAAATATTTTCTGCCATGCTGTTGGGAATCGACAAGCTAGGGTTTTCAACCTCATTCATGGACTTCGCTTCAAGGATGTTGTTGTTACAAGCAAAGATAAATGTGGAAATACTTTGCTACATGTGGCGGCTGAACAAGCTCCTGCTTCGGTTCTTAACCGCATATATGGACCCACGTTGCAAATGCAAAGAGAATGTTAGAACAAAAAAGACATGCATTATTGTTAAGTGTGGTTACTTAAATGTAGGAGGTGGAGAGTTTAATACCTCCTACTATTGGGGAGTTCGAAACAATGCTGGCATGACGACCAAAGATCTATTCGAAATCAAAGAGGAGCGCAAAGATTTGATGAAGCACGGGGAGAAATGGGTAAAGGCCACAGTTGGCAACGATAATATCTCTTGTCTCTCAACCACCGGAGGAAACGATCAAGACTTCGGATTTCCAATATTCATAAAAGAACCAACTTTTAATATTTTTGTACTCTCAACCATAATATCTCTTGTCTCTTCTTCAACTTCTGTTCTCATGTTTTTGGCAATCCTTACCTCTCCCTTTTCAAAAGAAGCGTTCCTCGAATTCTTACCTTCAAAGTTGCTTTTCAGTGTTTCTTCTCTTCTTATATCCATTGTGACTATGATTATCACATTTCTCTCTGCCATTCGTCTGACGCTAAAGCACACAAACTACTCTTGGGGTATCCTTCCCATTATTGCATTCACAAGTGTTCCCATCCCTTATTCCCTATTCTGACTAATTCCTGTTATTCGTAATACTGCCTTTTCTGCTTATGGGAGTGTCTTTTATAAGAATGTGGAGAAGTGGCCGTGAATAATACTTGTAATTGATGATTTTCCAACCCTTGTGTTATTTGAATAATCTATGATTTGTGAATTCATTAAATTGGGATTCAGGGTTCTGAATTGTTCGAATTTAGCATGGATGGTCAAGATTGGTTTTTTTTTTTTTTAATTTTAATTTTTGAGAAAATTATTATAATGAGTACATGATCTAAAATAAATATATTCTCTTAATTGTAATTTTTTCAAAACAATGTTTTTTTAAAATCATTTGAAAATTTTAAATCTAGACAGTATTTTCATAAAAAAAATCTTGACTATTATATCTGTATTTGGACTGTGCAAATCTCATCAAAGTGATGAGCTTCATGGCACTCAGTATTATGATGAGCACCCAAACCGGGTCCAACATTAATTGTCGTTGTGCTTTGCCCTCGGGCATGCTGCTAGAAAGCAAAGCTAAACATGAAGATTCATTAATTAATTGTTGATTGCAGATAAAGAAAGATATATGGTTTAGGGCGTAAAATCATACCAAGGCCAAAGTTTATATTTATCAGGGTTCTTGGACCCGGACCGGACCGGACGGTCCGGCCCGGAACCCGCCGAACCGGTCAGTAGACCGGTCCGGTCCAGGTCCTAATTTTTTTTTTAACTTTTTCTTTTAGAATTTCATATTATAAGTCTAAAATCTTCAATTATTCACCGGTTTGGTCCCGGTTTAGCTCCAGTTTGGCCCCGGTTTGACCCATTAACCCTTAACCCAGTACCCCGATCGGTTCAATACCCAGTCCGGGTTTTAATACCTTGATATTTATACAAATCAATAAACAAAAGAAATTTAAAGCCAAAGTTCAAATTTGTGCGATTGAAAATAAAACTTCAATGTCACAAACTGCAATGTTTTGTCCCACGCACAATGGGTAGGAACTAAAGTATAGGTCCCATGGAAGAAAAAAAAAATGAAGAAATGATCCCTGTAGATTGTAAAATGAAAAAATGGTTCCATTAACAACTCCATGAGCCTGTATTGACAATTCATTAACAACTCCATGGGACCATTTTTTCATTTTGCAATCTATATGGACCATTTTTTCATTTCTCCTCTTCCTTAGGACCTGAATGTAATTCTCCCAAATATATTTAAGGTCAAAGTTCATATTTATGAGATAAACAGTTGACGTAGCATTGGTTTATATTTTTGGTCAAAAAATTTCTTCTTTATAAAAATATAAAATAAATTTATTTATACTCATCTCTTCTGCAACAAAAAAAGGACTAGTAATTTTCGAGGACAGAGGCCTTCTACTGTTCATATGAAAAATATATATATATATCTATATATATCTGCCCCTTATTATACCAATATGTGTGTGTATATATATATCTTGAATTTGTTCCTCTCCCTTATTAGGCTTGTATATGTTGAGCCACTCTCCAAGTATGCCTGTACAAGCAAACGACCAAAACCTAGATGATTCATGAAGCATTCAACCATATTTTGTTTAGAATTGAATAAGTTTGCAGGTGATGACTTGGAATCCATTATCAGACATGACAATTTTCATTTTAATTTTACTTTTGAGTGATGAATAACTTGAATTATATTTATTTGAAATTATAAATTATAAAATATTACATAGAATTGACTGAACCATATTTTTATATGCTTTTTTCATGATTAATTTGAGACTTTTAATGCATTTTCTAAGACAATATTGCATGATTAAGCACTAATTTGAATTAGGAATATTTGTATTGAATTAAGTATAAGTAGGGGCAAAATAGTCATGATTTGTTAATTATTCATGCAAAAGATTTTTTGGATTTTTGATGCTACCTTGTTCTTAATCTTGTATTTTAAGTGTTTAAGAAGAAAAATAGGAGATTTGAAAAATGACAATTGGGGTCAGAATTAGTATTTTTTTGGACTGAGAAAAATTATAGCAAATTGCCCCAGAATTTCTGAAAACAGCAAATCAATGAAGAAAAGTGACCAAGGAAAGTTATATTAAAGGGACCAGAGTTTTTGAAAATTGTAGTTTGGCCCCCATAAAATGTTTCAGAAGTTTACACTTTATTCCCTCCATGAACTTTCAGAGTTCGCACATTGTTCCCTAGTCAAAACTCAAGTTTTGACCAGGCCTTCCGATGAGCCTGGAATGCGGACGCGGCCAATTAGGTTGTATTGAGCTTTTTCTTCCTCCTTTCGACAGAGAGAGCGTCGCGGGCTGGAGTCTTGGAGATCACTGAGTTTTTCGGAAGAGTGGGAGCTTGAGAGAAGAGAGGGAAAGAGACGGAGAACACCACCACCGTCGAGGACTTCCTTCCTCAGGGGCTTGACTGGATAGAGGCGCCTTCTTCACCATGGAGAAGCACCACCGGCAAGAGAGCTCGGAGATGGAGTGAGGCTTCACATAGAGGAGGCACAACGGAGCTTCATGATCGAAAGAGAGACCGAGCTCGCCGGAAATCCTTCCAGACCACCACTCCGCCATCAACTCCGTCGTTCTGAACTTTCCGGCGACCTCCCACCGTTCGTTCTTCCCACCTTCGATACTGAGCTGAAACTTTCAGAGAGAAGTAGTTGCTATGTTCGAGATGGGCAGAGGGAGAACGAGATCGGACGAGGCCATGACCTCAGACCATCACCAACATGGCCAGCTCCACCATCGACACTCTCCACCATTGACGTCACTTTTGGGCAGAGGAGAGGCTGGACCTGAGCGCGTGATTTGAACAGAGAAGGAGAGGAAAGACTTTAGTGTTGCTACCACTACTGTCATCTTCCTCTTCTCTGACGACTTCCTCTTACCGCCTCTCTTGTCGGCTGAAACCAATTGTACAAGCTGCGGTTATGATTCCATGGCTATGTGTGGCTAAAACCTTTGCTTATTGGTGATGAGGATGTGTGCTTGAGCTCAAAGAATTACATAAGGAGTTTTTCTATCATTGTATTAGTTTAAAGTTATATATTTTGATTTCCTAGTTAGAGGATTTATTGTACATGATTATAGAACTGACATTGATGTTAATTATCTTTATTGATTTGATATTTGTAGTTAAGATAGGATTTTGTAGTGTAAAGATTATAAATGTTTGAATTTCTTTGTGGTTGCAATGAGATTATGTTAATTAACATGTTATTGTCTAGTTAATTTGGCTGATTTATGCCTTTAAGGGATTGTTTAGCACTCAAATTCAAGAAGACTCATGTTGTATCATTCTAATTTCAATTGCACATTAAGTATTTTTAAACAATATCTCAAAAAATACTAATTAGCTATGTTTGTAGAAATTACTATTAATTAGAAATATTAAATTCAATTATTATTTTGAGGTTTTTCTCGACCTTGGAGTAATTTTAGAAAGGGGTGAAATTATTTAATTATCATTTAACTTGGTTTGACTTCTCTCCTTTAGAGCCTGTTTGAATACCCCAGGAATAATTTTTTTTATAATTAACATATATATATATATTATTTATTGACTTGTAAAAACAATTTTTAAAATACTTAAATATTAATATTAAATAAAATAGTATCAAATGCTTATATTAATTTTACTTACCAAAAAATATTTATATTAATTTAATAATAGGCAGTCGGACTGCCACGGGCAATTGTAGTCTGGCAATCCTAGTGATGACTTGCAATTGTTCGGCGACCATCCGGCGGTGGTCATCCGCTGTTCAATCAGCCAAAAGGGAGAAGTCAACTTAAGATCAACATTGGTAAAATTTGATTGAGTAATTTCACACATTGTTTTTTTAAAAATTACTTCCAAATTTCTTGTAACTTATTAGTAATACTAATAAGTCAAATTCAAGAGATCTCTTAGCGATTATTAATTATTGAATACAATTTATTTTAAATTTTTAAATAATGATTTAATAATTAACCTGCAGATATTATATTCATGTTTTGCATAAGATAAAATAAAATGAGACATAATGTTTATGGCTTTCATGAATTATGAATTTTATAACTTCATCTATTATGTATTAATTGATATTATCAAATAATTCATTTTATTTTATAGGCCTAAGAGGTTCATAAAAATAACAAAATGAGACAGCTTGCTTCAAAGACAATTACACAATCTAAAGGGAGAGTTTTAACAACTTTAGTGTGGAATATAATTGGAAACTTTTGTCCTTTTTCCCTCTCTCTCTGTCTTTTCCTTTTTTCTTTCTTTTTCTTTTTAAGGAAAAGTTGGTAGCTGCTCGCTAGTCTATCTAATGGAGTGATTGATATTAATATTCAAATATACTATAAAATCTATAATTAAGTTACATTGTTTTAATTAAGGACAATTAGCTTTAACTAAATTCCTGTTTAGTGGATGTATTAAGAGGTAATGTAAATTCACATGTTTTGCGTTTTGATGTGGGCATCAAGTTTACATTGTAAAGCATGATAATTATATTAAATCCTGTAATATTCCTGAAATCCAAAATTAGTTTGAATGTTACATCAATGTAATCCTTGTAAGGGAAGGGGGCAAAACTAAAGTGCTCTTAATTATCTCTTCTTCATCTTCCATTGTTATTCACTGCCCCCAAGGTCAAGCAACATATAATTGAAAAAAGAGAAACTGATTCTCCTAAAAAGAAAAATAACAACATTTCGAAAAGCAGCATATATTTAACATAATTTTGAAACAGCAACAGATAAGAAAATCCATAATTTTTTAAGCCATAAATATTAAGAAAATCCATTGGGATTACTTTTATCCATTATTTTGGCTTAAAATCTACTTATCTCAATCCTATTTATAATTGAGATTTTAGGAGATATTATTTATTGGTATGAGGGTGAACCCGTAGCCCACACACATAATTAATAAAGCCTACCCACTTTAGCCGGCTTGTTTAGGCCCAACCAGGTCCATCGGATTAGTAGGTAACTTGCTCAGTCCTACATCTCTTATATTCCAGGCTTTCCATCCTCATAGGGATGAGATGATTATTATAAACTCTATTTCCCATCATGAAATTTCTCACTCGCTGCCCGTGGGTATTTTGTCCCTCATATTATCACGTTAAATTTTGGGCGATGTCTACTATATTCTCTTATTTTGATTTTTATAATTTCTAATTGTTTGATAGATTTTAATTCCTCTTATCTTACGCGTGCTTTTGAGAGAAAACAACAGTGATAGATAGATTCCTTGGAAACTAGAGCAAGCAAGCTGGTATGGACCATCACTGTAATATTATATTAGGTACTAGATGTGAGCACCTCTCCCAACAATCTCAATATTGATTCACTACGATGTGAAGGATCACCCATTCTATTAGACCCAATCCCCATTAGTTGGTAACTGCATTTCGTTTCTTCATATATGTATTTATATTTTTAATACAATAACAGTTGCAGTTTTTGGTTGATATAATAATGCTAATTTATTTAGATAAAAAAATAATGCTATTTTATTACTAACGACTACGTATGGTTGGGTTGAATGGCATAGGACTCTAACACCCATTAAATAAGACCTCATGAATATGAAAATAAAAACAAGATTGTGTATGTAGTTATTATTATTTTTCTCCCAACTGAGGTCTGATTGAATTTGTAGTACTTAGTATCAATACATTAATAATACGCACAGTAATAATAATAATAATAATATATATTATTATCATTATTATTAGAAATATTGTATGTTTGAATATTTTATAGGAATAATTGGTTATAACTTGCCAGTAAAGTGTCAGTTTAAATAAACAATTATCACTTATGAAATGAAAAAAAAAAGGCTCTGTGTCGTGTGTCAGTTTAATATTATAAATAGATATGGTGTGTGTATTATATAGAGTTCGAGACGAGATGTACTGCTTATATGTGTTATAGATAGTGCAGCTTTTTATAAATATTATACATACATATCGAGTTAGAACTCCGTCAACTATATTGTCGATAGTGTTTTGTGTATTTGGCTTGTTTTAAAATATTTTATTGTAGCGTGTAATACTTTGAATCTTACTTTTTTTATTATGTTGTTTATTCTGATAATATTTTACAATTAATCAAGAACTCTTTTATTAAAAAAGAAAGTGATTGATGATTCCTTGGAAACTAATGCAAGCAAACATTTGTTCCATTTATGCAATATATATTTCTGGTGAGATGGACTCAATACTATGCAAACATAGCTTCTGTCAAGCAAAGAACAAGTGGTAAGTGCATTTCATTCTTGTAATTTTTTTTTTCTTTTTGAGTGCAATTATATATACAGTTGCTTTTTTGGTGAGTAATAATATTTATTTATGATTTAAAATAATGTACATTTCTGAGTACGTTGATGAAATTATTGGTTATCATAATAATAGTAATAATTAACTTCTCACTGTATTTGTAATAGATTGAGTAAGGTCCTAAGCTTGTTCTAATTAGGAGGGTACTAGTTCATATTTTGAAAAGCGCTGCAAAGTATTGTGCATGAACTTATTAGTTGGGAATACTAATTTGTGTTACTAATTTCTTCCATTCTTTCTTTCAAGTGGAGATTGTGCATTATACCCAGAATGCCAAGCTATTCGCCAATGGAGTTGCCGAAATCAGGTCAGGCCACTAATACAAATTTTAATCTGCATTTTATATTGCGTTTTCTTATGTAATTTATTAACAGCTAGCTACGAAGAATCAATTAATCATGATATAGGTCTGGTTTTATTTTTTAAAGTCAAGAAATCTTTGAGTTAGTAAAGTTTTTCCCCATTCACTTTGTTAGATATCTCAAATTTTTGGATCTTAAAATATATAGGTATATTTAAGATTTATACGCAATACTATTTTAATATACAACAAAACTTATATAAGAAAAAAATGTTTTCTTAAGGATTCTAATATAGTAAAAAAGTTTAGATAGATTAAGAAAAAGTTCAAATGATTGTGCGATTTCAAATGAACAGATAGATTAATTGATTGTTACTGATAGTTATTTATCGTTTATATGAGAATATACTACTTTCAGTTCAAAATATAAGAGTCAAATAACTAAATTACACTGGCAGTCTCTATGGCACTGGGGAATTCCTGAAAGAGTCAAACTCTTTATGTGGCAAGTATTCCATGAAAGGCTTCCATCTAATGAGATTAGAGCGAGACACAATCCGAGCGTCTTAAACACATGTCCTTTTCAGTGTGATAGTGTGGAGAGCATCCTTCATATATTGAGAGATTGTGAGCAAGCTTAGAGAGTGTGGTCAGCTTTAACTAACCCTCTATATTATAGTATGTTTTTCTCTGGTAATCTGCAAGATTGGCTCAATTGGAACTTACAGCACTCACCAGGAAACAACAGGATGGCTAGATGGCCATGGCAAAATGTCTTCAGTACCGCATGTTGGCTCCTATGGAAGAACCGCTGCAGCCAAGCTTTTGAAGGGTCATCAGACAGTCCGAAAGAGATAGTTCACAGATGTATATATCATCTCTCGGAAGGTGTGGACAACGGCAGGTTTCGGCATCAGATATTCCAAGTCCCAGAACGAGGAGTACTTCACTGGCAACCCCCAGATCCGGGTTCTCATCGTCTAGATGTCGATGGTTTAGTTGTTAGAGACGGTCAGGCTGCTTGTGGAGGTGTTATCCGTGATCACCAGGGTAATTGGATACGTGGATTCCAACAGAAGTTAGGACATACTTTCCCAACTGCTGCTGAAATCCATGCAATCCGATGTGGCCTCTTACTATGTAAATAGATGGGGCTAAAGAAAATCAAGTTGTTCACCGACTCACTACAGGCAGTCCACCTATTATCCACTCATTATGATTCTGATCATCCTTTGTATGACGTTATATTGGAAACCAGACCTCTTGTTTACAGCGACTGGGAGGTAGAAATTTCCCTCACTCATAGGAAAAGTATTCGTTGTGCGGATTATCTTGCAAGAACGGCACACATGATTCCACAGGATTACAAGGAACTTGGGATTTCCCCAATTGAATGTATTCACTTCTTTGTTTTGGATTGTGGTTTGTTATCACAAGAACAACCTGTAGGACCTAGCCTATAGTTTTTGTCATCTACAAGCTTTGCTTGCCTTTGTATAAAAAAAAAAAACTAAATTACACAATTCAAAAAGTTAGTTAAAATTGATTAAAGACAATAAATATGTAAGAAAATATAACTTACTCTCCTAAAAAAATCCCTATTTATGAAGAGCTAAGTGGGAGAGAGGATGAGTGGAAAGAAAGATGAGAAAGAAGGATTAAAAAAATAGATGACAGAGACATCAAATGCGCGGGACACACCACTCTCCTTTTTGGTTTGTTCATTGTAAATTATACAAATTCTTAAAGGGAAAAATTGGCTATTTAAGGTTATATACTTAATTTAGTAAACTTTTCCAATCAAGTTAGAATAAGAAATCTAAAATTTGAAAGAAAAAGGTTAATAGTATTAATAATAGGAGTTAAAGCAAAATCATGAATTAAAAAAATACACATGTACGTCCTTATATTACTGGAAGCGAGAATTAAAGTATACAAGTCTAAGTGGTTAGTTTTTTTATCTTCTTATAACAATTACTTTAACACCTTGCGTAAGCAAATATGGTAATAATTTCAAAATAGAAGAAAAAATATCCTTTGAATATCTTTTTATGATGTAGTAATTTAACCTAGCTAATCATAAGTTCATGCAAGCTTACATGTTGTGTATTCATTAATTGCTAATCACAGAGGACCTGCGTGAGATAGGGCTAGAAGGATTTGCATTAATAGACAAATTTCATGGACCGATGCATAGAAATGCTGTACAGTTTCCTAAGGAAGAGGATGACAAACAAAGATGGCCAGAGATTGTCATAACAAGTTATCCCATAAAAAGGCAGGGCCGGGCTAGGGTTGAGACAGCGACGACTGAGAAAGAAAGACAGACTAAGGCAGATAAAGAGGAAAAGGGACAAAGGACAAAGGCACGTTTAGTAGCAGAGGAAGAAAGACGGGCTACGGTCGAAAGACGGGCTAAGGAAGAGAGAGAGGGAGGGGAAGAAAGACGAGTTAGGGCAAAGAAAGAGGTGGAGGAACAAAGGGATAGGGACGATGAAGAAAGAAGGGCTATGGCAGAGAGAGAGAGGCAGAGGAGGAGAGACAAGCTAGGGCAAAGAGAATGGACGAGATAACAAATGGGGAGACATTGTACAAGGCAATATGTGGTAATAATTGGACAAGGGCAAAAGAATTCCTAGATAAAAACCCTAGTGTGTTAACTGCAAAAATCACTTCTTCAGGAAAAACAGCACTTCATGTGGCTGCTTTCTTTGGACATGTGTCTCTAGTGGAGGAGCTGGTGACATTAGTGCTAGAAACTACCGATGACTTTGGTAATACGCCTCTTTTAATTGCTGAATGCCTAGTGAATTGGAATTCCAACATACTTGGCCTTCCAAACTCAATAAATGAACTTCCTGTCACATTGGCCTTTCTTAATGGTCATCAAGAAATGGGACGTTATCTTTATTCTAAAACTCCATCACGATACCTCCACCACGAGAATGCTGCTCTGCGGGGTGCTATGCTACTTCATTGTTGTTTGCAAGCACAATGTTTCGGTATGTAATTTAGTCATCATCAATTGATTTATCTTTAATGTTCTTACAACGTTTATATGTTTGGTGATCCCTAATATGAGTAGCTTGGATTTGTTGTATATTATCATGGTATGTTGCACAGATGTTGCTTTGAACTTGCTTGCCCAGAATTGCTTTTTGCATCTGATGAAGAGGGCTGGAAACCAATTTATGGTATAGCAACCATGAACTCTGCAATTCCCAGCCGAAATAAACTTGTGTTTTGGAAACGACTGATCTTTGACTGTAAGTAGCCCCACTTAAATATTTCTAATATATCTTCTCTCTTTATCATAATATGTAGATTTTACAATTTTCTTTTTATATTTTATGCTATCCTTTAGTTAGAATCTAGACTAGAGGGCAGCACTATATGGTGCAAATAGAAAAGTTCTAATTTTGTGTGTGAATGAAATCCAATAATATACATATATGAGCAATTAATATATAAATTTGTTCGAAATTTATTTGCAATTTCACTGTAGTAGCGTAAATTAATATTGGAAAAAAGATTATATATTTTAATTACAAGATAGAAAATGCCCCATCTCTGATTGATCTTATTTAAACTGCAAGATATAGATATAAATTCAAACCGAAGTTTGGATCATGATCATTTACCCATCCGACAACCAGACCCGGCTGATCAAGCTCCGGAAAAACTAACAAGGCCAGGTAAGTATGCATGTGAAGAAAATATTGTACATCGTCTTTAATTTACCTTTTTTTAGAGGACACGAAACAAAACATTTGTTAAACATTTTTTCAACGGAAAGTACAAGTTTTCTTGATCTTTGGAGATGGGATTTTCAACTTTTAGTCTAAGAAATTCTTTTTCTATTTATGTAATTATTTAACTTTTGGATGCACTGGCGGTATAACACTTTCCTTGCTAGTTGCTACAGGACATCGTTTACTGCAATGGGTCACCTCCTCCACTTATAATCTTATAGGTTGGTATATAACTAAATATATATAATTCTTCCCAAAATTACACGCCTTTTTAAGATTTCAATTATCATAACCTCATCTAATAGAAATACGCTTGAGTTGCATATCGATCTGGGAATTAAGAAAATACAGGAGCTGAAGCTGCTGCACGCACAAGCAGATGAAATTCCTGACCTAGTTAGTATGAATGCAAGCAGGAGCGACCAAGAGAGTGTTGTTGCAGATGCTCTATTTCTTAAAGCTAAAGAAGGGAATGTTGAGTTTGTGCTTCATATATCAAAAGCGAACCCGGATCTTCCGTTAATTGGGGACAGCTCATATCAAAACATTTTCTTCTATGCTGTTCGAAATCGACAAGCTACTGTTTTCAACCTTATTCATGGTCTTCGCTTCAAGGATATCGCAGCTACAAGCAAAGATATTGATGACAATACTTTGCTACATGTGGCAGCTACACATGCTCCTGCCCCCTTTTATAACCGCATCTATGGACCGACTTTGCAAATGCAAAGAGAATTGCTATGGTTTAAGGTTAGAACAATAAAGACATGCATTATTCTTCTTTCTGTTTTTATATGCTTTGATTGATTGACTGTGTGGAATAAATACAGGAGGTGCAGAGTGTAGTACCTCCTACTATTAGGGGAACTCGAAACGAGGATGGCATGTCGGCTGAAGAACTATTTAGAGAGAGTACGTCACAGAGATTTAATGAAGCGTGGAGAGGAATGGGGAAAAGCCACGGCATCTTCTTGTTCTGTTGTTGGTTCCCTAATTGTAACCATTATGTTCGCCGTGGCCTTTACTGTGCCTGGAGGAAGCGATCAAAATTTTGGATACCCATTATTCATCAAACAACCGTTTTCAAGCTTTTCCTATTCTCAACTATATTGTCACTCCTCTCTTCCTCAACTTCTATTCTCATGTTTCTAACAATCTTTACATCTCGCTATTCAGAAGAAAAATTCCTTAAATCCATACCATCAAAGTTGATGCTTGGATCTATAGCATCAAAGTTGATGCTTGGTCTTTCCTCACTTTTCATCTCGATTGTAAGCATGATGATAGCTTTTCTTTCTTCCATCCGTCTCATGCTAAAGCATACAAACTACACATGGTTCAGATCTTTGATCGCGTTTTTCTCAATCGGATATTTTCAAAATCGCCGATTTACAAGAGGAAATTTACAGTTTCAAGCAAGGAAGTCTCAGTGTTAGCGACTATTACACTAAGCTCAAGATTCTTTGGGATGAGCTTCCTAACATTCGTCCTCTTATGCCATGCTCTTGCAATTCTCATGGTATTGCTCTTAAACACGGAGACGAGGATCTTGTTATTAGGTTTCTTAGAGGCCTGAATGAGCAATTTGCTCAGGTGAAGTCTCAAATCATGCTTCTTGATCCTTTACTGCTGATCAATCATGCTTTTTCGATGGTCCTTCGGCAAGAACGTGATATTGTTGTTCCCGTCGATTCTAAGATTCTCATGACCAAGGGATCGATGCCTCAAATTTTTGGTATGAAGTCCTCTCAAACTAAACATTGCTCTTACTGTGGCAAGCTGAGACACACTGAAGCCACTTGTTATCGGAAACATGGTTTTCCTCCTTGATTTCATTTTTGGAACAAAGCCTCTACCACGATGAACTCTGTTTCGTCTTTGGCTTCTACTTCTTTTCAAGAATCTCCTATTGTCGTGCACTCTCTTACGTCATCAACTTCAACAGCCTCCATTCTTCCGCCGATCTCTCGTGATCAGTATCAGCAATTACTTAGTCTTCTAAATACTCCTTAGTCTTCGACCTCTGCTTCTATTAATCACTTGTCTACCACAGTCTCCTCTGTTAATGGTAATCATTCTTTTCCTTTTTCAACTGGTTTGGTTACCTGGATCATTGATTCTGGAACTACTGATCATGTTTGTTGTTCTTTAGAATCATTTTCTTCTTATAATTCTATTACTCCTATTTCTATCAATCTTCCTATTGGTTCTCAAGCTACTACTAAGTATTCAGGGATAGTAATGATTTCTTCATCCTTAGTCTTGCATAATGTTCTTTACCATCCTGATTTCTCTTTTAATATCATCTCTATCTCTCGCTTAACTTCCTCTCTCAATTGTTATCTGACTTTCCATTCTCATTCTTGTTAGATTCACTCACTCCAACCTTCACGGATGATTGGTAAAGCTAGATTCTTCGAAGGGCTCTATTCTTTGACTGCAGATTTGCTACAGCCTTCTACCATCAACGTGGCTGCTGCCACTTCCTCCTCTGACTACACCGTTTGGCATTTTCGATTGGGTCACCTTTCCAACACCACTTTTTCTGTTTTATATAAGACTATCCATGATATTTCTTGTCTCCCCAATCCCACACTTGTGATACTTGTCATTTTACAAAACAAAAACGCAATGTATTTCCTATGTGTTCAAGTTCCAATAATAACATCTTTGATTTGGTTCATGTTGATATTTGGGGTCCATTTTCCATTCCTTCTGTTCAAGGCTATAAGTATTTTTTGACAATAGTGGATAACTATTCTCGTCACACTTGGATTTATTTTTTAAAACTTAAGTCTGATGCTAGAACTCATTTGCATAATTTTTCTCTCTTGTTGAAACTCAGTTTTCTACCACAATTAAAGTCATTCGATCGGATAATGGCCCTGAGTTTTCCATGTCTGATTTTTATACTTCAAAAGGGTTTTTACATCAAACTTCATGCGTTGCAACTCCTCAACAAAATGGTCTTGTTGAACATAAAAATCAACATATTCTTAATGTTGCACGAGCTTTACTTTTTCAGTCTAATATTCTCATTGCATACTGGTCTTTTATGGTGCAAGATGCTGTTTTTCTCATCAATTATCTACCATCCTGATAACTCTCTGTCTTTAGTATATTTAAAGTACATTTTGAAAATATTTGGAGAGTTATCTGGGCAATTTTGAAAGAATTCAATGAGATTTTATTATTTTAGGATTAAATCAAGGTTGAGACATTATTTAGGGGATTTCAAATAAAACATCTTAATTTCAAATTAAATAGAAATATTTAGGTTTAGAATAAAAAATTAAATAAATGATAATACTTTAAAGTAAAGAATATGTATTTTTTTCTCTTTTATTTTATTTTTATTTTTGTTTCTTTTCCCATCTTAATTAGTTACGGTTGAGGGATAAAAGAAATTTTCAATGGTGATAAGTGAAGGCTTCAGATGCTGCCATTTTGGGGAAAGCAATCAGATCTAAGAAACAAAAGGAGACGCATCATTTTGGCAATGGAATTGGGAGGAAAGGAAGACCTATGCCCCGTTTGGTAGAGTTGAAGTGGAGAGAGTGGAAGTAGAATTAGTGATGGAAGTCATTTTAAGCATGTTTGGTGTGATTGATTCCACTTCCCTATGGAAGCCACTTCCATAAAAAATGATGGAAGTGGGTTCCTTACCTTGACCCATGGAAGTATCTGGAGCTCCACAGAAGTGGACATTGAAAGACCAAATAGCCCTCCCTCATCAAACCTTGCCAGCCGACGGAGCAGAGGATGGATGTAATCCCCTGCCTTTAAACACGTAATTATAATTCGTAATTTGGAATTTTAAATGAAATAGAGACTAATAATAATCAAAAGTCATTTCCAATTCCTTCTTGCGGAAGGGATTTTAACAAAACTTTCAAAATTTATTTCCTATCCTGTCTCATTTTCAAATACCGAATATAATTACCTGTGCTGTTAAATCACATTTATATATATCAGAGTGTGAAGCAGAAATCCCAGCAATCCCGGGTCATATATATACTAACTATCAGGTTTATGGATCCCAACTAGGGGATTACATACCCTAATCAAAATATTATTTACATCCCAAAACCAATTTATAGTAATCCCAAATCCAGATCGATAGCCAACTACCAAAGCCAAAATATCCCTGAAGGTCCTAACCACTCTGGGTTGTCCGCTTCTCTTTAGAGCCACTTGCCCTGTCTGAAATGTTATTCATTGGAAAGAATGAGGTTCCAGAGAATCCCAGTAGTAACAATCACTCATACAGTATATAAACACATAGCATGTAAGATCATGTTTAGCAGCAATTCAATCGTACGTGGCTTACACCACATACAACAGCACTCATGCCTGTAAACACTATGCGTCAGCTTTCATTGCAATCTCAATGTATCACAAAGTATTCAATCTCAATGTATCACAAAGTATTCACAATGCATGACAAACATATATACAATGTTTCACATATAGTACAAGAGAAAGAGTTACTACCTTGTTCTTTCCTGACTCGCTCCGGCACAGTCTGTTCAAGACCAGGGCAAATGTCAAACCCTATAAACCAAAGTTAAGAACGACGGATTAATCTCTTATTCCAATCTCTTTCTTTTATAATACTTAAAGTTGACTATCATTCAAACTCTTTAGGTAATCACTAGAAGCCTAGACATATGCCTAAAGGGTTTGGAACACTTGACCAAAGATCCCCTTTTTGGGAGCAAAAGTACTAATTTCTGGCCAAGTCACTCGAGTGATGTCCCCATTCGCACTTGAGTCTTAGCGAGTGAGACACAGAAAGTGTGCACCTGAGAGCACCAACATATCTTGGAATGAGCAGTTCACTCGAGCACTATCTTTAGCACCCGAGTGATAACACACATTCACCCGAGTCCCATCGAGTGAGGTGTAGAAAGTGACTACCCGAGAGCAACAGAATCCTGAACTGAAAGGCACACTCAAGCACCACCCCTGGCACTCGAGTGATAACCAATACCACTCACAGGTGAGGAAGTGCACCCTTGCTTCCCACCTAAACACTTAACCGAAATACTAAGAGAAAAGGAAGAACAGGAAGCTGCACTCGAGTGAGCTCCTACCTCACTCGAGTGAGGCTATCAGAAACTAGAATCGCAGCAGCTGACAGAATTTTCCAGATTTGCCAAAACTGATTCCAATGGTTCTAAAACTTCTACCAAAACTCATTCCCATCTAAAATGTCATAAGGAACCTATTGGTAACCTCAAAATACCCAAATTCACATTCGATCAACACATTATCACCTCTAGCTCTCAAGGTCACCCAAAACTACAAACTATCAAACTTCCTCATTCAATTCCAAATCAAACCTAATGACATGATAACACATCCTAACACCATTTACTACACATTACCATTCCAAACTCTTACATTATCTAATTCTCATGAAATCAGAGCAGAATTCTAGACATTTCAAAACTTAACCAAAAATCATAGCAAATATACCAAAATGCATCAAATGTTTATCTCTTCAATTTGCTGAAATCAAAACCTTGATTCTCCAACTTTCAAATTTTTTTCAAATACCAAAACACCCCTTCTCCAAATTCTGAAACCATGGCAAGGAAGTTCTCAACTCTATGAACAACTTTAATGAAGAGCATTTGAGCATTAGGAGGCATCTAGCTAGTCAAAACTCACCTTAACACTTTCTCTTTCTTGCTTCAAGCTTGGATGACAATAGAGGCAGATGAGAGAGATGAAAATGATGAAGGAACATATTTTCTTACCCCTCACACACACACAACTGACCTTGAGGGAGAGAGGAGAGAGGGAAGGGAGTTTGAACCTTTTGACCAATCCAATGGTCCACAATTTGACACTTGTTAAAATCCTACTCCCTCTACCATGAACTCATATAAGCCCATTTACACAAGATTCCACCCTTTTTAACCTTTCAACATTAATTCCCAACCATTGATCTCAAGTTACCTATGAGTTCTCTCTTCGGTACTGACCAATTGGTTGGAAATTTCCCATTTTGCCCATGATTAGCACTTACTAAATCATCATCAAGCACATTTTATATCACAGTTCACATTGCATACTTCAAAAGTATTTAATTAGCAATAATTACACTACTCTTGAAGTCATTAGCCCTTAATTACAATTCAGGACATTACAATGGCGATGGTGATTGTGGATGGCAAGCACAAATCTTCTCCTCTCTTCGATAATGACGACGACTTCCCTTTCTTCTCCTTCTCTCTTCGACGATGACGAATCACCGTCTTCCCCCATTTTCTGACAACGAATAGCAAATGATGTGATCTGTGGTCTTCTTCGCATTCTCCCTCTTCGATCTGCCATCTTCAACGACAGTGATAGCTTTACTGACAGTGATGAGTTCTAGGCTTTGATCTTCAACGATCTGTGGTCTTACATGACGGTAGATGGAGGGATGATGTGATGATTGTGAATTGTGATAATGGGGAAGAATTTTTTTTTGGTTGATGGGTATTTTAGTATTTTCATATTATAAATACATATTTTAATCATAATTTATACCCCACTTCCACCATTCTACCAAACACATTTTAAAATCAACTTCCACTTCCAATTCCACTTCTAATTCCACTTCCAGTTTAACTTCCAATTCCACACAAAACTCTTTCATGGTACCAAACGGGGCACTAGAGGAATAGAAAAGAAAAGTCACGGAAGAGACACAGGGGAGCCGCAATATTCACTACAAGATCAGCGGAGAAAAAGAAGGAGGCAGTCGCAATATCCATTATAGTTCATCTCCATCATCTATCGAGATACCGAGGAGGCGCAGCAGAGGAAGAGAGGACTGTGCTGTTTTTGTTTGGGTTCCGACATTTCTGATTTAGAGAGAGCTGAAAACAAATAGAGAGACAGATCACAGAGCAATCCTTAGCTCTATAGAAAGCTTGTTGGTCGACTACAATATCTAACAACCACACGTCCTGACCTTAGCTATGCCACCCAACAATTAAGTTAGTTTATGTCCGACCCACGTGACATACACCTGCAGGTTGCACATAGAGTGTTGCGATACATTAAGTCTTCTCCAGGTGCTGGTCTTTTCCTTTCCTCCACTTCAGATTTAAAACTCTAGAGCTTTAGTGATTCAGATTGGGCTAGTTGTGTTGATACTAGGCGTTCTGTTACTGGTTATGCCATCTTTTTTTGTTCTTCCTTGGTTTCATGGCATGCAAAGAAACAGCCTACAGTGTCTCGCTCTTCTTCTGAAGCTGAATATCGGGCCTTGGCTTCAACTACTTGTGAATTGCAGTGGATCATTTATCTCCTCACAGATTTTGATACTTCTCACATTGATCCTACACTCTTATATTATGACAACCAATCTGCTATATAAATTGCAACCAATCCCACATTCCATGAGCGAACCAAGCATATTGACTTAGATTGTCATCTCGTTCGAGAAAAACTCCACGCACATGTCATTCATTTAATGCATGTTCGCTCCTCGGATCAACTTGCAGATGTCTTTACAAAACCATTGCATCCTACTAGGTTTCATGATTTGATTTCCAAGCTGGGCATGAAAAATATACATGCTCCAGCTTCCGGGGGGTTGTCAAGTATAGTGTAACACATTTGTTATTAAGTTATCATTCTGTTATTATTCTGTTATGATGTAAGTTGTGTAACCATACTTAGATCCAATATGTCTATAAATAACTGTGATACAGTAATGAAAGATACGTTCATTTTTCCTCACTCACATTGAGTAACAATACTGCTTTTTCTACTTACGGGAATATTTTAATAGGAAAGTGGAGATATGGCCATGAAATGTACATGGGAAATGATCAATTATCCACTATGTGCTGTATTATATTTGAATAATCATGATGTTACTTATTAGCTGATAAAAACATTTTTCCACGTTTGCTCCGATTCTGACCATAAAAATAACATATTTCCTAGATATTTCACAAATATAGACTATTGGATTTTATATATTTTTCTTTTTTTTTACCCGAAATATATTTTCCTTTTTTGAATTTATTAGTAGAAAAATGAAGATATTAAAATATTTTAAATTAATATTTTAAGATCTATTCAAATCTATAAATGATAATATCAGATGATTTTTGGAAGGAATAGGAAATACCCGGTATAGACTATTACAAAAAGAGGCTCCGAGAATCATTCCCAAGCAGCCAATCACCTTCCTAGTACGTCCCCTGTTAAGATTTATCATGTGATTTAAAAGCTACTGACAGAAATTTACAAATTTCTGGCCAATAAATTTCACTAATAATTGGCTTATGAGTTATGAATATTAGCCTGTAGTTATTAACATTACTACTCTGAAATTATTGTTACTATATATAAATTAATAGAACACTTTTTTTTTTAAAAAAAATTGCACTGCAAATGATTCGTGTTTAATGCGTGTATAAATTTCTAAACCCTCTCACTAGATATACATATTTATCGAGAAGCTGTTAATTTCCACAATTTGAAACCACCGCTTTATATTCTGATGTTAGGTATTAGGTAATGTATCTTATGCCGGAATCTTGAAGATATAAAGGCAAATGGAATAAAGAATGTGATTCAAAATGAGTTTTATGTTTTCTTAATAAAAATAATTTATGAACTAAAAACATTATTTGAATGTGTCCCAAATATTGTGCGTCAGATTTGTTCGTATCATAACGTTTCGAGTTAGATGTAACAGACTGTGCCTAGTATTTCGATTATGAGTTTTTTAAAATATTTGACAACTTTTTTTTTTTTTTGGTCGAAAATATTTGACAACTCGAAAGCATGAAATCCAAGTAGTATTGTATATTAGTGTAAACTGTAAAATTTAGAAAAACGATACCATTAATATATATAAATAGAGCCGGTAATATGGGTTCAACCTGCGGGCTCAACCCGTGAACCCGCGGGTTTTGACGGTTTTCCCAACCCGCAAAAATGCGGGCCGCACAGGCCCGCACCTCATAACCCGCGGGTTGATGCGGGCCAGCTCGCGGGTTGGCGGGTTAACCTACAAAATTTTTTATTTTTTATTTACATATAATAATTTTACAAAATCTATAAGTTTTTCACTCCTATCTTAGTATCTCGCAATCCAAAGAGAAAAAATATTAGCTTCTTCCCTTCTTCTTTAAACAAAATTATTATATTTTGGTTGCTTAAGGATAAGTTTATGTTTTGTTTATAAACTTTAACAAATTTGATAACTTTATCTCTTAAATTGTATATTATGTTTTTAAATTTTTATAAGAGAAATGATTGATATTAGGAAGATAAATTTAATTACTCATATATATATATCTCATATTTTCAATCCTCTTTAAAAAATATGAATTCTTTTTTTTTTAAAAAAATGCGGGCCTGCGGGCCGGCCTGCAACCCGCACACTGCGGGTTAGGGTTGGCATTTTGCCAGCCCGCAGAAGTGCGGGTTGCACAGGCCCGCACCTTGCGGGCTGCGGGTTGGTGCGGGCCAGCCCACAACCCGCAGGCTGGCCCGTATTCCCAGCTATATATATAAACACACACATACATATATGTATATGTATAAATGTATATGTATATGTGTATGTGTATGTATATGTGTATGATGCTGGTTAGATGGAGTAGATTCTATGTATTTCGCAGATTTTTTGGAGGTCCGGCAAAGGACGAGTTGTTGTAAGTACATTTCATTATTGTTTTTCTTTAAAAGCAATATGCATATATAGTTGCATATTTCGGTGTATAATAATAATTCACAACGATTAATAGTTGTGACTTGCATATGAATATCTACTTTCTATAATGATAGCACCTAGTGAAGGTGTGAAAATTGGTTAACACCGTTTATGCTACTCCTTCTTTGTTATTGATTGCTTTGGGATGTAAACATTGAAGTTCTAGTCACTTTCTCTACCACCAAGAATCCAGAGATTTAGCTACATATAGTCATGAGAATATCTAACACAAACTGAAAAAAGAGCTCACCAGAGATCACAAGCATAGCCGGAAATTCACAAAGCTCGTCGGAGATTTCAGAAACTCGCCTGAATTTTCAGAAAAGAAGGCTGGCGGAGTAAGGTGTGGCGTTGGAGTGAGGAAGGGATGGTGGTGGAAGATTCAGAGACGGTGGTTCGACTTCTGGTTGCCTAGTTGCAACACTGCGTTGTGAGATAGAGAGATCGATCGTGGCTGTGAGTACAAGGTCTGACCAGCTGTGGTAGGATGATGGTGGTGGTCAGGACCAGAGATGGTCATCCGCGGTCTGGAAGAGGAAGAGAGGCGAAGGTGTAAAGTCTAAAGCTCTTTATGTTCCCTCTCTTCGTGGCGCTGTCACTCTCGATCTGGGATCTCGCCAGCAGCCCGTGTAACTCTGTTCTTGGAGCTCTCTGTCTCGCCGGCGACCGTGTATGGTGAAGGTGAAGCAAAGGTCGCCGGCGAAGAAAGAAGAAGAAGAAGGTGAAGGTGAGAGTACCCAGATCGATTCTGAGCTCTGTTTTTTGTTTTTTTTTCGCGCCCCACAATGCTTCTGTCTGTTGCAGGAAGAAGAAGCTTTCTCGGTCAAACTGACCTGCGTTTTGATCAAGGACTAAATTGAAAAGATTTAAAAGTTCTTGGAAGGAGAAAAATGAAAAATTAAACACTTACGTGGGTTAAAATGTAACTTTAATACCTTTTGAGCCCCTTTTTTGTAATTTGATCTGGCCCTTTTCCTTCACAGATTTGCAATTTCCAGAAGTCATGAGTTCTTTTCTATACTTTTTCCCAATCCTAAAAAATATTAATCCTGATCCCAACTCACATGTTCCCGTTCTCTATTTTTCTTCTAAAACACTTATAATACAAAATTAAATACAAGGTAGCATCAAAACTCTAGAAAGGCATTTGCATGAATAATTAGCAAATTATGACAATTTTACCCCTAATTATACTTAATTCAAAACAGGAAGAGGGGGAAAATAAACTAGAATATTCATTGTTCCGTAAGCAGAAAAACAATTAGCCTATACCTGAATATAAGGCTGGGCCACGGATGAATGAGACAAAGAGAGTAAGTAGAGAGAGATGGAGGAGGGAAAGTGGTCTTGAAGAAGAAAAGAGAGATTTGGAATGGGAAGAGTACCGGCTAAAAAAAAACTCCATTAGGAGGAGACGAAAGCGTAAGAAGTAAGAGGACATAAAAGTAAAATCACCCAATTTTAAAGTCTTGAATTGGGCCAGTTGTCTTCATTTAAAATTTATTAAGTTTAGAGGCCTAATGTGAGATTTTGGTATTTCAAAATACTTTTAATGACATTTTCTCATAAACAAAATGCTTATATTAATTTTACCTATCAAAAAATTATTATATTAATTTAATATTAGGAAGTCTGGCAATCATTGTGGTGACTGGCAGCTGTTCAGCGACTATCCGGTGGTGGTCGTCCGCTGTTAAATCAGCCAAAAGGGAGAAGTCAAATTTAGATAAATATCGGTAAAATTTGATTGAGTAATTTCACACATTTTTTTTTTAAATTACTTCCAAATTTCTTGTAACTTATTAGTAATATCTCAAATTCGAGAGACCTATTGGGGATTATTAATTATTGAATACAATTTATTTTAAATTTTTTTAAAAATCATTTAATATTTAACCTGCAGATATTATATTCATGTTTTGCATGAAATAAAATAAAATGAAAAATAATGTTTATCGCTTGATGAATTATGAATTATATAACTTCACATATTATATATTAATTGATATTATCAAATAATTCATTTTATTTTATCGGCCTATGGGGTTCATAATAATAAGAAAACGAGACAGCTTGCTTCAATGACAATTATTACAAAATATAAAGGGAGAGCTGTAACAAATTTATTGTGGAATATTATATTTGGAAACTTTTGTCTTTTTCCCTCTCTCTCTCTCTCTCTCTGTCTTTTCCTTTTTCCCCCCTTTTTCTTTTTAAGGAAAAGCTGGTAGCTAGTCTATCTAGTGGAATTATCGATATTAATATTCAAATATACTATAAAATCCATAATTAAGTTACATTGTTTTAATTAAGGACAATGATTTCGATTAAAAAAAGAAAAGATTAACGACAATGAGCTTTAATTAAATGCCTGTTTGGCTGATGTATCAAGAAGTAATGTAAGTTCACATATTCTGCGTTTTGATGTAGGCATCAAGTTTCCATTGTAAAGCATGACAATTATATTAAATATTGTACTCAAGTGCTCTTAATTGCAGAGAACAAAAAATCGGATCGGACCGACTAGTTCGATCAGTTAAACCGGGAACCGGTCAGTGGTTCTTAATTATCTCTTCTCCTTCCTTTTCCAATGTCATTTACGGCCCCCAAAGTCAAGCAACATTTAAGTGAAAAAGAGAAACTGATTCTCCTAAAAACAGTGTTCCAGACCCGGACCGGCCGGTCCGGCCCGGGAACCGCCGAACCGGGCATCAGACTGGTTCGGTCCGGTGACCCGGTCTAGTCTGGGTTTTTTATTTTTTATTTTTTAAAAAATCAATTTTTTTTAATTTTTCTTTTAGAATTTCATATTAATAAGTCTAAAATTTTCAATTTTTTATCGATTTGGCCCGGGTTGAGCGCCCCGGTCTGACCCACTGACCCCTAATCCAGTACCCCGACCGGTTCAATACCCGATCCGAGTTTTAATACCTTACCTAAAAAGGAAGATCATAAAATTTTGGAAAGCAACATATATTTATTTAACAAAATTTTGAAACAGCACCACATAAGAAAATCCATATGCATTAGGATATAAAATATTCAAAAATGTTGTGATTATGACGCGAATTTCTATAATCCTTTTGAATTATTTTTGTTCATTATCTTGACTTAAAATATACACTAGTGGAAAAATCAGTTTTAAAACCGGTTAAAAACGACATTTTAGACCGGTTCCGGATCCGGTCTTGATACAGCCGGTCTTAAAAGTCTGCTACTTTTTAGACCAGTTATAGAGCCGGTTTTAAAAAAAAATTTAAGACCGGTTATTTATGAAACCAGTCTTAAAATAATCATTTTTAGACCGGTTATCGAAGAAACCAGTCTAAAAAGTTGGTTTTAGAGATAACCGGTCTTAAAAGTTCTCATTTTAAGACCGGTCTTAAAAGTTTTTTTTTTAAAAAAAATTGTTCTATTTAAAAGATTTACCCAGCAAGCCATTTCCCCTATTTTACATTTCACTCAGCAAGCAACCATTTCAACGATATCCAAATAAATTCTTCTTTTACACATTTTAACAAACATCTTATACAAATCACGTACATGACAATCCAAAACACAAGTAGACATAGATTCACCCATATCTGTTGATATACATGTAGTAGCATAAATGGAAATTAAAAATTAGAACCATCCACCTGAATCAGATGAATTAGCACGCATCAACAATAGGCCTTGGAAAAAAAAGCATCACTAGTGGAAAATTGACTTTTTACACCGGTTAAAAAAGACTTTTTAGACCGGTTGTGTATTAAGTCTTGTTACAGCAGGTCTAAAAACTCTGTTATTTTTTAGACCGGTTGTTACAACCGATCTTAAAAGTATGACTTTTAAGACCAGTTGTTCCTAAAATCGGTCTTAAAGGTCACCTTTAAGACCTGTTGTGCCTACAACAGATCTTAAATGTTAACCTATTAAGACCGGTTGTGCCTACAAGTGGTCTTAAGTTACTTTTAAGACCCGTTGTAACTACAACTGGTCTTAAAGGTTCTGTTTTTTAAAAAAAAACGTCCCTTTGATATATATACGCACTGGACCATGATGGTTGAATTCAAGTTATGCACAGGTGAATATATATTCTCAATATCATGTTAACAAGCAAAAGGTCAGAATGATAACAAAAATAGAACCCAACTCCAGTAGCAGGTTCAATGAACCAAATTTAGAAGCTATATAGAACAATCACATATTTCAATTTCAATCTTCAAATGCAGCAGTCTATAGCAGCAACAAATTTTCAGACAAGCCATACACACATTGATGATTCATTTGCAGCAATTTAATTACAGTATGGAAGAATAATGCACTTGTAGTTGCAGTCCCTAACTCAGTAGATTGGGATAGTATTTCACAGATTTAATTTACTATGACAGCTTTCTAAAGACTCAATTTTGTTCCAGCAAGCTAAATGAAGTGCAAATGCACATTTTCACCAATTTTCAAACAACATCCACTTCAAACAGAGGCTAGAAACAGGGAAAAACTAGGAATGAGTTTGACAATGTTATCAGCAGACCAGTGTAATAGAATGTGCAGCAAAACTCAAATGAAGATAATGCTTGACCTAACCCAACCTGCAGAAACAAAAAGTAGACAAGAAATTCATATCAAATGCACAGAAAATGCCAAACATATTTGCTCAATTTCAGCAAAGGCTTCATAATGATGCAAAAATTTATTTAAATCCCAGACTTAAGGAAACTATGCATGACAACTTAATGCACAACTTTGACAGTAATTCCAGTTACAGTAGAGTGCAAGCAAATTTGTCAAGAATTTAGCCAAAGATAATGACCAACCTTAATTAGTTTAGCACTAAATAACACCAACAGTGCAATTAGACAGTAAGGAGGACCAAATGACAGCAGTAATGAATCTTGAAGCAACAGAGAACAATGAAAAATGCAACTAATGCAATGGAGTGCATGTATTTGTCTATCTATATGCAACTCCCTATGTATGAAGTAAGTAACAGATTGCACAAAAGTAACATAACAAATTTCACAAAAGCAATGACAGCAGCAAGATCAACAACAAGCACACATGAAGGTGTAAACTAGGTGACTTTAAATAAACTTCCAACAAATGGTAATTAATGTAGAAAAAGGTTCAAGATCAAATGTCAGAATTTAAGCAACAAGCTAAAATCAGATTCCAGGAACTCCAAATTCACTCAATTTCTTGCAATTTCAATGTGCAATATGAAGTTGTCTAAAACTAAAACATAAAAGAATGTCCAAACAGACAAATTTGCTCAGAAATGGATGCAAAACTTTGAAATGACAATGGCAGCAATAAAATTCAAGTATTGATACAAGCAACAATAGAAATTCCTTAGTTTTACAGAATACAAAGGGAAGAAAAATTACAAAGGTCAATCCCTCAAACATAGATTAAAAAACTCACTATTTTTGTAATAGCTCATAGATGAATTCAGCACAACATGTGCGAATGAAATCAATATCTTTTTCAGGAAAGGGATCAATAAGATCAAACATCTGTAACACTAAAACCAAACAAAACATTAACTTAGTAACTTAAAAACAATATAGTAATACAAAAGTTTTGAAATATAAATTTACCTCTTCAGTAAAATCAGTCGTGCCTAGAGTGATAATATTGTAAATGTGTCTCAAAACATAGAGGCATGATCATTAAAACAAGTATAAAGGTAGTATTATTACATTCTTTAAACAAATCAATATGTACTAACCTTTGGCATGATCCATGTAGGGTCCTTTAAGTCATGAACATGCTTACCACAAGCAGTGTGTAGGAATGTCCACATAGCCCTATGATCATCAAATCACAAAGGTTATTGGTTTTACACAAATTTCATAAACTTTGCACACAAAAGGTAATAATGCAAGAAAACTTACTAGTTTATTGTCTTTTTCAAATCATTCCCTGGTTTGAAGTGGAGGGAACATAAGAGGATGACAGTGTAACTACTCTTGCATAGAAGAAGCAACTGCCAATGATCACTGAAAAAAAAGAAGAATATTAAGCAAAAATAAAACATTATATAAATTATAAAATATCAGTTTGCTTCTTACCCATGCACATATGGAGCCAAGAAATACTCAGTTCCAATTTCACTAAGCCTCTCTGATAAGTATCTATGTCTGATAGCAGCAGTGGTCCCTTTCTTTTGGATGTGATGGGGGCATAAGAATCCAAATTTTTCGCTTTTGCCAGAGGAGACCAACCTACGATGCATGTACCTACAATAATGCAAGCACATAAATAAAAGGTAAACGGTGAAACTTTTAAAATATTTACTTTGAACTGTAGAAGATACTTACATTAAGAACAGCTGGACAATCCCAATCATAAGATTTTGTCCAGGAGCTACCAGGGATATCAAATCATCCCTCTCAAGATAGCATGTTGCCCCTGACTTGCCAACAACTGAATCCGTAGGCCAATCTTTTTTTTTAAAGGATGTATCAAATTCCATCAGAATCACTTGTTGCATGATATTCAATAGAGGATGTGAAACTTCTTGAGTGAAGGGAGCTGGACTTGGTGGGGCTTTGCTCAGACTTTCCTCAGCTTGAACAGAAATAAGGTTCTTTGGCCATAAGATGAACGTACCCATGACATCGCTTACGATCTTGAATTCATTAGAAGGGATAGGAACAGGTGCATCTGCAATGATCACCTCATCAACTGACACTCAAACTTGATCAGCTTCCATTTGTTGGTGGTGGACAGTTGATCCGAGGTTATGCACACACCCCGTGCAACTAACCGTCTCAGAGGATCCTTGACAAAGATGTCACAAGGCTAAGTAATTTCTCTTGCATGACCCTCTGATGACTGCCCGATGTTGCAACAACTCCCTTTAGTTCTCTGCTTATTAGGATCAAGCGATTGTGGCTGGGGAGCACTGGTATCTTGTCTTGAGCTCATAAACACTATCATTTCCTCTTTCATCTTGCTTAACCGGGTTTCTAGCAGTGCATCAAAGGATGCTTCAGCCTCGGCCCTTGCATATGCTCTTGCAGTGGCCAACATAGTCCCCAATTCCTCCCTAGTCACGATGCTTGAGGAATGGCGTACAGGGGCTCCAAAGTAATCATGTATCCCAACCCTTCCTCCAACTCCCCTGACATAGCCTGGATGCTCATGTTTGCCAGTAGCAACAGTCAGAATATCCTTCCTACCCTCTGACTTAAAAGATCCCTTAGCTTGTTTTTTTCTAAGTTCCTCCTCTGAGATAATACAAAATAACAAACATAAGTAATGAAGTATGTTTCGTATGTAATTAATAAAAGCAACGATATATACTTACAATTTTTTCACCTACTATACGAGATTGTTCACTCGTATAAGACCCATTCCTTTTTGGTGAGCAAACAACCATTTTTCTTAGCGACGAATCAGAGATGGTGGAGAAAGAAGAACAGAAGGATCGGATTGAGATGCTTTTTCCACTCTCTTCCATTTGGCCACCAACAAGTCTCTTTCAGCCTTTATGAAATCAACTTCAGGACCACGTGCTAACCAATTTATTGTATCAAAAACACATTCTTCTCCGTCAACCTTTTGTTTGAACCAATGTGCGAAAGTTCTATTATGCTCCCTAATTAACCTTTGTTCAGTCATTCAACTATTTTGTTTCCGTACAATTTCTTTATGCGCATTCATGTAATATTGAACTTCATCAACATTATTCAAGATGTACAAGTGGACTTGTTGCAATTCATTAGCATTTACGCTCTTTACTGTTGCCCGTGTCTACCCCCTTCTTGATCATGACGTTTAAGAAGCCCAATATGTCGTACATTTGACAAATAATGTTGACAAAATTCCATAGCTTCTTCAGAAATATATTTCTGAACAATAGATGCTTCAGGCTGGTTGGGGTTCTTCACATACCCTTTTAGGATTTTCATAGTTCTTTTGATTGGGTACATCCACCTGAAATAGATAGGGCCACACAACTTTATCTCCCTCACTAGATGAACAATTAGGTGTACCATGATGTCAAAAAAAAGAAGGAAGAAAAAGCTTCTCAAGCTGGCACAGGATCATATATCCTTCATTTTCCAATTCCTCCAATTTTTCTATGTTAATGACTTTACAACAGATGGCATTGAAGAAGAAACAAAGTCTAGTCAATATGTGTTGAAGATCACATTCGACAATGCCTTGAATAGCTACTGGGAGTAGTTGTTGCATTAAGACATGACAATCATGAGACTTTAGCCCTATTAACTTCAATTCTTTCATCGATACAAGCTTTTTAAAATTTAAAGAATACCCTGAGGGAACTTTGGCGCCATGTAAACACTCACAAAAGCTTCTTTTCTCATCCTTAGACAAAGTATGAGCAGCTGGAGGACAAAAATTTCTATTACCATATGGCCTTAGATGTAAATCTTCTCGTATTCCTATTTCTTGCAAATCTAATCTTGCCTTCACGCCGTCCTTAGAACTTCCTTGTATGTTGAGCAGTGTCCCAACAATACTATCACATACATTCTTATTCACATGCAGAAATCAATACAGTGTCTGACGTCAAGATTGTGCCAATATGGAAGATAGGAGAAGACAGACCTTTTTTTCCATATATTTTTCTCATTTCTACTCTTTGATGACTTTCCAAAGATAGTATTGATATTTTTCACCTTTTCATAAATTTTCTCCCCAGTCAATACCTCTGGAGCATCTTCAAACTCTTGGCCACTGAAAAAAGCTTTTTTTTAATCTACGATAAGGGTGGCTTCATCTAAGAAATCGTCTATGGCCAAGGTAAACCGTCTTTCTTCCTTGTTGAAGTTGATGGTAGCATGTGCCTTCTTCACAAATCGGACATGCTTTATGGCCTTTAACACTATATCCTGACAAGTTCCCATATGCAGGGAAGTCATTTATAGTACAAAAGATCATTGCTCTCATATTAAAAGTCTCCTTCTTGTTCTCATAATAAACATCGACACCTTTATCCCACAACTCTTTCAAGTCTTCGATCAAGAGTTCTAGGTAAACATCTATGTCATTTCCAGGTTGCTTTGGTCCCGAAATCAACATAGACAACATAATGTACTTTCGTTTCATACATAATAAAGGAGATAAGTTGTAAATTACCAACAGAACAGGCCATGAACTATGTATACTGCTTAGGCTACCATAAGGATTCATGCCATCTGTGCTAAGCCCAAGCCTGAGATTCCTAGGTTCTTCACCGAAGCTAGGAAATAATTGATCAATTTTCTACCATTGAGAAGAATCAGCTGGATGTTGAAGCTTTCCATCAGAAATCTGCTCATCTGCATGCCATCTCAAATTTTTGGCATCAATTTCATTGGCAAACAAGCGCTTGAACCTTGGTATGATTGGAAGATACCACAACACTTTTACAGGGGCCTTGTTTGATTTATACCTCAGAGTTTCACGCATCGGACATTGCTCTTTCTCTTTATGCTCTTTTCTATACAATATGCAATTGTTAGGGCATGCATGGATCTTTTTATAGTTCATCCCTAGTGGACACAATATTTTTTTAGCATCATAGTATCGACAAGGCAGCACATTATCATCAGGAAGCATGTCTTTAAAGGCCTCAAGCGTTTCTGAAAAACTCTTATCACTTCATCCAGTCGTGCTTTCAAGCTTACCAATTTCAATACAGCTTTCAGTAATTGTTATTTTTTACACCCTGGGTACAGCGGCTTCTCAGCATCACTGCACATATTACCATATGATGTGATTGTTCAAAAGCCTCTTCTCCTACATCATGAATAATATCCTCTATCCGATCATCTAGATCCATGTCATTATCATCACAAGTCACTTCCCCCTGTTGAGATGCACTTGGCATTTCTAATTATTCACTATGCCATACCCATACTACATACGTCTTACAAAACCCTTCACAAATTAAATGTGTATATATATCTACAGTACTTAGTCGCTTCTCATTCAAATATTTTACATAAGGACAATAAAACATCCCACTATCATCATCAGCATTTCATTTTGCAAACTCTAAAAAACCCCTCACCCCAACATCATATTCAGCACTCATCCTTTTAGCTTTTATCCAACTATGATCCATATATTCTGACACCTTTTTTTTTGTTTTCTACTTTTTCCCCTGGAAAAGGCAGGAGTATAATGAGAGTATACAATTATTACACCCAAGTACCTAGTTTAACTACTACATAATGAACAAGTAGAAGAGAGTAGAGAGATAGAGATAGAAAAAGAGTAATCTGAATAGTACAAGTCTCATTAACAATGCAAATATTTTCAATACAATGGGTTGACTACCATATATATTGCCAGTATGAACAGTAGAAATAGAATAGTACCATAGGGATTAGGAGTTCAGTAATTACTAATTGGCTTACTCGTTAATCACTCGAACAAAGTCTTTGAAGGCCGGAAACTACACGAGAAAGATAAGTTTGGTACGATGGGGTGGATTGCATGCTGGAAGAAAGGCTTTTAAGACAATAAACTATAAATCAATAACCAAAAGCAATAAAATAAGCCTCAGCAGCAATAATAGAAAAGGCGAACTTTAGCAATAATAAAACCAATATTCATAGACTATCATGATTGATTAAAGAGAAGTCATCATATATGTCTCATGATAGTTCATGTTTCATGAAACAGTTATATGACTGGTGGGTCTAAATGTATGTTAGGAACTCTCAATGAACAAGAACATAACAATGAAGCTCATTATAACATAAGGATTTGCAATGGTGACTCCTACATCTGAATCAGAGCTATCTTATTTTCCTAGCCTTATGACATATAGTTGGCCAATATGAATACTAGAATTCAATGCTGATTTTAGAAATAACCATATATTGAGAAAAGTCCCAAACTTTCTAGATCATACCTAGTCCTCTTTCACGTTTCCAAGATATATGTATGTGTATTTGGGTTCTCTATTGTGCAATATCATCAAAACGAATCACAAATTTCAGTCTTAATGTTTTATTTTTATACTATAATTACCCATTATAAAAAATTCAATTGGCTAATAAAATTAGAACAAAATGGTGCAAGGAAAGTGACTAATATCCAGCAAGAGCATAAAAAGAAAAATCTTAACCTAGAAAGCATAATTAAAATAAGACATTAAAATGACAGAGAAGTCACCTAAATCAAAGACACGATAAGCACTCAATATTATGCAAAAAGGTCAAGGATAATTAATCAAGCATATCCTAATTAAGGATATACCACTAGCCTTTATAACATTAGTAATAAGTTCCATAACAAGACAAGGCAAAATATCAGTTTCTTACTAATAACACTGTTCTCATCTATAGCCTCCCCAATGACATAAATGATGCAGCAAAGGAAAACACCAGTAATATAGGAACTCCAAGGATGTACTACAATCATTACAATCACAGAAGAATAACAGAAAGAATAAGGAACACAGAAGCTATCATAATGCAGGAACAAAATAAGGAATAGAGAAGCTATCATAATGCAAACCAATGTCTCATATAAAAGAAAGACCAGTAATGTCTCAGAAATCAGAACCACAACGCCCCCACATTTCCAATCTCCCAAATCATACCCACAACCTTCTTCATCGGCAATCACGCAAAAAAAATAATAGACGAAGTAAAAAACTACTTGGAAGAGAATTAGGGCTTCACTAAGTTTATTATCCAACTTTCACAAATTGACGGTGAATAAAAATGAGAACAGGGTGTGTTCAGCTCCGTCAAACGTCGACACTCAACAAAAAGGCAGAGCACCAGTACGCCCTAACACTGAGCAAAGGGGATGCTAGCTCCAAGATCCCATTTTCATGGCTCAAATGCAATACCAATCCAAGCTGAGACACTAATTCCACTCTTGATTTTAAAAATTTGGAAGAGCTGTTCGTTCTTGACTGTTTGCTGTTTAGCCTGAAAGAATTCAGAATGGAAGAATGGCGTGAAGCGTAAACCGCGAAAGGGATTTGGGGAAGAGTTTTAAGACTGATACCAAGACGGGGAAGGGGCCCCGAAGACGGATCTAACTAAAGAAAGGGAGGAGCATGTGAAGAGGGAAGAAGACGGACTTCTTAAGACAAAATCAAAAACATAATTAAAGTATTAAATGATGCATACAGAGGGGATGCTCTGTAATGTCCACTGAGATTGCGAATGAAATTAATCGGCGGCGGTAGAACCTGCCAGTGATTAACTCATTAAATCTGCTAATCCAGGGTCATCAGAGGAAGGAAGGATATGATGCAAATAAAAGTAGAAGAAAATGATTAATTTTATTGAAATAAAAGCATAAGCACTTACAAAGAAAGAAAGGGGAAGAAGGAAACTCGCCGGAGGGAGGGCCCCGGAGGAGACTCGTCGGAGGAGCTCAGAGCTTCTCTCTCTAGTTCTCTCTCTAAGCCTAACCGAACCTGCCTCAGAATAAAACTGAATCGGCTTTAAATAGATAGGCGAGGATACTGTTTAGGGTGACTGGTAACCGACTGGTGACCTGTACTGTTTGCACAGTTCCGATGAACAGTCGACCGGTAACTTGTTACTATTTAAATAGTTCCGGTTGGTACTATTTGCACAGTACTGCTGACACATGGTGTTACAGTACTATACGGTGAAAGCTATTGTGTATACTACGGTGTATAGTGCTACAGTGCTTTCGTATGTTTACATCGAAAACCTAAAAATAATTCTAAGTCTTCGAGCGTTTAATCTTCATCTAAATCTACAACAAACTCTTCTTCATCATCATCTTGATTGTCTGAGGCTGTTGAAGAGACTGGTTGACTGGTCGAAGCCGTTTGGTCTTGTTGGTGTTGTAGAACTTGTAGCATTGAGCTGAGTTGACTGATAAGATTAGCCTTATCTATGGTTCCAGCTAAGATAGACGTAATCCTCGATTTTTGATTCAGGAATTTACTTTGTTCTGTCATACAAAGATGCTGAGGATTTTCTTTGAACCATTTATCAACTGCTCTACTGTCAATTCTGCTGATGTCAAATTTGGCCCACCATCTTACCGAGGGAAGTCTTTGTAGAGTTGGTAAGAGGGTAGATCCTTGATTTGTTTTAGAAAATCTGTAATTCCAGGCAAAGACCCAGGATACAGATAATTTTGAAAAATAGTGAAGATCAATTGGAAAAGGATCTTCACCAATATTGAATTTTTGTTTAAATAATTCAAAGGCTTGTACAACCTTTGGGGGTAATATCTCTAGTACAAGACCAAAGAATCCCCACCAGTGAATAAACCATTAAGGGAAATCATACTCAGTTTTTGTTTTGAAGTAGATAAACCAAGTATGTGTAAAAAGTTCATTTTGATCCCAAAAGACATTGGACCATGCATCAACATAATCCCAATAAGTATATCCTTTGGGTTCATAATCAAGTTCCCAAAATTTTGGTTTAAGTAAATTTTGTCCCTACTGGGAAGGGGTGAGAACTTTTAAAATATGGAGAGAGGAATGAGTAATCATTGGTCCAGTTCTTTTGTCTGTTTTTCGTTTGACGAAAATAGACCCTGTATGAACCAGTATTAACTCATACCATTCTCTAGTTTTTGTCAAATCAGTAGGCCTGAAATGAAATCCTGGAGGGAAGATATTTAAGGCTACCTGATTTGGATTTTGGTGAAAACACTCTGGTTCCACCTGTAGAATATGTTTTGCGTAAGCCTCTTTATGGGAATAAGGCGTATGCGTGCTGGGTTGTGTTTGGGGTAAACTGACAATTGCTTTGGATGAAGAAGCCGTAGTTGTCAGTTGTTTTGGAGGAGTAGAAGGTCTCGGCCAAACTTGTAGACTTTGGGGTACTTGGTTCAACCTGTCATACTCTTGTTTAGTCATTGGGGAAAATGGTATAAGGGCTGTGTTTTTCCCTTTTTTCACTACCTGTTCCCATGTTTGATTTAGAAGTTTCCTCTGGGCATATGCCTGTTCATAAGATTTTAAAATCTCATTTGTAGAGGTTGCTTCTGTTTGAGGTTTGACCCAGATGGAGTAGATGACTCTGTTTGAGACTGCTTCTGCTGTTGGGATCCTTGTGTTTGGGATCCATATTGTTGTAGAAGTTGTTGCATGATCGCCTCCAGACTTGCGCTAGAGACTGTTTGATTTTGAGCATCTTGCATGACACTCGGGAGTTTATCACTCTTTTGTTTATCATCAGGTTCTTTCTTTTTTCTGGGCATTTTGTTGGTTCACTCACTACCTACCCTGAAGAAACTCACGGGTAAGAAAATCTGGTAAGGAGTTTGAAGTGCCTTTGATAAATTCAATGTCAAAATCAAAAACACTTAAAATTGCTTGCCATCTGGCAAAAATTTGTTTAGATGCAAGGTTTTGAACATCTTTTTGTAAAACGTCTTTTGCCGATTTACAATCAATGCGAACTAAAAACCTTTGGTTTAAAAGATCAGATTGAAATTTGGAAATGCATAAAACAATTGCCAAAATTTCTTTTTTAATTGTGGAATAATTCTGCTGTGCAGTATTCCAATGTTTAGATGTGAAAGAGACAATTTTTTCTTTGCCGTCTAAACGTTGTTTTAGAATGCCACCATAACCAATGTCAGAGGCATCAGTCTCAACAATTTTGTAAGCAGAAGGATCAGGAAGGCTAAGACAAGGAAGTTCCTTAACCTGGAGTTTAATTTGCTTGACAACGTTTGAATGGATATCCGTCCATGGAGGAGGATTCGTTTTAAGACGTTGGTGTAATGGTTTAATGAAATTGCTAAGATGAGGAATAAACTCAACAACATAGTTTAAACATCCCAAAAATCGTTGAAGTTGTGTTTTGTCAATGATTTGATCGGGAAATTTATTTGCAAATTGAATTGCACGTTCAATTGGCGTTATGGATCCCTGGTAAATCCAATAACCAAGAAACCTAACCTTAGTTTGAAAAAGACTAATTTTAGGTTTAGAAACTACTAAACCATTTGTTTCTGCAATTTTAATGAAATGATTAACATGTTTAAAATGTTGTTCTATTGAATGAGAATAGATCAAAACATCATCAATGTAAACGATAATGAACTGACTATAATCATTAAAGATTTCGTTCATGATTCTCTGGAATTCAGAAGGAGCATTTTTTAAACCAAAAGGCATAACATTCCACTCATACTGACCAAAAGGCACAGTAAAAGTAGTTTTATACCTATCTTTTTCAGAAATTTGAATCTGCCAAAATCCAGATTTCATGTCGAACTTGGAAAAGATTTTTGCAGAATACAAACGTTTAAGTAGATCAGATTTGTTTGGAATTGGATACCTAATCCATTGTAACGCTTCGTTCAACGGTTTGTAATTGATTACAAGTCTAGGAGCTCCACGCTCTATTTCTGCATTTTTATTTACATAAAAAGCAGCACAAGACCAAGGGCTTCTAGATTTGCGTATCAATTTTTTGTTCAGAAGTTCTTGAATTTCCTTTTTACAAGTTTCAAGAAGTTCTGTAGTCATTTGAATAGGTCGCGCTTTTGTTGGTATTTGTTTTTCAGAAAAACCTGTTTTATAAGGCAAATCAACAACATGTTTTTTGCGATTCCAAAACGCATTTGGTAAATCCGAGCAAATAGTTTGATGGATTTTCGCAAGACAGGTTTGAATTTGTTGTTTAATTTGTGCTTGACATAGGTGAGCTTCTATATGTTTAAAAGAGATATCTTCCTTCAAAAAATTAACTTGTTGTTGTTTTGAAGAAAGAAGATTTAATTCTTTAATTTTGGGTTTTTGAGTAAAAGGAAATAAGATTGTTTTACCCAGATATTATTTTGAAATTCCATCTTCATCAGTCATATATGGGAATAATAGCCTTGCAAATGGCGCCCCAAGAATAATCTGGGTTCCCATATCTTTAACTAATATAAATGGGGTTTGAATCTTTAAACCTTCATTTTCAATAACAACATTTGAAACTTTGTATTTGACATCTAGGCGTGAGCCATTGACACCATTAAACCTTTCGGTTGTTTTTTCAAAGTATTTTGTAGGAATGATTCCTTCTTTAAAACAATTAGAATCAGCTCCTGTGTCAAACAGAACAGTTTGGTCCAAGACAAAATCATTATTAATAATAATCTTGGCTTGAACATAAAACTTTTGAATTGATATTTTTGAAATCAAGTTTAAAAATGGTTCAGAAAGATCAGAAAGATTATTGTCTTCTTGATCGGATGGTGTTTTATGTTGCCCTTCAGTTTGAGTTGCAAGTTGAATATCCTGTATTTGGGATATAGCAGTTGCATGGGTGTCTTGTTGAAGTTTGATAAGACTGATTTCAGTTTTGAGGTTATTTACCTCGTACTGAAGGTCTTGGAGGGTTGTTGGTCTAACAGAATGTTTGAACTTGTTTAAAACATTTGTTAAATCATATTTGTTGAAAAGAATAGGAGGTTTAAAGTTTGAAGAAGTTGGAGTTTGATTGAGAATTTCTCTTAGTTTGAACAAATATTCTCCTCTTTCAGAATCTGGAAGTTTAGTAATAATATCAAGAAGTAAATCATGTTCCTTCGTGATAACATTAATTTCTGAGGAAGAGTTTTCTGGAAGATCTTCATTTTGAATGTGATTAAGATTTTCAGAAGAACTACTTTCAGATTCAGATTCAGAAGTTTCAATCAAAAGATTGTTTATTTGTTCAAGAAGAGGTTCTTCAATACTCTTAATCTTTTTCAACTTTCGAGTCAAATGACAATATTTAGAAATATGACCCGGTTTACCACACTTAAAACAAGTAACTTTTGCTTGTTTAGGAAAATCAACTTTTGGTTTTGAGCGAAATTCCTTTTCAAGTCTATGGGGAGGTGTATTGGGCTTATATCTTTGGTAGACATGTTTTCTCTTTTTATGGTAAGGTTTGCGGTGAGGTTTAGATTGCTTACAAGGAGGAAAGCCGAATTGTTCACAGAAAGTTCCTAATTCTTTCCTATCTCTGGCCTTTTCTTTTGCAAGTTGACGTTGGATTTTATCATCTTGACAAAT
Organism: Inga oerstediana; assembly: GCA_963210345.1. NCBI lineage: Eukaryota > Viridiplantae > Streptophyta > Magnoliopsida > Fabales > Fabaceae > Inga > Inga oerstediana. Next base: position 20,928,887 of record OY723406.1, read on the forward strand.
CTTAAGAGCAGTTTTTTGGACATAAGAGATCAATTGACCATATGTCAAGTGCTCATAAGGGATGTTGCCATCATTTTGGTTTCTAAATTTTTCCCTAACTTTATCACCTAAAGACTTAGGTAATCCGGCTAGGAATTTTTCTTTCCAAAATGGCTGATGAGCATCATCTCTGGTGAGTACTCTAGTCAAAAAAGTATCTCTATACCATCTGAAATCAGATAAGGTACTGCATTTAAGATTTGAAAGAAGTTCAGCCGATCTATCTTTCCAGATAGACGGATCTCCAACAAAATGTTTGATAATTGTAAAAAGAAGAGTGTTTACTGAATCTGGGATAGGTTGGCCGTTTGAGGTAATGGGTGTTCCATTAGATTCAGTTTTAATAGATGTAAAGATGGTGTCTTTGTCTTCAGAAGAAAGATAATTATCCCACCAACCTTTGAGTTGTCCAGTAAACCTGGAAACTATAAGATTGGTAATCATCTCATCTGAATAATCATGTTGAGTTTGATATGCGGTAATTACCATGGGCATTTGTTGAAGAGTTTGGAGAATGTTTGACTCACTTTGACCATCTATGTTCCATTCATAGATATTGTAAGCATTAAAGGACTTAAAGTTTTGGTTTGTTCGTTCTTCAACCAGAATGTCTGGAGGGCTAGCTCTATGGTAATAGAGTTTTGAAGGCTTTTTCCAGTGTTGATGGTTGATTTGTAGTTGTGACTCAGAAGGGTTAGAGTCTGTATCTCCAATTTGGGAATCCTTTTCAAAAGTCATAACATCTTTTGATCTGGTTGATGACGTTTGGGGTGTGTCTGGGACAGTCATGGTTTGAAGTTGGCTAATTTGTTGATTAACCTTTCTTAATAAATCAGATCGTTTAGTTTGAAAATCTGACTTAATTTTTGGGCTTATTTGAAAAGGTTTGAAAAGCGGTGTTTCAATTCTAGTTTCGACTTTTCTTGAAGAAACTGGTGTTTGAACAAAATAATCACCTAATACCTGAAGGTATTGGTTTGTGTAATTGTTTTGTTCAACAATGTTCTTAATATCCGTTGGGTCAATAGGTTTTTCAATGTTTTTAAATTTGAAAGGTGCATATATGACCGATGGCACTTTTGGCAGAGTTTGTTGGGGAGTTGATGTGTTGGGTGCTGACATGTAGATGATAGATGGTGGTTTAGGTAAAGAAGAACAAGAGTATCTTGAAGATTCAGATCTAACAGACCTACAGTCTTCATATAATGAAGGCTCAGTTCTGGTAGCTTGACTATAAGATCTTCTTGGTCTATCAAAAGATAGTTTAACAGTTTCATCTGATGTTTGAATGATCTTGCTTACCTGAGATATAGGTTTAGGAATTGGCTTTGTGGCCTTACCCATTGTCCAATCATCTGGTAATTCAACATCATCCCACATAATTGTTCTTGGAACGGTCAAGTTTGCGTTTTGCTCATCTGATAAAAAGACTATTGTTTGGCCATTATCAGGTGGGATCAAAACTAAGGAATTGGATGAGTTTAAGACCTTATACTGTATCCTATATGTTAGGGTAGCAGGTATAGATCCTGGTTTCATTTTCAAACCGTTTAACTGAAGTATAAGTTTAAGAACTTCAAGAACATGTTCATTCTTTAAATCTGCCATCTTATCTGGATAACAGTTAAAGTAGACAGGACCATTATGAAGTCCAAATTCTGCTGCCGCCAACAGAGAATCCGAAAATTCATAATGTCTAGCATCCATGAGGCATACTAGTCCTGATACGTTTAATCCTTTTCTTATCAATGGTTTAATGGCAACTTGAACACTTCTGATGTGCAAAAAGTTGTAATCTTTCTTATGTTTGTCAATTGACTTTTGAGAAAGAAGATAAAATTCTTCCTTTTCTGGTTTGATAGGAATTGCTTCTTCAACTGTTCTGATTATGTAATCAGATTTGGAGAACCACTTCTTATCTTGAGTTTGCATTTGATAAAGCGCGTTTAAGGCAATTAGAGGTAAAACCCAATCGTCTACGTTCTGGTTTATATTTTCAAAAGAAATTTCTTCTTTGAAAATTTGTTTAGAAGTTGAAGACTTTGATTCCTCATCGTTTAGCGTAGAGTTGTTTAATGGTGTAGAAGAAGAGCTACTACTACCGCGTTTAGAAGAGAAGAAACGGAGAAGAAAAGACATAATTTAAATTGCAAAATTTGAATTGACAGAATTTAAAAGACTGAAAGGAAAGAGTGCAGGAGGTAAAGGACAGAAATAAAGAGCAGAATATAAAGGTTGAAAGTGAATAAGTAAAAGCTGAAATTAAAGCTGAAGAAAGCTTAAAGAAAAGAAAGATAACAATAGTTGTAATTCTCCCTTGCCTAAGTATCATTACCTTCTGGATCCATAGTGGTATAATAATTAAAAATGTATCAGTGTTTATGGATTAAAATGATTTGTGAAGAAATTAGTAAGATTTCTTAGATCTAACTCTAGCCAGACTTATTAGTATATAAAATCTTTATTTATCATACACTACTGCGTGGGGCACAAACGCCTGCCTCAACACACGGGACTTATGGCAACCTCAACCCACGGATGGACTCATGTATGATAAACAAGAACTATATACTAAGTGCTATCAAGTACAGATCGTTAAATCATACTAATCTGCTAACAAAAAATTTTAATGCCATAAAGACAGATCAAGATCTAAGTATTACATCCCTACTTCACCTTCTGGCTCTGATACCAAGACGGGGGAGGGGCCCCGGAGACGGATCTAACTAAAGAAAGGGAGGAGCATGTGAAGAGGGAAGAAGACGGACTTCTTAAGGCAAAATAAAAAACATAATTAAAGTATTAAATGATGCATACAGAGGGGATGCTCTGTAATGTCCACTGAGATTGCGAATGAAATTAATCGGCGGTGGTAGAACCTGCCAGTGATTAACTCATTAAATCTGCTAATCCAGGGTCATCCAAGACGGGGGAGGGGCCCCGGAGACGGATCTAACTAAAGAAAGGGAGGAGCATGTGAAGAGGGAAGAAGACGGACTTCTTAAGACAAAATCAAAAACATAATTAAAGTATTAAATGATGCATGCAGAGGGGATGCTCTGTAATGTCCACTGAGATTGCGAATGAAATTAATCGGCGGCGGTAGAACCTTCCAGTGATTAACTCATTAAATCTGCTAATCCAGGGTCATCAGAGGAGGGAAGGATATGATGCAAAGAAAAGTAGAAGAAAATGATTAATTTTATTGAAATAAAAGCATAAGCACTTACAAAGAAAGAAAGGGGAAGAAGGAAACTCGCCGGAGGGAGGGGCCCCGGAGGAGACTCGTCGGAGGAGCTCAGAGCTTCTCTCTCTAGTTCTCTCTCTAAGCCTAACTGAACCTGCCTCAGAATGAAACTGAATCGGCTTTAAATAGACAGGTGAGGATACTGTTTAGGGTGACCGGTAACCGGCTGGTGACCTGTACTGTTTGCACAGTTCTGGTGAACAGTCGACCGGTAACTTGTTACTGTTTAAATAGTTCCGGTTGGTACTATTTGCTTCTTGATATTATTACTAAACTTCCAGATTCTGAAAGAGGAGAATATTTGTTCAAACTAAGAGAAATTCTCAATCAAACTCCAACTTCTTCAAACTTTAAACCTCCTATTCTTTTCAACAAATATGATTTAACAAATGTTTTAAACAAGTTCAAACATTCTGTTAGACCAACAACCCTCCAAGACCTTCAGTACGAGGTAAATAACCTCAAAACTGAAATCAGTCTTATCAAACTTCAACAAGACACCCATGCAACTGCTATATCCCAAATACAGGATATTCAACTTGCAACTCAAACTGAAGGGCAACATAAAACACCATCCGATCAAGAAGACAATAATCTTTCTGATCTTTCTGAACCATTTTTAAACTTGATTTCAAAAATATCAATTCAAAAGTTTTATGTTCAAGCCAAGATTATTATTAATAATGATTTTGTCTTGGACCAAACTGTTCTGTTTGACACAGGAGCTGATTCTAATTGTTTTAAAGAAGGAATCATTCCTACAAAATACTTTGAAAAAACAACCGAAAGGTTTAATGGTGTCAATGGCTCACGCCTAGATGTCAAATACAAAGTTTCAAATGTTGTTATTGAAAATGAAGGTTTAAAGATTCAAACCCCATTTATATTAGTTAAAGATATGGGAACCCAAATTATTCTTGGGGCGCCATTTCCAAGGCTATTATTCCCATATATGACTGATGAAGATGGAATTTCAAAACAATATCTGGGTAAAACAATCTTATTTCCTTTTACTCAAAAACCCAGAATTAAAGAATTAAATCTTCTTTCTTCAAAACAACAACAAGTTAATTTTTTGAAGGAAGATATCTCTTTTAAACATATAGAAGCTCACCTATGTCAAGCACAAATTAAACAACAAATTCAAACCTGTCTTGCGAAAATCCATCAAACTATTTGCTCGGATTTACCAAATGCGTTTTGGAATCGCAAAAAACATGTTGTTGATTTGCCTTATGAAACAGGTTTTTCTGAAAAACAAATACCAACAAAAGCGCGACCTATTCAAATGACTACAGAACTTCTTGAAACCTGTAAAAAGGAAATTCAAGAACTTCTGAACAAAAAATTGATACGCAAATCTAGAAGCCCTTGGTCTTGTGCTGCTTTTTATGTAAATAAAAATGCAGAAATAGAGCGTGGAGCTCCTAGACTTGTAATCAATTACAAACCGTTGAACGAAGCGTTACAATGGATTAGGTATCCAATTCCAAACAAATCTGATCTACTTAAACGTTTGTATTCTGCAAAAATCTTTTCCAAGTTCGACATGAAATCTGGATTTTGGCAGATTCAAATTTCTGAAAAAGATAGGTATAAAACTGCTTTTACTGTGCCTTTTGGTCAGTATGAGTGGAATGTTATGCCTTTTGGTTTAAAAAATGCTCCTTCTGAATTCCAGAGAATCATGAACGAAATCTTTAATGATTATAGTCAGTTCATTATCGTTTACATTGATGATGTTTTGATCTATTCTCATTCAATAGAACAACATTTTAAACATGTTAATCATTTCATTAAAATTGCAGAAACAAATGGTTTAGTAGTTTCTAAACCTAAAATTAGTCTTTTTCAAACTAAGGTTAGGTTTCTTGGTCATTGGATTTACCAGGGATCCATAACGCCAATTGAACATGCAATTCAATTTGCAGATAAATTTCCCGATCAAATCATTGACAAAACACAACTTCAACGATTTTTGGGATGTTTAAACTATGTTGCTGAGTTTATTCCTCATCTTAGGAATTTCATTAAACCATTACACCAACGTCTTAAAACGAATCCTCCTCCATGGACGGATATCCATTCAAACGTTGTCAAGCAAATTAAACTCCAGGTTAAGGAACTTCCTTGTCTTAGCCTTCCTGATCCTTCTGCTTACAAAATTGTTGAGACTGATGCCTCTGACATTGGTTATGGTGGCATTCTAAAACAACGTTTAGACGGCAAAGAAAAAATTGTCTCTTTCACATCTAAACATTGGAATACTGCACAGCAGAATTATTCCACAATTAAAAAAGAAATTTTGGCAATTGTTTTATGCATTTCCAAATTTCAATCTGATCTTTTAAACCAAAGGTTTTTAGTTTGCATTGATTGTAAATCGGCAAAAGACGTTTTACAAAAAGATGTTAAAAACCTTGCATCTAAACAAATTTTTGCCAGATGGCAAGCAATTTTAAGTGTTTTTGATTTTGACATTGAATTTATCAAAGGCACTTCAAACTCCTTACCAGATTTTCTTACCCGTGAGTTTCTTCAGGGTAGGTAGTGAGTGAACCAACAAAATGCCCAGAAAAAAGAAAGAACCTGATGATAAACAAAAGAGTGATAAACTCCCGAGTGTCATGCAAGATGCTCAAAATCAAACAGTCTCTAGCGCAAGTCTGGAGGCGATCATGCAACAACTTCTACAACAATATGGATCCCAAACACAAGGATCCCAACAGCAGAAGCAGTCTCAAACAGAGTCATCTACTCCATCTGGGTCAAACCTCAAACAGAAGCAACCTCTACAAATGAGATTTTAAAATCTTATGAACAGGCATATGCCCAGAGGAAACTTCTAAATCAAACATGGGAACAGGTAGTGAAAAAAGGGAAAAACACAGCCCTTGTACCATTTTCCCCAATGACTAAACAAGAGTATGACAGGTTGAACCAAGCACCCCAAAGTCTACAAGTTTGGCCGAGACCTTCTACTCCTCCAAAACAACTGACAACTACGGCTTCTTCATCTAAAGCAATTGTCAGTTTACCCCAAACACAACCCAGAACGCATACGCCTTATTCCCATAAAGAGGCTTATGCAAAACATATTCTACAGGTGGAACCAGAGTTTTTTCACCAAAATCCAAATCAGGTAGCCTTAAATATCTTCCCTCCAAGATTTCATTTCAGGCCTACTGATTTGACAAAAGCTAGAGAATGGTATGAGTTAATACTGGTTCATACACGGTCTATTTTCATCAAACGAAAAACAGACAAAAGAACTGGACCAATGATTACTCATTCCTCTCTCCAGATTTTAAAAGTTCTCACCCCTTCCCAGTGGGGACAAAATTTTCTTAAACCAAAATTTTGGGAACTTGATTATGAACCCAAAGGATATACTTACTGGGATTATGTTGATGCATGGTCCAATGTCTTTTGGGATCAAAATGAACTTTTTACACATACTTGGTTTATCTACTTCAAAACAAAAACTGAGTATGATTTCCCTCAATGGTTTGTTCACTGGTGGGGATTCTTTGGTCTTGTACTAGAGATATTACCCCCAAAGGTTGTACAAGCCTTTGAATTATTTAAGCAAAAATTCAATATTGGTGAAGATCCTTTTCCAATTGATCTTCACTATTTTTCAAAATTATCTGTATCCTGGGTCTTTGCCTGGAATTACAGATTTTCTAGAACAAATCAAGGATCTACCCTCTTACCAACTCTACAAAGACTTCCCTCGGTAAGATGGTGGGCCAAATTTGACATCAGCAGAATTGACAGTAGAGCAGTTGATAAATGGTTCAAAGAAAATCCTCAGCATCTTTGTATGACAGAACAAAGTAAAATCCTGAATCAAAAATCGAGGATTACGTCTATCTTAGCTGGAACCACAGATAAGGCTAATCTTATCAGTTAACTCAGCTCAATGCTACAAGTTCTACAACACCAACAAGACCAAACGGCTTCGACCAGTCAACCAGTCTCTTCAGCAGCCTCAGACAATCAAGATGATGATGAAGAAGAGTTTGTTGTAGATTTAGACGAAGATTAAACGCTCGAAGACTTAGAATTATTTTTAGGTTTTCAATGTAAACATACGAAAGCACTGTAGCACTATACACCATAGTATACACAGTAGCTTTCACCGTATAGTACTGTAACACCATGTGTCAGCAGTACTGTGCAAATAGTACCAACCGGAACTATTTAAACAGTAACAAGTTACCGGTCGACTGTTCATCGGAACTGTGCAAACAGTACAGGTCACCAGTCGGTTACCAGTCACCCTAAACAGTATCCTCGCCTGTCTATTTAAAGCCGATTCAGTTTCATTCTGAGGCAGGTTCGGTTAGGCTTAGAGAGAGAACTAGAGAGAGAAGCTCTGAGCTCCTCCGACGAGTCTCCTCCGGGGCCCCTCCCTCCGACGAGTTTCCTTCTTCCCCTTTCTTTCTTTGTAAGTGCTTATGCTTTTATTTCAATAAAATTAATCATTTTCTTCTACTTTTCTTTGCATCATATCCTTCCCTCCTCTGATGACCCTGGATTAGTAGATTTAATGAGTTAATCACTGGCAGGTTCTACCACCGCCGATTAATTTCATTCGCAATCTCAGTGGACATTACAGAGCATCCCCTCTGCATGCATCATTTAATACTTTAATTATGTTTTTGATTTTGTCTTAAGAAGTCCGTCTTCTTCCCTCTTCACATGCTCCTCCCTTTCTTTAGTTAGATCCGTTTTATAACCGGTCTTAAAACATTTTTAAGACCGGTTCTTCTAACAACCGGTCTTAAAAACCTTTCTTTTAGACCCATTATTCTAGTAACTGGTCTAAAATAAATATTTTTTAGACTGGTTATATCAGTAACCGGTCTAAAAACATTTTTAGTTTTTAAATTTTTTTCACTCTGAGCTTTTAGACCGGTTTAAAATCCAAGCAGGTCTAAAAGGTTTAATCTTTTAGACCAGTTAATGTAGAACCGGTCTAAAAAAATGCCACCGCTCATTTCTTTTAGACCTTACCGCTACAACCGGTCTAAATATGCTGGTCTAAAACACCTTTTTTGTACTAGTGCATCAACAATAGGCAAGAGACCCTTTAACTCAGACTCAGACAAATTAAACTCGCTCTTTGCATTTGAGTAGGCCTTCACATGCCTTCATCCTATATGAATTTAAATATGCATGCAAAAAATAGTTATTCTTATAGTTTCTAAATAATAAAATAGTACAAGTTTGTAACAACATTGATTCACAGCATACCAGTTCACGTTGCCTTAATCCCAGCTAAGACACCTTATTTGCTTCATTTTCCTATGACGACAACAAAAAAAGTAGTTTTATATATACCAATGCAACAACAATATACATGATGATAATTATTTTAGCTAACTAACCTTCAAAATAGTTTTATAAAGGGATATCCTCCCATATCCCTTCATGATGATCGTTTCTTGTGCCGTGTTCATTGTCTGTTTCATCTTCTTCGTTCAATTCTGGTAGACCCCTAGAAAAAGGAGTCTCAAGAAGATCATTCATTGAACAACTTTCCTGATTAATGTCAACGACCTTTTTTCCTTGGAGAGCTACAGACCACATTTTATTTGCTGGATTGGCAACATAGAACACTTGTTTTGCTTGATATGTCATAATAAAAGGTTCATCTCCAAAACTTCTACTAATCAGATCAACCAATGTAAATCCCAACTAATCAATCATCACACCATTGTTGACATCATCCCACTTGCATTTAAAAATGAGAAATTTAATTTTAACATAATCAACCACCCAAATCTCTTTAATAACCCCATAATAAGCTATTGCTGCCAATCTAGGGTTCTTATCTTTCGATTTAGAGAAGTGCATAGATTTAGCCACTAACATAACCCCACTGTTCTGGACGGTGCTCCTATCATCAAGGGATTTCTTGTAAAACATATAACCATTGATCACAAATGAAGTCCAAGTGAAGACATCAACCTCAGGACCACGTGCTAACCATTTGATTGTATCAAAAACACATTCTTCTCCGTCAACCTTTTGTTTGAACTAATGTGCAAAAGTTTTGTTATGCTCCATAATTAACCTTTGTTCGGTCATTTGACTATTTTCTTTCTGGACAATTTCTTTATAAACATTAATGTAATCTTGAACTTCATCAACATTATTCAAGATGTACAAGTGGACTTGTTGCAATTCATCAGAATCAACACTTTTTACTGTAGCCCTGCGCCTACCCCCTTCTTCATCATGACGTTCAGGAAGCCCAATATGTCTTACATTTGACAGGTAATCTTGACAAAACTCTTTAGCTTCTTCAGAAACATATTTCTGAACAATAGATACTTCAGGCCGATTTGCATTCTTCACATACCATTTTAGGATTTTCATCGTTCTTTTGATTGGGTACATCCACCTGAAATAGATAGGGCCACACAACTTTATCTCCCTCACTAGATGAACAATCAGGTGTACTATGATGTCAAAAAAAGAAGGAAGAAAAAGCTTCTCAAGCTGGCATAGGATCATATATCCTTCATTTTCCAATTCCTCCAATTTTTCCATGTCAATGACTTTACAACAAATGGCATTGAAGAAGAAACAAAGTCTAGTCAATATGTGTTGAAGATCATATTCGACAATGCCTCGAATAGCTACTGGGAGTAGTTGTTGTATTAAGACATGACAATCATGAGACTTTAGCCCTACTAACTTCAAATCTTTCATCGACACAAGCTTCCTTAAATTTGAAGAATACCTTGAAGGAACTTTCATGCCATGTAAACACTCACAAAAGCTTCTTTTCTTATCCTTAGACAAAATATGAGCAGCTGGAGGATAAAAGGTTCTCTTACCATATGGCTTTGGATGCAAGTCTTCTCATATGCCCATTTCTTGCAAATCTAATCCTGCCTTCACGCCATCCTTAGAACTACCTTAAGCTTGTATGTTAAGCAATATCCCAACAATACTATCACATACGTTTTTCTCCACATGCATGAAATCAATACAGTGTCTAACGTCAAGATTGGGCCAATGTGGAAGATTGAAGAAGACATACCTCTTTTTTCATTTATTTTTTTCATTACTATTCTTTGTAGTCTTTCCAAAGATAACATTGATATTTTTCACCTTTTCATAAACTTGCTGCCCAGTCAATGCCTTCGGAGCATCTTCAAACTCTTGTCCACAAAAAAAAGCTTTCTTTAATCTACGATATGGGTGACCTCGTCTAAGAAATCTCCTATGGCCAAGATAAACTATCTTTCTTCCATGTTAAAGTTGATGGTAGTATGTTCCTTCTTCACAAATCGAACATGCTTTATCCTTTAATACTATATCCTGACAAGTTTCCATATGTAGGGAAGTCATTTATAGTACCAAAGATCATGGCTCGCATTTTAAAAACCCCCTTCTTGTTCGTGTCAAAAACATCAACACCTTCATCCTACAACTCTTTCAAGTCTTCGATCAAGGGTTCTAGGTAAACATCTATGTCATTTCCGGGTTGTTTTGGTCCCGAAATCAACATAGACAACATGATGTATTTTCATTTCATGCATAACAGAGGATATAAGTTGTAAATTACCAACAGAATAGGCCATGAACTATGTATACTGCTTAGGCTACCAAAAGGATTCATGCCATTCGTGCTAAGCCTAAGCCTAAGGTTCCTAGGTTCTTCACCGAAGGTAGGAAATAATTGATCGATTTTCTTCCATTGAGAAGAATCAGCCGGATGTCGAAGCTTTCATCGGATATCCTTTCATCCACATGCCATCTCAAATTCTTTGCATCGTTTTCATTAGTAAACAAGCGCTTGAATCTTGGTATGACTGGAAGATACCATAACACTTTTGCAGGGGCATTATTTGACTTGTACCTTGAGGTTTCACATATCGGACACTGTTGTTCCTCTTTATACTCTTTTCTATACAATATACAATCATTAGGGCATGCATAGATCTTTTTATACTTTATCCCTAGTGGACATAGTATTTTCTTAGCATCATAATATTGAGAAGGCAATACATTATTATCTAGAAGCATGTCCTTAAAAGCCTCAAGCATTTCTGAAAAACTCTTGTCGCTCCATCCATGTCGTGCTACAAGCTTACCAATTTCACTACTGCTTTCAATAATTGGTATTTTTGACACCCCGAGTACAGTGGTGTCTCAACATCACTGCGCATATTACCATATGCATGTGATTGCTTAAAAGCCTATTCTCCTATATTATGAATAATATCCTTTATCCAATCATCCGTATTTGTGTCATTATCATCAAAGCCCACTCCCCCGTTCAGATGAACTTGGCATTTCTAATTCTTCACCATGTCATACCCATACTGTATAATTCTTACAAAATCCTTCACAAATTAAAGTATATATATATCTCCAGCACTTAGTCGCTTCTCATTCAAACATACTACACAAGGGCAATAAAACTTCCCACTACCATCATCGACATTTCTTCTAGCAAAGTCTTAGAAACCCCTCACCCCATTATCATATTCAACACTCATTCATTTAGCTTTTATCCAACTATGATCCATATATATCTCAACACTTGTAGCACCCTATATCCAACAGTAAAAGGATAAACAAAAAAACAACCACAATAGAGTTTTAGAGATTTCAACAAATTTTAAAATGCACCATTTGAAAGTAGCAAAAAAACAGAACTTAGAATCAAACAATCATACTAAACACTGAAAATCAAACAATCACACTAAATTAAAACAAAATTAAACTTAGAATGGTATTACTTCAAGCCAATTATCATAAGTCAGAGAGTACCTTATTTACTTGTGGTCCAAAACAAGAAAAACGTATATAGTAATAAAGTCATTGATCACACAGTTTTCCCTTTAACCTTAATTACATTTTTCTGCAATTATTTGGTGTCTAACCACTATATAATGTAAGAGTTAATATTGTAGAGAATAGCAAATACAAGCTGAAAGCTGAGGGCTTTAATTAACATAACGCTAACTTGATTGAAGACCAAGGAGTGAGCTTCAACCCAAAGTCACGGTGGCAAAGGGAAGTCACAGCAGAGGAGAATGGTTACTGCAGAGAATAGAGGTGCCGGCGGAGGACGAAAGTGACAATGATAAAGAACAGTGATGAGGAACATAGCAACTGTAGCGGTAATGACGGAGGAGAGTGGAGCAAAAGAGGAACAGGGAGCGATGGAGGAGTTCAAAACAAGTAGCGACAGAGCTCACAGAGAAATGGCAACAAGAGAAGAAAATGTTCAGAGCACAAGATCTGGGCACGTGGCAGTGAAAATACGCTGAAATATCCCACCTTTTAGACCGGTTTTCCATTAAAACTGGTCTTAAAATGGATTAAAAAAATAATTTGAAAATTTTTTCATCTTTAAGACCGGTTTTTATAAAAATCGATCTTAAATATAATATTGAAGACCAGTTTTCATGAAAATCGGTTTTAAATATTATATTTTTAAGACCGGTTCTTCTCAAAACCTGTCTTAAATATTTTATATTTAAGATCGGTTTTAATAGAAACCGGTCTTAAAAGTTAAAAATTTTAAAATATTAAAATATTTTCATATTTTAATACCGGTTTATTTATAACCGGTCTAGATAGATTTTTATTTAAGATCGATTTTCTTTATAACCGGTCTTAAAAGACAAAATTTTTTTACATTTTAAAATATTTTGATATTTTAAGACCGGTTTTGTTTAGAACTGGTCTAGATAAATTTTTTAAGACCGGTTAATTTTAGAAAAGATCTTAGAAGTTCTATATATTTACAAAACTGCCACTGGTCAAATTTTTAAAACCTTATGCGCTAGAACCGGTCTAAATATGGCGGTCTAAAAAGGGAATTTTGTACTAGTGATATCACATCTCCACCATATTTATAATTGAGATTCTAGAAGAAATTATTTATTATTACCATGAGAGTGAACATGTAGCCCACCCATTTTAGCCAGCTTGTTTTGTCCCTTTTTTTAGAGCTGGGAAATCGGGCCGAGCCTATCGGGTTGGCCTGTTTAGGCCCAAGTCTGTCCCGAGCCGGACTTATAATTTAGAGCCTCCAGAAGGAAGCGGGCCTAAAAGGGCCGGCCCTTTTAGGCCTATTTAACTTTTTTTTAAACTGGGCACAGGGCAATGGGCAACAAGTAGTGGTCAGGGGGTAAAGTTAACATAACCTAACCCTCATATTATAGACACTTTCCCACTGACTCAAACCTCATTTGAAGCTTCTCTTCTTTGATTCTCTTTTTTCTTTTTTTGTATGTGTATGCTAAAATCCAAATCAGGTGTTCTATTATTACTGACATTTGAAGCTTGTAGACTTGTTTGATTGTGGTTGTAGACTTGTTTGATTGGTTGCGGACATTAATTATGGTTTGGACTTAAGTCTTAGTGTTTGTGTTTTATTAAGCCTGGATAATATTTATGTTTTAAATTTATTTTGATGATATTTATGTTGTAAATTATGTATTTTAGTCTTTAGGAGAATAAGAAACCAAACAATTCATGAAAAAAAAAAGATAAACGGGCTTAAAGAAGCGGGTCGGACTTTACCAAAACGGGCTGGGCTGCGCGATTTCGGTACTTTTTTGGACTCGAACCTAAACTGGCCGAGCTCGTCACCAACCGGCCCATTTTCCTAGTATTACCTTTTTTTTTTGTATGGGCTGACCCGGTCTATTTTCCTAGTGTTACCATTTTGTGTGGGTCGGGTGTTAACCTCATGAATTTCTTGTCAAGCTTGCATATTACCTCTTATTTCTTCCACATTTTAGTATGCGAAATGGGTGTTTGGGGGTGGAAAAGTGAAGGAAATGTGCATGATGCATACTTGGCATAAAAGGAGCATAAATATGGTGGTATCATATGAATATTCTGTTATGTTATCAACTGTTGGCTTTTATAGAGTTCTTTGTGTTGATAGAACCACAATTCAGTCACAGTTGGAGCCTGAGAAAGCCCAATTTAATGAAAAAAAGGTCAAATGGAGTTTAAGTAATCAACTGTGCTGTGGTAATGCAAGAAGGGATGAGAATAGACCTTGGCGTAAGAAAAATTGTACTTCAAGAATACTGGTCGCGGCCAAAGATCCTTTGGGTTGCGGTAAACCATTTCCAGAAAGTCATTGGCTACGGCCAACCAATTCATAGGCCGCGGCCAACATATGGTCAGTAACTTACTGGCCGCGGTAAGCCATTTCACTGCCCGCGGCCAATCATCTCACAGAATCTCAGTGGCTGCGGCCAAGGACCTTCTGGCATCAGCCAACACCTGATACAGCTTTATGCATTTTGACATTCAGGGCCTATAAATTCTGAATCTAGGGACTGAAACCACATCTTCCAGATCCGAAAAACCCTAGGGAGGCGATTGTGACATTCCTCTAAGCCTGTGTGTGCCAAAAATCAAGGCAAATCAAGTGGAGATTGGAAATTTGCAGAGATTCAAGCTGATTTTCCCTTGTTTTACTGATTCCTTTCCCTTTCTTCTCCATTTTGCTGATATGGTTGTTTATGCTCTATATCTTTGTATTCATTTCTTGAATATGAGCAGCTAAACTCTTATTCTGGGAGTGTTTTGAACCTTTGTATGGATTAATATTTGGATCTTCCTTCCTTTTATGTATAAATGACATATATATGTTGATTTTCTCCTATGCTTAAAATCTTCTGAATGCTTGGCCATCATTTAGATTGTTATGTTTACTTTGTTTTGACTTGAGAAAGCTAAATGTGAGTAGAGAACTTAGTTGAAATCATGCTTGGCTTGACACTTACTTATTAAATGGATGGATTGATAATGACATACAGATATAGTCATTAACCTTGCATTGTCAATGTATGTTGGTGCTGAATCTATGTACTCTTATGAAATTGTAGCAAGAGATTGTGCATGTTGTTTGAGTACATAAACTTGGATATGACTTGAGAAAGCTGAACCAAATACTTCTAAACTTAGACTAACACATGCAATCATTTGTTACATTTAAAGAGAGGAACCTAATCAAGTTACAAAAGGGGATAAACAATCCTAGTTTCCATATCATATTTAATTTTACACATTTAATTTCCATTATTTTAAATACATATTTTATAAACCCCTTTCCATATCAACAACATTGTTTTGGCTTAACCTGATTGAACATAATGGGCTTATTATTTAATTTCATTTGTTAAAACAAATCCTCATGGGAACGACACTTTACTTATCATTTTATTACTTGATACAATTCATACACTTACGGATTCTTATTTGGTAAAACAAATCTTTTAATTGACCTTAAGCTTGTGTTAGTAAATTTTGATTAAGCTTTTTGATAGCCATACATTCATTTTTGTTTTCTCTATTGATTCTTGTTTTCCTTTGATTCTTATTTGGTTGATTCTTTTTGTAGGTGCCATTCAAGTATATGCAATCTTTGGATCCGAACGGATTAGTGGTGGTGCTTGAAGGAGTACTTCTTATTGAAAACGCTTTTATGGTTAAAACTGAATCTGAAACAGCTACTGAATCTAAAAGAGATGTTGAATTTGAAGCTGAAACTGAAACAATAGCAGACAAATATGATCATACAATAGTCAATGATTTTTCTAGCATAAATATGTGAGGTACTTGTTCCTACATTCAGATGCCTGAAATACAGGTATATACTTTCAAGATCAAGCCAGTAAAATGCTGCAGATGCATGGGATGTTCCACGGTCTTTATAATGAAGATCCGAACAAGGATTTGATGTAATTCTTAGAGGTATGTGACTCTTTTAAACAAAATGGAGTTCCACAAGATGTCTTGAGGCTACAGTTATTCCCTCTTTCTCTACAAGGGAAGGCTAGGGATTGGTTCAACAACCTTCCGGAAGGATCAATCAACTCATGGAATGATCTTCAAACTAAATTCAGAGCTAGGTTCTTTTTAGACGACAAATTTGTGGAAGCAAGAAAGGAATTCCTAAGCTTTAAACAACATCCTGATGAGCTCTTCTATGCAGCATGGGAGAGATATAGGATGCTAATAAAGCAATGCCCCAATAAAAAAAAGAAGCAATGCCCTAAGTATGGGGTAAATAAGTGGGTGGCAGTCTAAATCTTCTGTACTCGCCTAAATCCTCAATCTAAGGTGATGGTCGATTCCATGACCAATAGAGGATACTGTAATGTTCCTGTCAATGAAGTGATTTGATTGCTAGATCAATTATCTGCAAATAACACTCAAGGAAATGATAGGAGGGCGACCCAGCCTATGGCCAGTGCAAAAGAAGACTCATCTTCCTAAATTGTAACTATTCTGTTTTCTTTAAACAAGCGCTTCAATGTGCTGGAGTCCCAAATGCAGAGAAATACTCTTAAAGGTGTCCATGCTATTCATGATACACCCATTATGTGCGACCAGTACAATGATGTACATATGCCTGATAATTGTCCCTTGTATATGGAAACTGAATCTATCAACTACATAGGAAAATTTCAATAACCTCAGGGCAATCCTTACTCACAGACTTACAATTGTGGGTAGAGATCTCATCCAAATTTATCATGGAGTCAAGGGAACACCCTGAATCAGCAACACGAGTCCACTTCATGGACTAAGCCTATGCCTCCACCAGGTTTTCAACCACAGCATAGGCCACCTCCATTCAAAGAAGAATCTAAGGATGCTGAGTCAAATATTGACATAATTAGAATCTTCAAGAGCTGAGAATAAAGCCACTTTTTCTATACATGAAACTGCTAAAAAGAATCTTGAAGTACAAATGGGCCAACTTGCTTCTCAAATGAATGCCATGTTATGAGGCAACCTTCCCAGTGATAACATTCGTAATCCAAAAAGGAGTGTAAAAGAAGAGTGTAATACAATTAATCTGAGAAGTGATAAGGTATTGCCTAGAGTATCTAGTTCAACCAAGCCCAATTCAAGACCAACTGATCTAGAGATTGAAGTAGA
Organism: Inga oerstediana; assembly: GCA_963210345.1. NCBI lineage: Eukaryota > Viridiplantae > Streptophyta > Magnoliopsida > Fabales > Fabaceae > Inga > Inga oerstediana. The sequence goes on from OY723406.1 coordinate 20,946,123, forward strand.
GAATGATGTAGAAGCTGCAGATCTAGAAAGTGCATTAAAAGAAGATAAAGTGAGGAAAGGAAAGCAAATTGAGAAGAACAGTGATGACAGTAGTAAAGATAAGAAGGTGGATCAAAAGAAAAATGAGGAGGGAAAGCCTACTACCACCAATTTCATGCCACCGTTACCTTTTCCTCAAAGGTTTAAGAAGAAAGAAGAAGACATGTAGTTCATAAGGTTTAAACACTCTGTCGGTAATTATATCTTCCATCCTTTCTGAATTTCAAGGGGAGAAATTATTGAGAATGTTGAGAGAGCACAAACATGCTATTGGGTAGACCATTGCTGACATCAAGGGAATAAAATTCTTTTGGAGGATGATCATAAATCTTCTATTGAACACCAAGGCGCTTAAATCCTGTGATGAAAGAGGTAGTTAAAAAAGAAATTCTTAAATGGCTCTCTGCTGGTATTGTGTTTCCTATCTCTGATAGCTTATGGGTGAGCCCAGTCCAATATGTCCCTAAGAAAGGTGGCATAACTGTAGTGGCTAATACCCAAAATGAGTTGGTTCCTACTTGTACAGTAACTGGATGGCGGGTGTGTATGGACTATCGAAAGCTAAATTCTGCCACAAGGAAAGATCATTTCTCATTTGCCTTTATTGATTATATGCTTGACAAGCTGGCGGGTCAGGAATTCTTTTGTTTTATTGATGGGTACTCAGGATATAACCAGATTGCGATAGTTCCTGAAGATTAAGAGAAAACTACCTTCACATACCCCTATGGCACATTTGCGTTTAGGCAAATGCCATTTGGGATCTGCAATGCCCCTGCAACCTTTCAACGATGCATGATGTCTATCTTCATTGATATGATTGAGAAAACCATTGAAGTGTCTATGGATGACTTTTCTATTTTTGGTCCCTCTTTTGAATCATGTTTGGATAATCTCGATTCAGTGTTTACAAGATGTGAAGAAACTAATCTGATTCTGAATTGGGAAAAATGTCACTTCATGGTATAAGAAGGCATTGTACTTAGTCACTAGATATCAAAGCAAGGATTGGATGTAGATAGAGCAAAAATTGTTATCATTGAGCAACTACCCCCACCTACTAATACTAGGGGTATTCGGAGCTTTCTTGGTCATGCAGGGTTCTATAGGAGATTTATCAAAGACTTCTCCAAGATTGCCAAGCCACTCTCCAAGCTTTTAGAAAAGGATGTGGAGTTTCAATTTGATGATGAATGTCTGCACCCATTTGAAGAATTGAAGAAACGCCTTATCTCAATTCCTATATTGGTAGCTTCGGATTGGAACTTACCCTTTATTATCATGGATGATGCTAGTGATTATGTTATAGGTGTTGTTCTAACAGAAAGTAGAGAAATTTTTCAATCCTATGTACTATGCAAGTAAGACTCTTGATGGTGCCTAATCTAACTACACAAACACTGAGAAAGAGTTACTAGCCATAGTATATGCTTATAAGAAGTTCTGGCCTTACATCATAGGTACGAAGGTCATCATCTACACTGACCATTCTGCTTTGAAGTACCTACTTATGAAGAAGGAATCTAAGGCACATTTAATATGCTGGGTGCTCTTCCTTCAGGGAGTTTGATCTAAACATTATTGACAAAAAGGCACCAAAAATCAAGTAGCAGACCATCTTTTGAGGTTGAATACTGAGCTTCAATTTGATGAATTTGATATGATCTAGGCATCATTCCCTGATGAGCAGCTTTTCCACGTGGAGAGTTCAACTACACCATGGTATGCTGATTTTGTCAACTACTTAGTCTGCGGATACCTCAAGATATAAATTTCCATCAAAGGCATAAATTCTTACATAAGGTAAACAAATACTTTTGGGATGAACCTTACTTGTTTAAGAGATGCCCCAACCAACTCATTCGAAGATGTGTACCAAAGAATGAACAAGAATTTATCTTACAGAGCTGTCACTCTTCTGAGTATGGTGGTTACTTTGGAGGGGAGAAAACCACTGCAAAGGTCATCCAAAGTGGGTTTTATTGGCCCTCTCTCTTCAAGGATGCGTATGCCTTTATTCTGTAATGTGATCGATGCCATCGAGTAGGAAACATTTTGAGGAAGAATGAGATGCCTTTGAATAGCATGCTGGAAGTGGATCTCTTTGATGTTTGGGGAACTGATTTCATGGGCCCCTTTCCTAAGTCATTTAATAATGAATACATTCTTGTTGGGGTCGATTATGTATCCAAATGGGTTGAAGCCATCACATGTGCTACCAATGATGCCAAAACAGTATTAAAGTTCTTGAAGAAACACATTTTCACCATATTTGGAAGACCTCAAGCAATTATCAGTGATGGGGGTTCTCACTTCTGCAATCAGCAATTTCAAGCTCTAATGAAGAATTATGGTGTCAAACACAAGGTGGCATTACCTTACCATAACATCCTTAAACCAATAGCCAGGCAGGGATTTCTAAACGGGAGATCAAGAATATCCTCGAGAAAATAGTCAATATCACTCGGAAGGATTGATCTTCTAAGTTGAATGATGCTTTATGGGCTTACTGAACGGAACACAAAAAACCAATTAGTATGTCCCTATATCATCTGGTGTTTAGGAAAGCTTGTCACTTGCCTGTTGAATTGGAGTACAGAGCTTATTGGGATATTAAGAAGTTCAATTTTGATCCTCAAGCTGTGAAAGAGAAGAGGTTGTTGCAGTTGAATGAGTTGGATGAATTTTGCCTCTATGCTTATGAAAATGCAAGGATTTACAAGGAGAGGACTAGAAGAAATCATAACACCAAGATAACCCCTAAGCATTTTACACCGGGTCAACAAGTTCTGCTACACAATTCAAAGCTGAGATTATTTCTAGGGAAGTTGAAATCCAGGTGGTCCGGCCCATTCAAAGTGGTGTAAGCATCAAATTTTGGTGTAGTGGAGCTGGACAATGAAAAAGGAGAACGATTCAAAGTGAATGGTCAACGATTGAAGCATTACTGGGGAGGAGATGTGGATCAGATAGTATCCACTATCCATTTATTAAATGATGATTGATCAACAACAAGAGTCAGGCTAAAGACTATAAACTAAGTGCTTCTTGGGAGGCAACCCAGGTTCTCAACTTAATCTCTTTACTTTGATTTTAGGTGTATTTTTGTAGAAGTATGTTTGGTCTTATGATTGTGTAGGAGGAAGATAAACCCTAAAGGAGTGGAAGGAAGCATGATTGGTCTGACAAATCAGTTGAAGAACAAGAACAACAAGGTTGGAAGAGAAAATTCCAAGGAAGTCACTCATACCTTTACCATGTTTTCATGATGAATTGATTTAAAGAATGAGTGAATTTGTGTTGCATTTGATAAGTTTATTAATGTGAAATTTTGCAAATGGAAGTCTGTGAATGTGTATTTCAATGTTAGATCTTAAACATAAAAGACAGTTTTGGTTTTGAAAGAAAACGACCATAAGTGGGGGTCAACCAAGGAATGTTCAGTAAGTAATGGGCCGCGGCCAGCCTATTTTAAGCCGTGGCCACTGGGGGTCAGAAAGTTATGGGTGGCGGCCAGGATTCGTATAGAGAGTTTGAGGCCGCGGACAGACCAATGTTGGCCATGGCCAGTAAGTGCACAGAAGGTTATTGGTGTTAGTGCAAGCGTTTCACCCAAGAGGGGGGTGAATTGGGTGATTCCAAAAATTTCGTTGCGTATAAGGAAATTTACGGAATATTAAAAACAGTTAAGAACAATGAGAAATATCACCATAGTGTACACCGAGAGTTATACTAGTTCGGCCACAACCACTTTGACCTACGTCTAGTCCTCAGAGTATCTCTGAGAGTTTCACTATATTCTCCCAGATTCAGTGGTTTCTTGGCACCTCAATACACAGCAAGTTCCTACACTTGGACACTCGCTCCCCTTTACACATTGCAATCAAATCCCCAACTCAAGGTTCCACTACCTTAAGTTGTCTTAATAACAAATATTGATTTTGTAATGAAAAACTCTCTCACAGAGCAAATATATATTCACTGAAGTACAAATCAATGAGTATATGAAAACAAAGCAATAAGTGTATTGATCGATGTGTGATCTCAGTTCGTATCTCCTTGTTTTCTTCTCTTTGAATGCTCCATATATATAGATGATTTGTAGTGTCCGTTGGAAGCAATTTCAAACTTGTCCATTAGAGTCGCACAACAACGGTTGACTATTCTTCGTATTTGAAAACTATCTATTGGCGGTAGGTAGCGTTAGGTGAATGTTCAAACTTTTATTTAACTTCTCAAATCTGTCATACTCTTTCATTGTTTCTCTGCAAATGTACTTAGAATACTAATACAATGAAGAGTTAATCATATAGATAACAAATCAAGAGACATTAGATGAAAATATAATTTTTGAATTGCCTTACTCGAGTGGCTACTCGAGTGATCAAGTTTGTTACTCGAGTGGTCCCTCGAGTAAACATGTCAAAAATATGGCAGTGAGCAAATTAACATTTTGTATCAAGAATTACTCGGGTAAGACATGGAGTGATATATTACAAACCTTAAAAATACCTGATTACTCGAGTGGCCATGTCTTTACCTTCACATATTACTCGGGTGATCACTGTGGTAAACTTCTTACTCGAGTGGCTACTCGAGTGGGCTTCATTTGACTTCACACCTTACTCAGGTGATCCCTCGAGTGGCTTTCAAATAACTCAGCAGATTACTAGATTACTCCCTCGAGTAATGGCATCAAATTCTTGGCCGAGAGTTTACTATCTGGTTACTCGAGTGGCACTTCAAATAACTCTGCAGATTACTCGGGTTGTCCCTCGAGTAATGTTATTTTCTCATTTGTTACTCGAGTGGCTACTCGAGTAATGGGCTATATTTCTTGGTCTAGAGTCACTGAAAGATTTTGGACCTGGTTACTCGAGTGACTACTCGAGTGATGTCTGCGAAAATCTTGTTACTCGAGTGGCAACTCGAGTAATGGTCTATATAACTTTGCAGATTACTCGAGTGGTCCCTCGAGTAACTTCATTCAAAATTTGGCAGTGCCTCACTGGATGAAATTATGTTTGCTTACTCGAGTGGCTACTCGAGTAATGGCTTCTGTTACCCGAGTGGCTACTCGAGTAAGCCTTCTTAAAAATTGTTGATTACTTCTAGTGTTGACTACAAGTGATGCTATGCTACTTTGTTGAAATCCATTTGTTTGTTATCAAATCCTTTCATATTATTGATCAAATCTTTGTTATCATTAAAACATATGGGATCTAACATTCTCCCCCTTTTTGATGATGACAAAACTTGGTGATTTTGAACAAAGTTTTTAAAGTTGAATTTCTAAACATGCGCTTCTCAAAATTATTTTTCATATGAAATCATTTGTTGAAATTGAACTTGAAAATTCTTTGAAATAACTTATTGAAGATCTTTTCATAGTTTTTGTTCTTATGATTACTTGTTCACCTTGCAACACAATTAAAAACTCATTAGTTCCACAATGCAATATAATTTCAATGAAATGTTAACACAAATGGCATAAGAAATAACTTGCATAATGAGAATTTTATTACATAATCAAAACTTATAATTCAAAGATGAAAACACCCTAATACCCCATACACCCAAATCCTAATCTATAGACTCAGCCATTCTTCACAAAATCACTCAAGTTCTTCTCCCCCTTTTTGTCTTAATCACAAAGGTGGAATCAATCATGAGGAGGAGTAGGTGGCTTGGCGGCTGAGATGGGAGTGACAGGAAAAGCCAATGACTCATATGAACCATCTGAACTAGAAGAGTGTGAAGATGATGGTTCAGGGTCAGGAAAGTGCACCGGAGGTGTCTGAAGATCCTCTGGAGTATTCATTGGATGCAGAGAAGTAATTTCTACTTCCTCTGTTCCAACAGGTGAAAAACCTAAAACCATCTCAGTGCGAGTAGGTGAGGCAACTAGAGTAGGTACTAACTCAGGTTGGACAGGCTGAGCTGGGTCATCAAGGGTGACATGAACCAACTGAAGTGTTTCTGGGTCAGACAAGGAAAACAAAAGGTTCTTGGAGATAGTGATAGGTAATGTAGGAGGAGGAATAGAAGAAGGATCGGCCTCAAAAAGTTTAGGCTCAAAAGATATTGGCTGAGAAGGTTCAGGCTGAGTAGTTGAGACAAGCTCAGGAGGTCTCAACTCAGAATGTGGTGCCTCAAATGGTCTGGGTTCAAGAGGTGACTCTGGCTCAGGCATGAAAGAGGGTTTAGAGGTACCAGAGGTAGAGGGGCCAGATGCTATAGCATCAAGTCCAGCTACAATCGACCTCAGAAGCTCACCCTGGACACGTTGTTCTGCTAACAATTCTTCGTGCCTCTTATCCATCCTTTCTACAAGTTGTCCCATCTTATCATTCATATGAGTGATTAACTCAGCATTGGTATTTGCAATGTCGATATGAAATCCCTTTAGCATATTTTCCATAAAATGTTGTAGTATGGCATTGAGGAATGAAGGTGAGGATGTTGTGCCGGCTGGATCAGAAGACTGTGTGTCCTCCATTCTACTTGTCTCAGTCTCACTCTTCTTCTTCTTTCTAAGGCCTGACTCCAGAGGACTCTTGAGAGGTATTTCAATATTCAGTTTCCCAATTTGATTCCTCCCAACAGGATTTATCCTCTCAATTGGTTCCTTACTCTCCAGATACCAAATCTTGTTCTTCTTCAGAATCAGAGATATGAGCTGAGGATATGGCATAGGAGTGGATGGCTTCCCTTCAGTCTTGTACTTTTGTATCTCCACAAAAATATATTCTCCCAAGTCTTTTTGCTCTTGGAAAAGGAAAGAAGCAAACAACCTATAGTCCCTTTTAGTGAAATGTGTATAATTATTGGATTTGTTTACTAAGGCTCTAGAGTAGATGTACCATAGAACCCTGTGGTGGTCACACATATCACTTGGATTGAAGTTTAGAGGTCCCACTAACTCACCAGGTCTAAGAACAGAGAAGATCTAGTTAGGCTCAAGTTTAGAATAGATATCATCAGGGGGATTTTCTATTCCTAACCAAATATTAATCCTAGAGGGTGAGATGAGAATTTTCTGACCTCTAACTTTTGTGGTCATTTCTTCCTCTACTGATCTTCTAACAGGGTCATTTAGTATTTCAAGATTACAGTAGAAATGACTAACTACCTTGGTGCAAAAGGGTAATTTAATGGATAACCAAGGCATAAAGGGTTCAAGGTAGGGACTAAGGTCGTACTTCAATACCTCCCGAAGAACTTGGAGATCAATGCAGTGAGTCTTACACACCTTCCTCCTAGAGAAATGAGTCAGGAACTTCTGAGACTCCTCCAACTTGCTAACATTGAAGCCTTTAGGAGGGAGAGTAATTTCCTCTTCTGGCCTTATGGCTTCTTAGAGGATTGACCCTTCTTTGCTCCTGTTTTCTTTGAATCCATACCTTCCATGATAGCTTCTTCAAGAAAGCCAGCCATTGCTTTGGCAATATTTTCATTGTATTTAGGTTTCTTAGAAGGTTTTGGAGTGAAAGAGGGTATGGAAGAATATGAAGGAGAAGGGGATGATAATTTTGTGCCTTTGCCTCTTCTAGTTGAGGTACTCTTCTTGGATTGAGCTCTTGTGACAATGGGCTCATTGATCACAACCGCTTTCTCTTTCGGCTTAGACTGAGGCTTAGACAAAGATTTGGCTTTGGATTTCAATGTAAGCTTGTGTTTCTTGGTGGGTGGAGAAGAGAATGGGTCAGATGATTGTTTAGGTTCAGAGGACTTTGAAGGGGTGAGATTTTTGGTTCTAGCCATATTGATGAAAATTTCTGAAAAATATGAAAGTCGCTCAGCTAAGGCAAAGAGATTCTGAGCAAAATAGAAAGTTTTTCGAGCTAAAAATTGATGGGTTTTGACGAAAATAAAGCAAGGAAATGATTGTGAAAAATTGTTGTAAGAGCATTTGGTGAATTACTCGAGGCGATTTTGTGAGAAATGACCGAGTTTCGAGTTGAAATAACCTAGAGCCCGACATCACTCAAGGGCTTACTTGAGTGATTATCATCATCACTCAGGTAGCTACTCGAGTAATCATAAAAAAAATTTTAAAATACACCAATTTTGAGCGCGTACCTGATATGAATAATATTGTAATTATCCATGTATATTTCCTTTATGACTGGATGACTATTTAGAACAGATTTGAATTGAAAATCAGATGATTTAATATTTGTACCCAGGTTCACTCGAGGCCTTACTCGAGTCATGTGGAACATCACTCGAGGCCCCCCCTCAGGTAAGCTGTCTCTCTTTACCTTCTGATTGATTATTTTCAACCGTTGTGCCGTTTTATTTGAAATTAATACTTCATTGGCACATTTCCAAGTTCATTACTCGAGTGGCTACTCGAGTAATGCATCCATTACTTCAAGTTGTCACTCCAGTGATACATCTATTACTTGAAGTTGTCACTCCAGTGATGCTCATTACTTGAAGTTGATACTCCAGTAATATTGTCCTCTGTTAACCTCTGTTATTCATACATCAAAACTGAATATTATGACCCTGCAAAAACAAATTGCTAGAAACTCTGATGCTTAAGTTAGTAATCATCAAAACATCAATAAATAATATCATCTAACATTTTGTAAACACTAGATAACTTATAACTCATTGGGATTTACCATTCCCAATTCTCTTCTAATATATAAAAATTGATCTTTTGCAAGAGGTTTTGTAAAGATATCAGCTAGTTGAAGATGAGTTGGAATGAATATGACTTTGATATCTTTCTTTTGGACATGATCTTTGATAATGTGATGTCTTACATCAATATGTTTGGTTCTGGAATGTTGAACAGGATTCTTTGCCAAACTTATCGTGCTAGTGTTGTCACAGTATATTGGTGTTTCTTTCAAATAAATACCAAGATCCTAAAGTTGTTGCTTTAGCCAAATTACTTGTGCACAACAACTTGATACTACAACATACTCAGCTTCTGTTGATGAAAGAGACACTGTAGTTTGTTTCTTGCTAAACCAAGATACAAGTGAGCCTCCAAGAAATTGGCCTTGTCCACTTGTGCTCTTTCTGTCCGTCTTGTATCCTCCATGATCAGAGTCTGAGTAAGCAACTAGATATTCACTTCTTCCTTTGGGATACCATAGACCCAATTCTTGTGTGTCAGCAAGATATCGAAAGACACGCTTGACGGTTTCAGCATGTGACTCTTTTGGTGCTGATTGATATCTTGCACACATACCCATATTGAATTGAATGTCAGGTCTGCTTGCAGTGAGATAGAGTAATGATCCAATCATTCCCCTATATTTTGTGATATTGTAATCTTTTCCCTTGACATCTGCATCAAGCAATGTGGTTGAGCTCATGGGTGTGTCCATTCCATTTGCTTCATCCAATCCATACTTCTTCAATAGCTCTTTCAAATATTTTGTTTGAGATATGAAGATTCCATTCTTTCTTTATTTGATTTGCAAACCGAGAAAGAAATTTAATTCTCCCATCATTGACATCTCAAACTCCCCCTGTATTATCTCAGAAAATTCTTTGCACATAGTTTCGTTAGTAGCACCGAAAACTATGTCATCAACATATATTTGTACAATCAATATATCATCATGTTTTCGTTTTGTAAAATGTGTTGTATCAAATTTTCCTCGTACAAAACCTTGATCAATAAGAAATTTACTGAGCCTCTCGTACCATGCTCTATGAGCTTGTTTTAAATCATATAAAGCCTTTTTGAGTTTGAAAACATGATCAGGTTGGGTTACATCCTCAAAACCTAGAGGTTGCTCTAAATATACTTCTTCCATTATGTAGCCATTTAGAAATGCACTCTTTACATCCATTTGATAGAGTTTGAATCCTTTGATGCATGCAAAGGCAGTACACGTATAGCTTCCAATCTAGCCACTGGAGCATACATTTCCTCATAATCAATTCCTTCTTCCTGATTATAGCCTTTAGCCACCAATCTTGCCTTGTTTCTGACAATAATTGCATATTCATCAAGTTTGTTCTTGAATACCCATTTAGTGCCAATGATCGGATGATCCTTAGGTCGGGGTACCAAATCCCAAACTTGATTTCTTTCAAATTGATTTAGTTCTTCTTGCATTGCTATAACCCAATCATTGTCTGATAAGGCTTCGTCAATGTTAAAAGGTTCAATCTCAGAAATGAAAGCAGAAAAACTTATTTCATTGAAAATTCTATTTCTAGTTTTAACTCCTTTATTCACATCTCTTATGATTTGATATAGGGGATGACTCCTATTGTATTTCCAGGCTTTAGGTTGACCTAGTGACTGTTCTTCATCCTTGGTTTGATCAACTTCTGGAATAAGAGATTTAGAAATAGATTGACCATTTTCTTGATTTAAAACAACTTCCTGCTCATCATCAATGGCTTTGTCAGAGGATTCAAATTCATTAAATACAACGTAAATTGATTCTTCAACAACACATATTCGTTTATTAAAAATTCTATATGCTTTACTTCGGTTAGAATATCCTATGAAAATTCCTTCATCTGTTCTTGAATCAAATTTTCCTAAGTTATCTTTACCATTATTATGAATGAAACACTTACAATCGAAGATGTGTAAATGAGCAAGATTCGGCTTCCTTCTTTTGTATAACTCGTATGGTGTCTTTCCAAGTTTTGTTCTAATGTAGACTCTGTTTGAAACATAGCACACTGTGCTCATTGCATCGGCCCAGAAAACTTGAGACACGTTCCTTAGCATTGCTCTAGCCATTTTAGTGAGCACTCTATTCTTTCGTTCCACGACTCCATTTTGTTGTGGTATCTTTGGAGTAGAGAAATTGTGATCAATGCCATTAGTATCACAATATTCTTCAAAGGCTTGATTCTCAAATTCTCCACCGTGATCTATCCTGATACTTACAATGGACATACCTTTCTCATTTTGCACTTTCTTGGCAAAAATAATGAATTCTGTAAAGGTTTCATCCTTTGATGACAGAAAAATAGTCCATGTAAATCTAGAGAAATCATCAACAATGACCAATGAATATAAGTTGCCACCAAGACTTTTAACTCTTGCTGGACCAACTAAATCCATATGTATCAGTTGAAGTGGTCGATTTGTTGTAATCTCATTTTTTAATTTGAAAGATGATTTAGTTTGTTTACCCTTTTGACATGCGTCACACATCAAATCCTTTTTAAAACTTACTTTAGGTAAACCAAGGACTAAATCCTTTTTGAGTAGTTTGCCTAGTTGGTGCATGTTGACATGAGCTAGTCTCTTATGCCATAACCAACTTTCATCGACATTGCTCAGGAAACAATTTTTAGAATCATTTCTATTTATATCAATTGTATAGCAATTACCTTCCCTTTTTGCTCTGAGCTTTGCCTTGATATTTTTCTTATTAAGTTGTAAGTCTTTCTTGTTGGCAATCAGAAATTCTTCTGAATCAAATATTATCCAATTGTCTTTATCTGCACTTTGACTTACGCTCAGCAAATTATGACACAAGCCTTTAACGTAATATACATCTTTGACTTGTATTCCTTTGTTATTTTTGATTTAACCAATTCCTGCTATCCTTCCTGATTGATTTCCTCCAAATTTCACCTTTCCACCTTCCTTAGGTTGCAATGTGGTAAAACTTTCAAAATCTCAGATCATATGTCTAGAGCATCCACTGTCTATGTACCACTTGTTGTTTTTGGATGCTTTGAGACATATCTGCAATTAAATACGATTAAGTCTTAGGTACCCACTTCTTTTTGGGTCCTTTTGGGTTAGTACAATAAATTTTTGAAATATGTGAACCTTTAGGTACCCATTTGTAGGTTCCTATCGTTCCATTCTTCTTATGAATACATGATGAAGTATAATGGCCTTTTCTATTACAATAACTACAATGAGCAAAAGGATTTGATGTATGCACGGAATGCTGAAACTAATTCAAGTATGATTTACCTCCTGCTTTCTTTCTTCCTTTCCTTCTTTCTGATTTTGGATCATATCCAATTCCAGATCGATCATTTACAAATCGTTGAGCTTTTAGAATCATATTTAGCATTTCACTTCCTTTAGTGAATTTTTCAAGAGATTTAGTAAGATCAGTGTTTTTCTTTTTCAAAGAAGTGCAATTTTCACAATCTTTTTCAAAATTCTCTTTAAGCTTTATTTCAAGAATTTTGTTTTTCTTTTTGAAAACAACTAGTTCTTTAACTACTTTGATGAATTCAAAATGTAAAGCATTATATTCAGAAAGTAATTCATCATAGGTAGGATCAAAATCAGTTACCTCTTCTACTATTTCCTCTTGAGTAACTAGACATATATTGGCTACTTCCTCTTCATTGCTTTCTTCGTCAGAAGAACTATCTCCCCATATGGCAGATACAAAAGCTTTCTTCTTGTTATAGAATTTGCCTTTTCTCTTTTCTTTATTCTTCTGAATCAGCTCTTGACATTCTGATTTGAAATGTCCTGGCTTTCCACATTCATAGCAGATGATGTGTTCTTTATTGCTTGTTCCTCCTTTCTGAAAGTTTTTGAATCCTTGGCCTTTCTTGTAGAACTTTCTAAATCATTTCATGATTAGGCCCATTACATCATCATCAAGCTCTTCATCTTCATCTTGTTCTTCTTCTTTAACTTTCAATGCTAGACATCTTTTCTTCTTGTCACCAATATCATCTAGTTCTCATTTGAACTTTAATTTGCTTTCATATTCAGAAAGACTTCCGAATAGAGAAGCAACTGATCACATTGATTCACCTTTTGCTTCCTCAATTATAGTGACCTTTGCCTCCCAGTCTTTAGAAAGAATATTTAAAATCTTTCGTACTTGGGTATGTTGATCATAGACTTTTCCAAGTGCTGCAAGTTGATTAACAAGGTGAGTATATCTAAGTTCAAATTCAGCTATCGACTCACTTGACTTCATTCAAAGTAAATCAAACTCAGTAACCAGAGTATTGATTCGGTTTTCTTTTATTCCAGAAGTTCCTTCATGAGCTATTTCCAGACCTTCCCATATTTCTTTATCTGTTGTGAGTGTGCAGATTCTGAAATACTCATTTTGACTTAAGGCACTTTGAATCATTAAAATTGCTTTGCTGTTGAGTGTGATGATTTTCTTGTCATTCTCATCATATTCTGCTGGTGTCTTGGGAACTCTTTGTGAATCTACAATCTTTTCAGGTTTGTAGTTTCTACTTTCAAACACATCCCATAGCCCATATTCAGTAGCCATTACGAAGACTCTGAACTTCGCTTTCCAGAATGAGAAATGTTGGCCATTGAAACCCGGAGGTCTCGTGATAGAAGCTCCATCGGGAAGAATGCCTTCACCCATGCTTGCCATTGGATCCTTCTTAGGCTGTTAACCTTAACAAGAAGACCTACGCTCTGATACCAAATATTAGTGCAAGCGTTTCACCCAAGAAGGGGGGTGAATTGGGTAATTCCAAAGATTTTGTTGCGTATAAGGAAATTTATGGAATATTAAAAATAGTTAAGAACAAGGAGAAATATCACCGTAGTGTACACCAGGAGTTATACTAGTTCGGCTACAACCACTTTGACCTACGTCCAGTCCTCAAGCGTCTCTGAGAGTTTTACTATATTCTCCAAGATTCAGTGGGTTCTTGGTACTTCAGTACACAGCAAGTTCCTACACTTGGACACTTGCTCCCCCTTACACGTTGCAATCAAATCCCCAACTCAAGGTTCCACTACCTTAAGTTGTCTCAATAACAAATATTGAGTTTGTAATGAAAAACTCTCTCACAGAGCAAATATATATTCACTGAAGTACAAATGAATAAGTATATGAAAACAAAGCACTAAGTGTATTGATCGATGTGTGATCTCAATTCGTATCTCCTTGTTTTCTTCTCTTTGAATGCTCCATATATATAGATGATTTGTAGTGTCCGTTGGAAGCAATTTCAAACTTGTTAATTAGAGTCACGCAACAACGGTTCACTATTCTTCGTATTTGAAAACTATCCGTTCGCGGTAGGTCGCGTTAGGTGAACGTTCGGACTTTTATTTGACTTCTCAAATCTGTCATACTCTTTCATTGTTTCTCTACAAATGTACTTAGAATACTAATACATTGAAGACTTAATCATATAGATAACAAATCAAGAAACATTTAGACGAAAATATAATTTCTGAACTGCCTTACTCGAGTGGCTACTCGAGTGATCAAGTTTATTACTCGAGTGGTCCCTCGAGTAAACATGTCAAAAATATGGTAGTGAGCAAATCAACATTTTGCATCAAGAATTACTCGGGTAAGACATGGAGTGATATATTACAAACCTTAAAAATACCTGATTACTCGAGTGGCCATGTCTTTACCTTCACATATTACTCGGGTGATCACTGTGGTAAACTTCTTACTCGAGTGGCTACTCGAGTGGGCTTCATTTGACTTCACACCTTACTCAGGTGATCCCTCAAGTGACTTTCAAATAACTCGGCAGATTACTCGATTACTCCCTCGAGTAATAGCATCAAATTCTTGGCCGAGAGTTTACTATCTGGTTACTCGAGCGGCACTTCAAATAACTCTACAGATTACTCGGGTTGTCCCTCAGTAATGTTATTTTTCTCATTTGTTACTCGAATGGCTACTCGAGTAATGGGCTATATTTCTTGGTCTAGAGTCACTGGAAGATTTTGGACCTGGTTACTCGAGTGGCTACTCGAGTGATGTCTGTGAAAATCTTGTTACTCGAGTGGATACTCTAGTAATGGTCTATATAACTTTGCAGATTACCCGAGTGGTCCCTCGAGTAACTTCGTTCAAAATTTGGCAGTGCCTCACTGGATGAAATTCTGTTTGCTTACTCGAGTGGCTACTTGAGTAATGGCTTTTGTTACCTGAGTGGCTACTCGAGTAAGCCTTCTTAAAAATTATTGATTACTTCCAGTGCTGACTCCAAGTGATGCTATGCTACTTTGTTGAAATCCATTTGTTTGTTATCAAATCCTTTCATATTATTGATCCAATCTTTGTTATCATCAAAACATATGGGATCTAACATTCTCCCCCTTTGGCTACCTTTCCCTTGGCCACGGCTTAAACCCGGCAGAGCATTTTTTAAAAACCTAATCCCTAATCTTTCTTTCTCATTCCTCTCCCTCACAGCTGTTGACTCCTCCTTTCTCTCTCTCTCTCTCTCAGTCTCGACTTCACCTTCCCGCGACCTCTCTCCCATTCTTCCCTCAATCTTTGACCTCCACTCCATTTTTCCATCCTTCCTTCTCTTTTAGCTGTCATTTTGCAGTGGTTATCAGCTCCAATTTGCACTTTTGTTTTTGGTTTTCTGCAAAATAGGGTGTCGAGTGTAGTTTTCTGATTTCACCTTTCTTCCTTTGCTTCTTCCACTCTCCAAGGTACTTGTATCTCATTCTCCCTCTTTTCATTTACATTATAGGTAGCTTAGCGAAATCATAATTTAGGGATTTCAGAGTAGGCCTGAACAGTGATATGGATGAATTTGAGGAGACTATATACTCTTGATTTTGTTGAAATTGGCATTTTTCTCTGCCTGTGAGTCATAAGTTTCATTATTTTTCTCAACTTTGTGGTTTACTCACTGTTTTTGGCTATATATTCTGTTGGTCCACATAGTTTCACTCTTTTTTGGCCATAAATCAGTTTCATAGGTTTTCCACTTATGAGTATGATATTCTTTGCATAGATTTGAATGATGATAGTTGGTTGAGAGATTGCCATTATCTTGTACACATTTTCCCTAGCCTTGGATTCACTTGATTTTGACAGTACATTGTATATCTCATGTTTTGCCAAAAAGGAAGTGTCGTGCCATTTTTCAAAATCACATGTTTGCACACATGACCCATGATTTCATTGTACATTACAAAGATATCTTTCAGCCACTGTTTTGCCTTGTTTTCAACTTTCTCATGGTGGCATCTTCGATTTGTATCATTTGCTTTCCATTGTGCCATATTTCCAAAAAAAAATTAACTTCACTTATCTATCACTGTCATGCATTTTCCCTTTACCATTAAATCATTTTTTCTAAGGAGTGTAGATAAGATTTAGGCTAGAATTGTGCTCGTTGCTTTGGTACTAGTTAGGTCAGAAGTTTGGGGGGGAATTTCTCTTCTCTTTTCATTTTTCTTAGTTTTGTAAGTTTTTCTTTTTCTAGTTTTCTATTAGGCTTTTCTTTCTGTCTTTGGTGTCATCCTTTGATCTAGCTTGTTTGCATTTGTGGTTATCCTTTGTCAATCTCTATATAGTGAACATGCCTGCCAAGCGTATCGCTGACCGATCCGGTCCTAGGGCCGTGCTGTGTTTAAAGAGAAAATTGTCAAGTGACCTCTTTTGCAGGAACGTGAGTTCCCTTAAACAGTCTCCTATCAGTTTTACGAACTCGCTACCAGGACATATCACTTGAACAAGCTCATAGACTCTCCTATCAGTTTTAACAACGCATTTGCGTACCCTGTTTGGTGGTTTCCCCTTTGGGGCATTGATATTAACTTCACTTTGGAAAATTTTCGGCATTTTGTCAATTTACCTGTCGTAGAGAACTGTAAGTATAGGGAATACATGGACGACATAGATGCTATTCCTGAAGATGAAATATCTCAGTTGCTCAACTATGAGGGAGAGGTATCATGGTAGACTCAAGGAGGAACTCAAAAGAACTTACGCGCACGCGGTTATCGGTGGAGGCACGCGTTTGGCTACATTTCAGAAAGGATTACTTCTGGCCCTCATCCAACAGCAATCGGCTAACTAGGGACCAATCCCTCCTTGTCTATCTTTTAATGAAAAAGCAACTGGTAGATGTGTGCTATCTGATTCACAGTTCTATCCGAAGTCATATTCATGATCATATCGGCAGTCTTATGCTCCCTCATCTCATTTCTGCCTTCTTTGTGTCTACTGGTGTTGCCGCTCTCTCCATGGATATCGTGTTCAAGCCACTCAAGAAATTCCAATATATGAGCATTAAGCCAAGAGCGATTGAGCAAGTTCCATACACCTAACAACCATCTATTGCACCCACATTCGAACATGGTAAACCCTCTCACCATTCATTTGAACTTGGTAAACCTTTGGGTGCCCCATCCTCTTCTCAGTCTGCCTTGACTTTGGATTTGATCTAATCCGTTATCTAGCGCACTGAGGCCAATATCGCCCACTATTTCTCTCATCTGCAAGACCACGGTGCCCGACTGACTCAACTTGAAGAGTTACTTGCTGCACGTGCTTCGGGCATTGCCGATGATGATGCTGAATTTGATACAAATGATGAGGAGGATGATGATGAGGATGCTACTGATGATGGTGGCGATAAGTATTCTAGTATTTTCATTGTTTTTAGGATCTTACTTTTGTTTTTATTTCTTTTGTCTTATTGTTTTGGTTGCTGTTCATACTATCACCAGTGGATATTGTTGGCATTTTTGTTGTTACTGGCTGATTCCAGGTTTCACTTTATATTGTTTATCACACATGTACATGTCATTGTGTTGTCTGTGGATCACTGTTTTTATCTATTACATTGCAGGCGCACTTTGTACCTAGTTACACCCAGTAATTTTTCACTTATAATAGTGAGGATACTGTTTGTCTCAAGTTTGGGGGTGTTTGAAGCATGTTTTTGATTGTTTGCCTTCATGTTGACAAAAATTTCAAATTTTGAAAATGTGTTTTGCGCCCTGTCCTACTGGTCAAAAGCTGAGTTGGATTTGATTAATTATATTTGAAGTTGCATGCGTGATCAGATGATAGAAATGGATGATTGGATTTTACGTTTTCTAGTAAAAAGAGAATAAATATTCATGAATGCTTGGAAATGATTTGAATGCTTTTGTTAGGAGATTATATAGCAAATTGATGTGTATGAGATTTTCTCAGTGAAAGACTTTTGAATTCGCATTTGAATTTCTTGAAATGAATTAGCATTTCACATATTTTTAAAACATGATTTGGGCATTCTTTTAAATATGCATGTTTGTGCCTTTCAAGCTAACTAAGGACATTAAAACCATTTGCACCCCTTTTTGAGCCAAAACAAATTTTGCTTGATGCATTGTTATAACTCTCCATATTTTGTACATTGAAAGAACATTTTAGATATATTTGGAGAGTTATCTAGGCAAATTTTGAAAGATTTCTAAGAGATTATAATATTATAATATCAGATGAAATTGGTGCATCATTTTTGGGATTTTATTATAAATATTCAAGTTTAAGATAAAAATAGAAATAATAAAAATAGTTTAAAGTTTTCATGAAAAAAAGAAAGAAAGAAAGAAAGAATTTTAGATTGTAATAATTATATTTGCTATTATTACATATTAATTTCTTTTCTTCTCTCCAGTAGCCACGTCTGACCGAAGAAACAAAAGGAAGAGCCATAATGCAATTGAAGAAAGGCAGCTGGGACTTGAGAAAAAGAAACGGGAATGGCAGTGTTTTGAGACAAAAGGGAATGAAACCTAAAAGAAAACATGAAAAAGCAATAAGGCAGCCGCAATTGATATTCATCACATTGCCAAAGACTAAAAGTCAGGCCTTAAGCTTTATAGCCTAAAAAACCATGAATTACCCTTATCTTGAGATAAATGAAGATTTAGTGATGATTAGTGATAGTAAGGATTGGTTTGTTGGTTAGAAGATATATATTCTTATGTTAAGATGGGCATGACAAATGTGATGCATATCTTGAGCAGTCTGTACTTCTAAAAAAAAAAGGTGAAGTTGTGTAAATCCAATAAAAATTTGGAGTACAAGGCAGCAATTTGAGATAAGTTTGGGGGAGTTGATAAGATCCATGTAAAATATTGTCATTTGTCTCAAGGATTTTGAATTCTCTATATCCTCATTCTTTTAATGAGTCTAACCATTAGCCACATTACAAGCCCATGAAGTCCCATTGATTTTGAAATTGTGTGAAATGATCTATAAGTGAATAGAGAGGAGAATGCAGAAGGATTAAGCACAGATATTGAGGTTGTTCTTATACATGTTAAAGTGTTGCATTTGATCATAACAACTGCAGGAAGATTGTTATTAAACTCTTTTCACACACACACACATTCTAGAAAATGTTTGGAAGTTCATTCTTAAATTGTGAACCAGGCATTTCTTTATATTTTGTTGTTTTTCCTATTGAGCATTACATCATGAGTAACCAATGAGGAAATTATCATGCATGAGTACTACATCTAGGATTAATTAATCCAACTCTTGTTACTCAACTAGCTTTACTCAAGGTCGAGCAAAAGTTTAAGTTTGGAGGTGTGTTAACCTTATGAATTTTGTTGTCAAACTTGCACATTTCCTCTTATTTCTTCCAAATTTTGGTGTACAAATGGGTATTTGAGAGTCCAAAAGTGAAGGAAATATGCATGATGCATACTTGGCATAAAAGAGCATAAATATGGTGGTATTATACGAATATTCTGTTATGTTATCAACTGTTGGCTTTTATGGAGTTCTGTGTTGGTAGGACCACAATTCAGTCATAGTTGGAGCCAGAGAAAGCCCAATTCAATGAAAAGAAGGTTAAATGGAGCTTAAATAATCAACCGTGCTGTGAAAATGCAAGAAGGGATGAGAACAGACCTTGGTGCGAGAAAAATTGTGCTTCAAGAATACTGGTCGTGGCCAACACTTGGTCAGAAACATACTGGCCATGGCCAAGGATCCTTTAATTTAGGCCACGGTCAACTATTTCCAAAAAGTCATTGGCCGAGGCGAATCATTTCCAGAAAGTCAATGGTCGTGGCCAACCAATTCATGGGCCACGGCCAACGTATGGCCAGTAACTTACTGGCCACGGCAAGCCATTTCACTGGCCATGGCTAATCATCTCACAGAATCTCATTGGCCACAACCAACGCCCGATACAACTGTTATGCTTTTTAACATTCAAGGCCTATAAATTCTGAATCTAGGGATTGAAACCACATCTTCCAGATTTGAAAAACCTTAGGGAGGCAGTTGTGACATTCCTCTGAGCCTGGGTGTGCCAAAAATCAAGGGAAATCATGTGGAGATGGAAGATTTGCAGAGATTTAAGCTGATTTTCCTTGGTTTTGCTGATTCCTTTACCTTTCTTCTGCATTTTGTTGATATGGTTGTTTATGCTCTATATCTTTGTATTCATTTCTTGAATATGAGCAGCTAAACTCTTATTCTGGGATTGTTTTGAACCTTTGTATGGATTAATATTTGGATCTTCCTCTCTTTTATGTATGAATGACAATGTGTTGATTTTCTCCTATACTTAAAATCTCCTGAATGCTTGGCCATCATTTAGATTGTTGTGTTTACTCTGTTTTGACTTGAGAAAGCTAAATGTGAGTAGAGAACTTGGTTAAAATCATGATTGCCTTGATATTTACTTATTAAATGGATGGATTGTTAATGACATACAGATATAGTCATTAACCTTGAATTTGTAGCAAGAGATTGTGCATGTTGTTTGAGTACATAAACTTGGATCTGATTTGAGAAAGCTGAACCAAATACTTCTGAACCTAAACTAACACATGTAATCATTTGTTACATTTAAAGAGAGGAACCTAATCAAGTTTTATGAAATACAAAAGGGGATAAACAATCCTAGTTTCCATATCAGATTTGATTTTACACATTTAATTTCCATTGTTTTAAATACAGATTTTATAAACCCCTTTCCATATGAACAACATTGTTTTGGCTTAACTTGATTGAACACAATGAGCTTATTGTTTAATTTCATTTGTTAAAAAAAATCCTGATGGGAACAATACTTTACTTTTCATTTTATTACTTGATACGATCCGTGCACTTGCGGAGGCAAACACCGGGCGGACCCGTTTTCCCGGTGTTACCTTTTTTTGTGTGGCCTCGAGCAAGCTCATTTTAACGAAGTATGAGGAGGTATACCAAGTTAGCAAGTAGCTTGCTTTACCCTGGCGCGCGCATACACACACTATATATTTATATACCCTCTCTATCTTCGTAGAGATGAGATGACATTGCAAACTCCAATAATCGTATGTAATTTCTCACGTGTGGCATTTTTGTCCCTCACATATATTGGAGGGTTTTCCACGTTAAATTCCGTGTGGCATCTTCTACTATTTTCTCCTTTTCTTTCTTTACCTTTGTAATTTCTAATTGTTTAATACTTTTTGATTTCGCTTATCTTACGGGCGCCTGCAAGAGAAAAATAAAGTGAAAGATAATTCCTTGGAAATAATGCAAGCAAGCTTATATGTTCCATCACTGCAATATTATATTGCTGGTGAGATGAGATGGGGTCATTTCCAGGCATACAGCTTTTTCAGAGGTCGAAACAGGCTAAGGGCCGAGAGGGAAGTGCATTTCATTTTTTTCATATATGTATTTATATTAGGGATCGGTTCTCAAAATATATAAGTATATATAATCCGCCACATATTAGATATTACATGTAAAACTCAATCTATTTTCGCAATTGTTATAATTTATGGACAGTATAGGTTTTCTATTGAATTATGGGGAGAACGACAATTAAGAAATTTGTTAACAAAATTAATACAAAATGGGGTTATGTTTATGGAAATAACTGAAGCTTCAAATTCTACAACTAAAACAAATATATTTACAAGTTGAAGGTTTTCATTTTACATTAATCTTCTTACAATATCCTTAATTCTTATTCTCTCTGGATTTCACACACACACCTTCATAATTCAATTATTGGAAGTTAAAAGAATCCGCCAAGCTGATTAATTATGCGAAACTCACTCTTCACACATGTGGGACACACACGCATATACACTAATGTGTCATTGTTTTCTATTTGTCTCTCCCACAAGTGAATAAATCTATAATGCAGTATACCAATTACACTCTCAGCTAGGATCAGTATTAATAGTGGTATTGATTAGAGAGGAATAACAAGAACAAGAACAAAAATGATGAAACTATATGTTCATTCATCATGAAAGAACAATACAAAAGCTCATACAGCAACAATTAACCATAAATCCATTTAGGTTTAACACTAACCAACCCTTACTTATACATGTGGCCTATATTAACCTTTCTTTATACAGTGGGGATTAATCTATTCATATCTGATCGACATGCCAAGATCCGTTTATATTGAGCCTGTGAGTGATTACCCAACTAATTAATTAACATATGGAATATCTCATATCTTCAATAATCTATTCCTTCCAAGAAAGGTGGTAGCCCCAAATTTCCAATTCTAACTTCACCTTGGCTTCCATTGATAAATATATTAATACTTGAGATCCTACACAAAATAGGTGGGGAGTTACACGTCATCATGCCCCAAAAAAGGATGAATTGACTATAAATGCTTAAGGAGATTAAACAGCGAGGAGATCAACTCAGTTTTCATGTTAACAATCTAAAAGAGATTAATCATCAGGAGTGCGTCAAGGACTGTTAGAGCTTGATGATGATTGGGAAAAATTTCGACGATCCTTAAGAAATTTTGTATTAATAAATTAAAGCGATTGCTTATAGATGGAGGAAAGGATGAAGTTTCAATAATGTTTTAAGGCAAACCTTTTCTCAGATTAGTGTATATCTCATTTAACGTGTTCATATCAAGAAAATTATTTGGAAAACAAAAAAAACCTGTGAAATCACTGGAGCAAAAAGAAGTCCATACACAAGCAAAATAGTAAAAATTATACTAAAAGAAAAGGGATTGAGATGATATGCTAGACAATAACTCAAACACCAACAAGTTGTTGGTTGAGATGGTAAGCGGTCTCACCCTCATAAGAAGGAGTATACAAGTTTGAATCTCAGGAAGCGCACTTGTTGGGAGGGCTTTAATCTTAACGCTCTCGGCCCGACAGAGATTAGGTTCAAGTCCAAAATGACTTGGGGATACTCTGGGTTCATACCCAAAAAAAAACAAAAATAAAAGAAAATAACTCAAGCAAAGCACATATTACATTTCTGCAACACACACACACACACACACACACACACATATATATATGTTGCTGGTATTAAGGTGTTAGTTTTATACATAGGTTTTCTGAAGGCTGATTGATTACAACATATTTTTGTACAAATTTTCATAATTAAATTGGGATTTTTAATGCATTTTCTGGGACAATATTGCATGATTAAGCACTAATTTGAATCAGGGACATTTGTATTAAATTAATTGTAATTAGGGGCAAAATGGTCAAAACTTTGTTAATTATACATACAAATGTTCCCTTGAACTTTTGATGCTATATTGTGCTTAATATTGCATTATAGGGGTTTTGGAAGAAATATTGAGATTTTAGAGGGTTGAATTAATATTTTGAGGAATGGGAAAAATGACAGAAAGGGGCCCAAATTTTGTGAAAATTACAAAGTATTGAAAAAAATGGGGTCAGATTAGATAAAAGTACCCATAAGTTTTGGAAATAACAGTTCAACTCACAATGTTTCAAATATTTTCAATTTAGTCCCTTCTCAGAACTTTTCAATCTTTACCTTAAGTCCCTGGTCAAAACTTGTGTTTTGACCAGGGTTACTATTCATCATCTGGAACCCGCAAAGAAACAAAGGCAAGACCCAACACATTAATAGGATAAGAGACACGGAGCTGAGGGTAGATTGAAGGAGCACCACAGACCGAGAGAGCTAGAGACACAGAGAGGGAGCACTACAGAACCTTCTTCTTCTACTCTCGCCGATGGTATAGCTCGCCACCTTCATTGTCGCTGGCGAGATTTTCTTCTCCACCACACTGTGTTGCAGACCTGACATCAGCTGAGAGGAAGGACTTTTGTGGCGTCGCGAGCTTGAACCGGAAAGGGAGATTTCAATAGAAAAGGGAGAGGCAATTAGATCTTCACCACCGCTGGACTCCACTGCTTCCCACCAAAGTCATCACCACTTCTGGCAACCTCCTCTATAGTCGACCACTACCAAGGACCAGAGGATCCGAACCAGAGCTTAGAGGTAAAGGCACTTCTTCCACCGGCTTCATCTTCTCCATTTTCTGACCACCACCGTCATTCTCTTCCTCCACACCTCACTTTCACCACCATAAATTATCTTCACAGTCGGCAGCCACTACCATAATACTACCATCTTATTCCATCTTCACCATTCAACTACCTCCTCTATTTTGATCTTAACAATCGTCATTCTCCCCTGTTCATACCGTGGCTCCCCTTTCTCCAACATCATTCCATCACATTTTCCCATTTTCTTTTCTTTTCTCACAAAACCCGACACCCACCACCCTTACCTTCCACTCCAAATCCAGCCAACATTTAATTTCCATGGATTTCAATTATTTTGAACAAGTTGCAGCTGTAACTAATTGTATGAGAGGCTGAGGATTTCAATTCTTGGCAGTGTGGATTTGTGCTTGAGCTTATTGGACTATATAGGGGAGTTTTTCTGTCATTCCATTTGTCTAGAATTATATATTTAAATTACCTAGTTTTAGGAATTATTTTATATGATTCTGGAACTGAGATTGATGTTAATTGTTTCTGTTGGTTTGATATTTGTGATTGGATTGGATTTTTATAGCTTGTGAGATTTATATATATGCATTTCCTTATTGATTCAAAGATATTGTGCTTTCTATGTGTTATTGTTAGATTGTATAATTGAATTGGATCAATTGAGTGTGTTGTTATTGCATTCATATTAAGTGTCAATTGGTTTAGATTGAACAGGGTTTGCCCTTGTGAGCCTGTTAGGTTTTCTTTCATTTTTTTTCATAGTTAGTCTAGGTTTGTAGACTGTCTTGCATCAAAATTCTTTTTGAGAAAACCAACCAAATATCTTGATTTTTCTTTGTTTTGCATTTGCATTCTTGCATTTCTCCCTTGAATTCACTTGCTTTGTGCTTGGTTGATGCATATTGGTTTCATTGCATTTGGATTGTTTGTGGATAACTTGCTTTTGATGCTATTCGGGTGCTTGATTCCAACCTCCAAGTCATAATTTTGGTGATATATCTTTCCCATTTGGATTGTGAGCATTCATACTTGTCCATACACATCATACACACTCACATACACTTGCATTCTTTCCACTTCATACTTTTTGGCTTGAACTTGTGTGCAAGATAATTTTGACACTTCATTAATCCATTGCTTGCTCTAGCTTTGTATGTCCGACCAACTTGAGGGGGCATTTGATTATTCTTCTAATCTTGAATTTTTCATTGACTTAAGTGATTGTGTTTCTCAAGGTACAACTATGGAAGGAAATGGTACAAATCCAGTAATCTTGAATTTTTCATTGACTTAATCATTTTGTGATTTTAAGACTTGGATTGCTGTTATGTATCCATAGGGATTGATCATTGTAGTTTCAATTGGATGATGTATCTTGATGTTCATTTTGATATATATCTTTTGATGTGCTTGATGAAATTATGCTTGCTATCATGTTATTGATTGGTAATCATAGTTGATTTTAGCTCTTGAATTGTTCGTTAGGACATTCTAATTGAGAACAACAATTTGCATTACTCCAATTTTAATGCACGTTAAGTGGGTTTAAACAATATCTCAAGAGGTAGTAGTTAGCTATATTTGTAGGAGCTACTATTAATTAGGGATATTGGACTCAAGTGTTATTTTGAGATTGTTCTTAAGATTTAATGAATTTTTAACTCCCATGATTTGTTTAGCAAGGATTGCCACTTTCTTCATCACCAAGAGCATCCATTATACATATCTTCACTCTCAATTTGACATTTCTCATTATTTTCAAAAATACCAAAAAGATTAGAAATAGCTTTATGTTTTATGAATTTTGATTTAAAAGAAAACAAATTTAAAAACCCCTTTTCTAACCATGTTTATAGCACTTAGTTTTTCCTAAGGAATCAAAATAAAGAGCTCCTTGATAAGAGAACGATCCCGAGTTATTTGCACTATATTGCATTTAATTTGTGGTAAATTGTGATTTAACCCCGAGGCGGCCTAGGTTTTGTCAAATCAATGGCGTTGTTGCCAAGGCAGCTAAGGTTTTGCATTTAGGTAGTTTGCATAGCATTGATTGCATTCTTGCCTTGATTTGACTTGGTAGCTTCTGTGTGTTGTTATTGAATTAAGTTTGATATGATTTTGAATGCACTTGTTTGAATTCACCATGTCTTCAAGTTAAGTCATAGCATGCTTGCATCTTTTGTCATTTTGAAACTTCTCTTTCTTTTTCATTTGCATTTATATTCTCTTATATTCTTTTTCTTAGTTTTCATAGTTTTTAGTTAGATAGTTATCTTGTGATTCATTGGGAATTTATTGTGTTGACTTTTCATGGCTTGGTTTAATTGTAATCAAGGTTTACCCTTTCAATTTCACTCTTATGTAGGAGATTCGACCAAAAGGAAATAGTCTATCTCTAAAAGCATCCATTTCATTCAACAATCATTACAGCTTCTTCAAGCCAAGTTGGGATGTCGAGATAGTCCAATTGGTCAAGAATGTCATGGTCCATTCCACCCTTCATACCATGAACCCTATCAACAACCTTTATTTCAACTTAATCACCCACCACATCCACCCTATAGATTATACCATGAACCTTCTCCTCCACTATATAACCCAGATCATGAGCCTCACTCTAATCCTCCACCATATAACCGCTTGTCATATCATGAACCTCCTCCTTCATTCAATCCCACTTCCCGCCTATATTATCCACCTTATGAGTCTCTATAACCACCATTTGAACCATCTTATGGACCTTATTCCCAACCATGTGTGCTAAACCAAGAACTTACCATTGGTGAAGTCATTCAAGAGTTCCAAAACCAAATCACTCAAACTATCAATGAAGAGCAGTCACATAAGGACACCTTTACTCATCAAATGGAAAGTGATTCAAAAGTTTCAAACTCAAATGGATGATCATACCAAAGAGCGGCGGTCACAAATGGACTTTCTTATAAGAAGAATAGAACAACAAGAAAAAGAGAGTGAGAGATTGGAAAAGGAACTGAGCGTCTCACTCAACAATCACAAGTGTTGAAGAATCCCCATGAAAATCCTCCTTCCATGTTCTTACATACACATAAAATAGAGCATCTAAAAGAAAGCAATGAGGAGCTGGAGGAAGCATAAAAGGCATGTAAGTGCCATACTCCACCAGAGACTCGCCCACTACATACCCCTTCATATGAACCGCCCTCTCCACTATGCCACGAATATTCATCCCAACCCTCTACTTCTCATGATTTACCCATGTCTACTTGCTCTTTTATTGGACAAAGTGTTTTTGAATCTTATGATGTTGAATTGATTTTGAAATCACTCATTGCTATCCCAACTATTGATGATCGAGTGTAGGCTTTAAGGGAAGTAAATTACAAGTTGGATATTGAACATCAACGCTTATTTGATGCTGCATTGAAGTCTGACACTTTGAGGGGGCAAATAGATAAGCTCAATGAAATGGTAGACCTTTCTAATGCTATCATACATCATATATGGTGGGAGCAATCTGGAGGTGAAGAGGGAGCTCTGATCTTTTTAAAGTTGCATATAGAGCAAGAGGGGAATGCTGAAAATGTTCCAATGTTCACTCAACTCCAATCTTCCCAGAATTTGGAGTCTTATGAAGTGCCACCTAACATTGAAACCAAGCTGGAACAATATGACATTCTCTATCAAGAAATTCAAGAGCAAGGAGTCCATGTTCAAGAGTCACATACTACTTTACAAGTGGAAGATTTTGAACGTCCAGTGACTACTTCTATACATACACAAGAAGTGGTGCAAGTTCAAATGAGCATTAAAGAGTCTTCCCTACCATTTGGTAATGATCCTATCCTTTAGAAGTAGACTCTCCTACTACTTTAACTAGTGAAGCAATTCATGATTTGAGTAATAATAAGGTGGATGAGGAAATCATTGTTGAATCCCCTCAAATGTTTGAAAATGTAATTGCTCAACCTATTAGTTCAAGTAGTAGTGATTTGATCATACTTGTTGATGAGTATGCTGCTACTTCTTTGTGTGATGCCTTAATTGTAGAAAATACTTCTCTTCATAGTACTAGAGATGATTGTATCAATTGGATGATATATTTTCATGTTCTTGTGCGTAGATCAAATATGTGTAGACTGTTATCATGAAACATACCACTTGCTTGTTGAGTTTTGAAAGAAAACATCTAGTGAAGTGGTTGATTCTACTATTAATCATAATGCATTCTCTTATACTATTAATGATTGTAAGCATGACACTTATGAACATGTTGAATCTCTTATGAATGCCACTATGGTTGATATGAATGCCACTGTGGTTGATGTAGCCTAGAAGAAGATCTTCTTCTTGATTCCAATAAATTGCATGATAGTTTCGTATGCGAAGATTCACATATTTTGATTGATGATTTTACAACGAAAATGAATCTTTCCATATGATTCTTTCTTGTGATTTACCACCCGATATAGAAAAGGAAATTGATTCTGTTTAAAATTTAGAAGTTTTGGGTGGTGACACTTTGAAAAAATCTCTTCTTTCTTCCACTCTTTTCCCTTCCACTTCTTGTGATTGTAATGATGATATGGTGCACCCTCACTCTATGTTGGATTCCGCACCTCCCACTTTGCAAACACAAGAGATTTTTCACAATATAATTGCTTGTTTACCTCCTACTGATGGGAATGTCATTGATTTCCTCGGATGTGATAGTTACTTGGAGAGTTTGGATCTTTATATGCCTTTATTTCACTTGAAATCTCTCCATGTTTCTATTTTTGGATGGGATACTGCTATTTTCTTGTCTCCTTTACAGGCACATTTTTGGAAAGGTCATCGCAGGAACCAACATCCACCATACATCCTTGGACCTCTTTTGATTGATCCTGAGCCACCTCCATCAAGGACATTCAATGCAGGAGAAGTTATTTTAAAAGATAAATGCATGATTCTCATCAGGGATGAGAACTTCTCCTTCAAGCGACTTAAGATATTCTAACACAGGTTGTCTCTTTCCTCACTTGTTTTCTTCCTAATTCCTATGATTCTTTGAGCTTAATTGTTGTGTGAGGAAGATAAGTGTGGGGGAGGGACACAATCCAGTAGAAAAGGTAGAAGTAGTGTAGTTTATTACAATAAAAACCCCCTTTGTATGCTTTGCATTTTTTGCCACTACCATTCTTAATTACCATTATGCGTTTTTATCCTGATTTCCTTTGTTATTATGACTTGTTTCCCCTTCTTTCTCTTTATATGATGTTGATGTGTTGTGCTCCAATTGCAATTGGACTTCACAACTTTCCACTTCACTAAGGAACAAGTTAGAATAATAGATTTGTTTTCAACATTGAGGATAATGTGTTGATTAAGTGTGGGGGAGGGAAATACATTTTGAATCCCATTAATTGGTTGTTTTTAAATGAGAAATGCCTTCAACTAGAAAATTTTTCAAAAAATTTTTTCAAGAATGACTTGATTTGGTGTATGTCCTAAGTGGTAAAGGGTCACATTTGTCACTTTGGAAATCTAATTTGTGAGAAATTCTTTGAACTTTCATGAGATCTAGTGTTTTGGCAACCTTTTAAAACCATGTTTTGCCTTTCAAGTGAATGGGAAGAGAAATGAACCCACAATTAGATTTTTGCTTACTTCTGATTTTGAGAAAAAAAAGTTTCCATATCATTAATGCTTTTAAGAGTTGAACATTTCTAATAATTGATTGCAATATTTTGACTGATTGTGTTTGTAAAGTTACATTAGGAATAGTTAAGATGTTTTATGGTTAGCTTGCTATGCAATTGATTATTTTGGAGTGAGCATTTGAGAGAAACCTTGTTGGAAGGTTATTTGAGCCTTAAATTCATTTTATGTGTGCATGTTCACTTAGTCTCTCACCTTCTAGAACTTGTTTCCACTCTTTTTCAAAACGACATTTGTATTAGTGTGATGGAAATGAAAGAGGCATTCAATTTTAAATGCTTTCATGCAAATACAAACCTAGATTCATTTACCATTGCTTACCCCTTTGAGTCATTTCTATGCTGTATACATGTCATGTCATTTAATCATAGAGTTCATAGTACTCTAAAATCAAAGTAATTTGCCAATAGAAAGTGAATATATAGTTTGAAAACAAAAGAAAAAGAAAAAAGAAAGAGAGTATAGTTTGAAAAAGAGAGAGAGAGAGAGAGAGAAAGAATTGAAAAAAAAGAGGAAAAATAAAGAAAAAAAGAGGAGAGTATTAGAAAGAAAAGAAAATATATATACATATATATAGAAAAGTGTTTGCAGAAAAAAAAAAAGAAAAAGAACAAAAATAGCAAAAAGGAACTTGTTCATGAATTTGGAAAACAATTAGCAATGGTTCTCAAGTTATTTAGGTGCTATGAACTTATTAATAACTTGACTTGCATATCAACAATTTCTCATTTTTTTTAAATTAATCCATTTCATCTAGCCTTCATCCATCATTACAAGCCTTTTAAGTCCTCTTGATTCATTGCTTTTATTGCTATTAGTTGTGGAGATATTAGAATTGTTACAAGCCTATGGTAAGGGGTTACTTAAGTGAGCTAGAGTGAAATTATTCCAATGAGGTGAAATGAGTGAAACACTAATACCTTGAGAGTCTCTTATGCTTCATTCTAATATTTTTGATTGTGTAGTTAGCTAATTTCTTTGCATCGCTTGACTATTGTTGGTGTTGGCTTGAGGAATTTGATTAATTGATCCATTACTTTCTAATTATGAAATTGCTCAAATTTCAAATGCATTAGTGATCTGAATTTTGAAAGTTGTACTTAATTGCCTTTGTTCAGGAGTACAAAGATTTAAGTGTGGGGGAATTGATTACACCATATTTTTGTACAAATTTTTATAATTAAATTGGGATTTTTAATGCATTTTCTGGGACAATATTGCATGATTAAGCACTAATTTGAATTAGGGACATTTGTATTGAATTAATTGTAATTAGGAGCAAAATGGTCAACAATTTGTTAATTATACATACAAATATTTCTTTGAACTTTTGATGCTACATTGTGCTTAATATTGCATTTTAGGGGTTTTGGAAGAAAAATTGAGATTTTGGAGGATTGAATTAATATTGTGAGGATTGAGAAAAATTACAGAAAGGGGCCAAATTTTGTGAAAATTACAAAGTATTGAAAAAAAATGGGGTCCGAGAATTTACATAAAAGTACCCATAAGTTTTAGAAATAACAGTTCAGCTCACCAATGTTTTAAATATTTTCAATTTAGTCCCTTCTCAGAACTTTTCAATCTTTACCTTAGGTCCCTGGTCAAAACTTGCATTTTGACCAGGGTTACTATTCATCATCTGGAACCCGAAAAGAAATAGAGGCAAGACCCGACACATTAATAGGATAAGAGACACGAAGTTGAGGGTAGATTGAAGGAGGCGCCACAGACCGAGAGAGCTAGAGACATAGAGAGGGAGCACCATGGGACCTTCTTCTTCTTCTGCTCTCGCCGGCAGTATAGCTCGCCACCTTCATTGTCGCCGGTGAGATTCTCTTCTCCACCACACTGTGTTGCAGACCCGATATCAGCTGAGAGGAAGGACTTTGTGGCGCCGCGAGCTTGAACCGGAGAAGGAGATTTCAACAGAAAAGGGAGAGGCAATTAGATCTTCACCACCGCTGGACTCCACTACTTCCCACCAAAGTCATCACCACTTCCGGCGACCTCCTCTATAGTCGACCACTACCAAGGACTAGAGGACCCGAACCAGAGCTCAGAGGTGAAGGTACTTCTTCCACCAGCTTCGTCTTCTCCATTTTCTGACCACCACCGTCATTCTCTTCCTCCACACCTTACTTTCACCACCACAGATTATCTGCACAGTCGGCAGCCACTACCATAATACTACCATCTTATTCCCTCCTCACCATTTGACTACCTCCTCTATTTTGATCTTAACAACCGTCATTCTCCCCTATTCAGACCGTGGCTCCCCTTTCTCCAACATCATTCCATCACATTATCCCATTTCCTTTTCTTTTCTCACAAAACCCGACATCCACCACCCTCACCTTCCACTCCAAATCCAGCCAACATTTAATTTCCATGGATTTCAATTATTTTGAACAAGTTGCAGCTGTAATTAATTGCATGAGAGGCTGAGGATTTCAATTCTTGGCAGTGGGGATTTGTGCTTGAGCTTAGTCGGAGTTTTTCTATCATTCCATTTCTCTAGAATTATATATTTAAATTTCCTAGTTTTAGGAATTATTTTATATGATTCTGAAACTGAGATTGATGTAAATTGTCTCTCTTGGTTTGATATTTTTGATTGGATTGGATTTTTATAGCTTGTGAGATTTATATATATGCATTTTCTTATTGATTCAAAGATATTGTGCTTTCTACGTGTTATTGTTAGATTGTATAATTGAATTAGATCAATTGAGTGTCATGTTATCGCATTCATATTAAGAGGAAACAAGTTATAGTTATCCATTTTAATTGCACATTAAGGGGTTTTTAATAATATCTTAAGAGGTAGTAGTTAGCTATATTTGTATGAGCTACTATTAATTGGGATTATTGGACTCAAGTGTTATTTTGAGCATGGTTCCCGGACCCAGACCGGACCGGCCGGTCTGGACCGGAAACCGCCGAACCGGTCACTAGACCGGTCCGGTTCACGG
This sequence comes from Inga oerstediana, assembly GCA_963210345.1. NCBI lineage: Eukaryota > Viridiplantae > Streptophyta > Magnoliopsida > Fabales > Fabaceae > Inga > Inga oerstediana. The sequence continues at coordinate 20,978,772 of OY723406.1, forward strand.
TCCGGTCCGGGTCCCAAATTAAAAAAAAAATTTAACTTTTTCCTTTAGAATTTCATACTATAAGCCTAAAATTTTCAATTACTCACCGGTTTGGTCCCGGTTTAGCTCCAGTTTGGTCCCGGTTTGACCCACTACCCTTAACCCAGTACCCCGACCGGTTCAATACCCGGTCCGGGTTTTAATACCTTGATTTTGAGGTTGTTCTTAAGACTTACTGAATTTTTAACTCCCATAATCTCTTTGAGCAAGGATAGGCATTTTCTTCATTACCAAGAGTATTCATTATTCATACTTTCCATTCCATTCCATACCATTCACTCATTCTCCACTTTTATTGAAAATACCAAAAAAAAAATATTAGTCTAGCATTTAATTAGATTGCATTTTCTTTTAGCTATTAATTTGAAAATCCAAAAATCCATTTCCCCTTGTTTCATTGTATATGCATGGCATATTAGATTACTTAGGATTCAATAAAAGGCTCTTCGAGAAGAGAGAACGATCCTAGGTTTGCCTATATGCAATCCTTGGTTAATTTTTGATTGTGGACCCCAAGGCTAAGATACAAAAAGTCCGCCAATCACTGATCAGTGAAGCAAATGAAAGGTTGAGTTGGTAAGTGCATTTCATTCTTATTTATATTTTATTTAATGAAATACGTATAGTAGCACTTATTATGGTGTATATATATTTAGTCATATTTGTGTGACTCATTTGTTCCAATTTATGTTTCATGGTTACAAAATAATAATGCAAGGATTGAACACACCATCCATAGCCAATAGCCAAAATGCCTGTAATCATTCCTAAACTAGAACCACCGATAGCACCGAAAAGATCGTTTGGTCAAATCATTCTATTCTATCCAAAGCCTTTTCTTTTCTTTTCTTTTTTTTAGGGTACAAAACTAAATATTGATATTATTGAGCCTTTTACTTGTCAGCTATAAATGTCAATTGTATACAAATAATTAATTGATCATAATATAGTTTTAATTCTAAAGCTGAGTCATGACAAGAATTTTAATAAGTTAGAAAAGATTTCTTCTTCTTTTATTTATTTAGTTGTTCATGAGATCTCTACGCGCGTGTAACATTCCAAGTTATGGGCTTAGAATATAAAGAATTAGTCTAAATTAAGTAAACAACTAAGCCCAGTTGAGCCAAACGTCTTAAGCAGGCAGAGGCGGCCATTGTAAGTAAATTCATTATTATATTGTATATTGTTTATAAAACCAACTTTATTATGAAAAATAATATTAAGCAATTGTTTCATAAAATGGCAGGAGCGGATGCAGCAGTCGCAGGCTGAGCTGCGAAAGACCTAGACCCAGGAGTTACAAGGGTCTGTGGACCCTACTGCGCCATTGAAAGCGGGCTAGGTCAAGTTGAGTACCCCAGATGCATGAGGGGGATGGGGATAGGCACCAGACCTAACATGGTCTACGGTAGGAGCGGCGCCTCTAAGGCTGGCAGCTCTAGAGAACAGATGTCTGGGGTCAGATGTCCAAGGGATGAGCTGTTGAGGAGCTGCGCTCAAATTTTGGCCAGGACACAGGCAACAGTGGCTCATCAATAGCAGCAGATCCAGCGGCAAGCCAATTTCTACTACGCTCAGCATGCGTAGTGGCGCGATATCACGAACTCCATACTCAAGCTGTCATAGAGTCACCTCTTCCCTAACAAGGAGCATCCACAAGTTCCCCTTGTCCCTTAGTTCATCATCCAACCTACTCCTCCTGCTAATGATGATGGTGCTGTTAACTCTGCCCAGCACCTCGATACAGCTGTACCTGAGGGAGCCCTACCTAAGGGAGGACTAGATGATCAACCTCCTGGTAGTTAGTTTAGGACATTTATATTTTTTTTTTGAAACATTTGTAAATAAACTTGGATATTTTATTTTCAGAACTTAAATTCTTGTTGCGTTTACAACAATTATATTTATATTTTCAAAGCCTTGTTAAATTCTTGTTGCGTTTATGACAGTTATATTTATATTTCTAAAACTAACCACAAAATCAAAAACAAAATCAACATATATTTGTAGCGGTTTTATTGTAAAACCTCTAAAAATATTCAAAAAAAGATAATATTGTTGTAGCAATTACATTTTACAAACAGCTACAAATATTTTATTCATTTTGTAGTGGTTACGAGGGTAAATCGCTACAAATGTAGAGGACTGTGGGAGGGAAATTTAAAAATGAAATGTTGAATATTTGTAGTGGTTAAAGTAATAACCGCTATAAATATTCAACATTTGAATTTTGAATTTTCCTCCCTCTTCTTCTATATTTGTAGCAGTTTACCCTCATAATCGCTACAAAGTGAAAACCAAATTTCTTTTAATTGTCCAATGGTCATGAACTTTGTACCGATCTATTTCTAATAATCACTACAAAGTGAAAAAAAATTTGAAATTTGAAATTTGAATTTCTTCTACCACCAGAACTTTGTAGCGATTAACAAAATGAAACCGCTACAAATATATATATTAGTAGCGGTTACAGTAATTAAACCACTAGAAGTTTAACATAATTTTTTTTAAATCCTACCAATGGGTAGAAACTTTGTAGCAGTTTTTTGCATATAACCACTACAAATATGAATGCAATAGCGGTTATGGTAGCGGTTTTGTAACCGCCATAAAATGTTAAGCATTGGAAAATCTAAATATAAACTTCCAGACATTCGTAATTCTCTATTCACTCATCTTCTTAACTACACTTTCTTCTCTCTCACTAGTAGCTATGGATAAATCATGGATCAGGCTGCCACGTAATTCTCCAGAATATTTGAACAGATTAAACAATTTCTTAGATTTCATATTCACTCACGCTAGCTGTAATGGCAAGATCATTTGTCCGTGTCGGAGATGCAAGTTCAAGAAATGGCATGCACGACAAGTTGTTAAGGAACATTTGCTTGTGAAGCCTTTTCTAGAAGACTATACGTTCTAGGTAGTTCATGGTAAGAAGGCCGGTATGAGATATGATGATGCTTTTCCTTGAAGTTTACAAGTAGGAGCTCAACTAGATGAAATTGATCCAATTAATGATACTGTGCGTGATGCATTTGGATTTCAAGGCGACAACTTCAACAAAGAAGTGCAAGGTTCAGACCCGGTGTTCATAAAGAATGAAAGAGCTCAGGATTTTTTTAGCTTGATGGATGAAGCAAATCGTCCTTTATATCAAGGTTGTCAAAAATACTCTAAATTATCTTTCTTGATCAAGTTGTATCATATCAAGTGCTTGTGTGGAATCATAGATAAGGGAATGTCCATATTGCATGAATTATTACAAGATGCATTCCCTGACGCAGAGATTCCCACAACGTTCTACGAGGAAAAGAAGATTATCAATAGGTTGGGGTTGAACTATCAAAAAATTGATGCATGACCTAACGATTATATGCTGTATTGGGGAGACGATTCCAACAGGGAGACTTGTAAGAGATGTCACACATCGAGGTACAGGACAATTCGGAAGGGGAAAAAGCAGAAGAAGAACCCTGCAAAGATTCTTAGGTACTTCCCTTTAAAGCCGCACCTACAAAGATTATTTATGTTGTCCAAAACAGCGGAGGACATGAGGTAGCATGATGTGGATAAGAATGAAGACGGTAAATTAAGACATCCCCAAGATGCAAACACCTAGAAAACGTTTGACAACAACTTTCCATCTTTCGCGGATGACCCCAAAAATGTTTGGCTTGCTTTGGTGACCAATAGTTTCAATCTATTTGGGAATCTTAGCACATGTTATAGTATTTGACCGGTAGTCTTAAATCCGTACAACTTACCCCTTGGATGTGTATGAAACAAATCTCCTTCATTATGTCTATAATTATTGAAGGCAAAAAGGCACCGGATAATAATATCGATGTGTATCTCCAACCGCTTATTGCGGAATTGCTTGACCTGTGGAATGTCGGCATTGAGACATACGACGCTTATTGGAAGACATTGTTTAACTTGCGTGCAATCTTAATGTGGACGATTAGTGACTTTCCTAGCCTTGGAACATTATCTGGTTGGAATGTGCATACTGGGTCGGCATGTCCAGCTTACAATTTTGACTCTGACATAGTGCGTCTTCCCTACAGCCGAAAGTGGTACTTCATGGGGCATCGGAGGTTTCTCGATATAAGGCATAAGTTCAGATTGCAATGGAATCACTTCAATGAGAAACCAGAAAAAAGAGGACCAACTCAGACTTTGTCCGGTACAGATATCTTATAGTAGCTTGAGAATGTTGAATTCGAGTTTAGAAAAAGCGACGATTCAGCACAAGGTCACCAAAAGACACGCAGGACTTCAGCCCCTCAACAATAGAAGAAGATAAGTATATTCTTCACTCTTCCATATTGGAAATCTAATTTACTTGCCACAGTCTTGATATCATGCACATTTAAAAAAATGTTTGCGATAATGTGCTATATACGCTGCTTCAAGCAAGCAAAGATTTACAGGCCATGGGAGTTCTTGAAGACGCTTGGCTAGATGAGCATAACAAATTTCAACTGGCAAAGTTCACCCTCACAAAACCAAACAAGGAAGTCTTCCTCACGACGTTGAAGCAATTAAAAGTTCCTGATGGGTATTCAAGCAACATTTCTCAATGTATTGACTTGCAGGCTCTAAAGGTTGCTAGCCTGAAGAGTCATGACTCACATATTCTTATGCAACAGTTACTCCCTCTAGCTATAAAGAATGTACTTCCTCCTTATGTGTCCACCATTTTGGTGGGACTTTGTTCTTTCTTTTGGAAATTGTGTTCCAAGGTTTTGATCATTGAGGATCTCGATCAGCTACAGTCCAAAATCATTCTTACGCTTTGTCATTTAGAGATGATCTTTCCTCCGTCCTTTTTCACTGTGATGGTTCACCTTACAGTCCACCTCTTTCATGAAACAAAGCTCACTGGCTTAGTTCAATATCGATGGATGTATCCTATTAAGAGGTACTCATTTTACATATGTGCTTCATTTGTTAGTCGCCCTTTTCAGTATTTAGTATCATTTTTCCCTTCTTTACTTTATAGTTTTCTTGGGAAATTAAAATCTTACATAAGGAATAAGGCATGGCCAGAAGGTTCTATAGCTGAAGGCTATATAGGGAATGAGGTGCTGTATTTCTGTTCAAGATACTTTGATGACCTTGATATGGCTTTCAGCCGCCCACATTGTGTTGACGATTATCCTGAACCTGCGCCAACATCTGGAGAATTTATTCCTCGTGTTGGTAAACTAGTTGGAGGAACTAAGAACTTCAAACTAACTGCAACTGAGAAGTTGCAAACATATAGATATGTCTTGATTAATTGCACTCAAGTTGAGCATTTTCTTCAGTAAGAATTGTACACTCACATGTTATTCTATATCTTTTATAACATTTTTTACTTCCATTTCACTATTGCCTTCCTATGATTAATTGTAAGGAATTCAAAAGTCATGTTAAGCGTCAACTCAGGATCCGTACACAAACATCCTCCAAAGTTGACAAAAAGGTCCACAGAGAATTCCCAAGCTGGTTTGCACGTAGAATACTAAATGACCACAACCCACACTCACCAAATTTCAGAGCTTTCACAATCGGCCCTCTTAACCATACAAAAAGGTTTACAGTATACAATGTCAATGGTTTCAAGTTTTGCACGGTTTCACGGGATCAAGGATTGCAAACTCAAAATTCAGGTGTTTATGGCACCTTTGGGACAAGGAGTTATGCGAGCAGCAGTGACGCCAACATGCAGTTTGGAGGCGTCCCTTACCATGGAAAGCTTCTTGATGTCGTCGAACTTAATTACCAAGGCTGTTTCAACGTGACGCTGTTCAAGTGTTTGTGGGCAAATATCACTACTTCCCAGGAACTAACAACTGACGACTTAGGCATCACATCAGTCAATTTCTCACGGCCAATTCATACTGGTAATTTTCAAGATGATGAGCCGTATTTTCTTACCTCGAGGCACACCAAGTTTATTATGTCAAAGACGAGAGGCACAGGGATTGGTACATGGTCGTTCATTTAAAGCCACGAGACCTTTAGAATATGGGTGAAGACGATAACATCACCTACGAGAGTGAGCCATTTCAGCCCGCCAATTTTGAAAACTTCTTCCCTGAAGGCAATGACAATTTACCTCTACTTTGGTGCGTTTTTTTTTAAGTTCACATCATTTAAATTAAATTTTTTTAACAAAATAATACATCACTAACAATTTTTCTACACAATTTCTGTAAGGATGGCGAGGATGAATGATCAAACAAATTATGTTTGTCTTAAAAAAATATTTTTAAAAATAAATAAATAAAATATTTGTAACGGTTCTAAAACTGCTACAAAACCATAAAATAACCGCTACTAAGAAAAACCGCTACAAAACATGTTACACTAACCGCTACAAGTGTTACGCAGATCCCTATAAATACTCCCACCATATCTCATTTCAAACACTCCCCCATTTCTTTCCACCTTATCCCTCTTTCATCTTCTCTCATTCACAAATTTTTTTTCTATGAGCTGAGGAGCTGAACAAAGTGATCAAATATGGTAACAAGTTTTTAAATTTTTGACTTCAATACTTTTTTCCTTCGCATAATATTTATTCTCACTATTTTTTTTGCAGATATTTAAGAGCATTTTCTCATTTTTTTTCCTATTTTTCTTACACAATCATAATCACATTATAGCAGACTAACAGTTCCTTGTTACGTATGCATCCTCAATAATATTATCAATACAATCTTCATGATTATCCAACTTAATTGAATCATTCCTTTTAAATTATAAATGAGCTAAACTATTGAATAATAAGCTAATTAAATTGGCTAAACTACTAAAATAATAAAATATTTAATTTAATATAAAAAACGGAAACAAATAATTGTATTTATTTGTTTTTTAAATTTTACAAACATTTGTAGCAGTTATTTAACTGCTACTAATAAAGGCAGTATTTTAAAACAAAAATTAAATTTTTGGTGCAAAATTTGAATTTCAATGAAATTAGTAGTGGTTATAGAACTACTACTAATTAATGGCGCCATTTTTAAAATTCATAGTAGTAAAACCACTACAAAACGAAGCCAAGTTTTTATTTTTCATTTCCCGCCTTCCAAATTTTATGGGTTGAGGTTTGTAGCGGTTATATATAACGGCTACTAAGTTCCCAGAAAATGATTCTTACTCTTGACAATGTTGTAGCGGTTGGAATGAACCGCTACAAATATAATAGCAGTTGTTGTGCTTGAGTAGCAGTTAAAAGTAACGGCTACAAAACCGCTTGTAACAGTGGATTTAGTAGCGGTTTTAGGAACCACTACTAATGTTGTTGGTAGCGGTTAAAACCACTAGGAATACACCTTTTTAACCGCTGCTAAATCAGTGTTTTTTTAGTGTAACAGCTGAAGAATTATTTAGAGAAAGACACAAACTTAATGAAGAAAGGAGAGAAATGGATTAAAGCCACATCATCTTCTTGTTGGTTGATGGTACCCTAATTGTGACCATTATGTTTACAGTGGCTTTTTTTTTAATGTTCTCATATTCTCAACCATATTATCACTTCTCTCATATTCAACCTCAGTTCTAATGTTTCTAGCAATCCTAACCTCTTATTACTCGGAAGAAAAGTTCCTCAAATCCATACCAACAAAATTGATTTTGGGTCTTTCTTTTTCGTTCATCGCGATTGTAAGTATGATATTAACCCTTCTTTCTGCCATTCGTCTCATGTTGAAACATACAAACTACTTTTGGAGTCTCTTTCCAATTACTATACTTGCGAGTGTTTCGATCTTCCTCTGTCACAATTCCCTCTTCTTCTTCACACTTACGTTTCTATGTATGGGAATATCTTTGACAAGAAAGTGAAGCCGTGGCCATTAGATGAATTTGTAATTGACGTACCTTCTTGTTCTTGTATTATCTGAATAACAAGTATTGCTATTTGTGCATTGCACGGGGAAGTTTTTAAATAGCATTTTGAGCTTTTGAAGCTTTCGCAAGCACATAAAGATAGTTTATGAATTTAAAGCAAGGCTTTACGAGGTATAGAATATTTATTATATAATTTAATCTTTATGGGTGAGCATTTTTTAATTGCATGCACAATAAGTAATATTTATTTGTAATCATAATAAATCATGTAATTATTTTTTAATCATCTATTTTAAATGACACGTATATTTTCACACTGAAAGGCCCAAATGTATTGCTTGTCAATAAATATTAATAATACCAATATCGAAGAGCCTTATCACCAAAATGAAAAAGGGGAAATGACATTCCTTCTTTGAAAACCACCAGTAGACCTCCCCCTCTACCATGTCTTGAATGAATCTCCAAATGTGCTCCTTCTGCATAACTGCACCCTCAATCCTATGCCTTTGCATGAAAAATACGACTGCCCAAGCAAAATAAACCTCTTAATTTGGAAAAAAAGAAAAATCAGCCAACTAGAATTGATAGGTTTATTTTTCTTAAAACCATAATAAAATGTGAATTTTTTTTTAAATGAGTCATCAACCAACCAGGACTAAAATGATTTGAGTTACTGTGTTTTTATTAGACAAAGTTTAGATAAATTAAGTGACATTCATGTAGCATATAAGTATTTCTCTGGCTCAAATGCTCTGCTTATATCTTCCAAGCGGATATCAAGTCAAAAGTTCATGAACCGGAACTTCCTGCAACAAGATAATTAATATATTAATTGACTTATCCTGAGGGACAATATCTCTAAGAATATTAAGAATCACCTTTGTACATCTGAATGTAGATAGTACTTTAATTAGAAGCTTTTCAGTCGACATAATTTTTTTTAAACATGTCACATAGCTAATCTTTTTAAATTGATCCCGCTTTTTTTTTATAATAAAAGATATTCTACAAATACATCAGAAGCTATCCTCCTGAGTCAACATGAAAATTCATCTTGTTTACATCATTAATTAAAAGGGCTGTAATAGCATCAGGGGGCGAAAATGTGATATGAAGATCAATCGCCATCTTCCAAGCTTCTTTTGCCATAGTGTCTGCAATAGTGTTAAACTCCCGAATGCAATGTGAAATTTCCATTTCCCAATCTCTATCCAGCAGCGTTTGAACCTCCACAATAAGCTGAAAATCAGGGTGTTCCCGAGAAACGTTACCCTGAATTATATCCATTACTTCACTACAATCAGACTCAATCATGATTTTTCTGTATCCTCTATCCCATGCAACTTTTAGTCCCCACAAAACACCCCAAGCTTCCGCAGATACTATCGTTCCTTGCCCAATCTGATACATAAACCCCATCAGAAATTCACCATTGTGATCTCTCAACACACCTCCACACGTGCAAGTCCCTAAGTTGTCATTCCTAGATCCATCGGTATTAATCTTCACCCACCCAAGCGGTGGTGGCATCCACTGTTGTTGATTCCTTTCTGCACTCTTATTTTGAACCAAACTTGTATTTCCCCATGTTAAGCAGGCACGAGCACGGGCTAATATGGCATGACTACTCCAAGTGTTGTTATTAAAACATCTATCATTTCGAGCTAACCAGATATGTCGGTATAGTACCGAAAACTAAAGACAAAACTCGAATCCCTGTATAACTTCTTTTCTCCCCGCACACCATGTAAGCCAGTCATTTTCTCAAAAGAGCCAAAGAATTGATCACGCCAATCCAGAGGTAAGAATCCTTTCCATAATTCAGAAGTGAAAGGACAATCCAGCAAAATATGTAGTACAGACTCACTTGAGTTATGGCATATATCACAAAAACCTGTTGGATGACTACCTCGCTGATAACGCATTAAGTTTGTCATTAGACGACCATGAAAGCACAACCACAAGAAAAATGGTACCTTTGAGGGACTTTCAATTTCCAAACACATCTCCTCCAGTTAATACTGTGAGGTTGTAGGGTGCCTACTAGATATTTGTAGGCTGATCTGATGTTGAACATTCCATCTGAAGACCATCTCCATACCCAAAAATCCTCCCCATTACGCTGATTAATATTAACACGTGCAATAGCTGTACATACATGACTTGGAAGTAGGAGCTGAAACTTTCTCATATCCCACTGTCCGGATGAAGTGATACAATCAGCTACTCTCCATTGAGTAGCATCTCTAGGCAATTCTCTAATTACCAAACTCTGAAGCTTATCAAAATGCGGGACCCAAATGTCATTCTAGAAAGAAGCGTTCTGTCCATTGGTAACTCTCCATGTTAAGCTATCTTTGATCTTGTCCCAACAGTTACGAATACCCCTCCACGTACTAGACTCAGACCGGTGCTTCTCAACTTTAGGAATAATATCATTCCCGGCTTTATATTTTTCACGCAAAATCCTAACCCAGAGCGAATCTCTTCTGTTAATCATATTCCATCCAAGCTTCATCATGAACGCCTGGTTCTGGTACCGAGCCAACCTAAGACCAAGGCCTCCATTCTCCTTACATGCACACACACTATCCCCGGAGACTAGATGAGGTTTTCTGCTTGCTGAGCTACTACCCCAGAGGAAGTTACGACAACATTTATCAATTTCATCACAAAGTCCCAAAGGAAGAGGCACTGTCTGCATAGCATAAGTTGGCATAGCTGACATAACAGACGACACAAGAGTATGCCTGGCAGCCATCGATAACATGTTAGACTTCCAATTGGCCAGGCGAGCATCCATCTTATCCAGAAGAAAACTGTACGTAGCCTTTGATCTTCGTTCATGTAAAATTGGCATTCCCAGATATTTCCCCAGATTTGACGTCGGAGTAAAATTTAGAAATTCACTTATTTCTCTGCTTTTTATATGATTTACATTCTTTGAGAAGTAAACTCTTGATTTTCCAGCATTTACTTTCTGTCCCGAAATGTCACAGAAGTCATCCAAGATAGCCTTAATAACCCCTGTGTTATCTAGATCTGCTTCTGCAAACAAAATGAGATCATCAGCAAAAAAAATATGAGAGACAGGAGTACCTCATTTGGAGAGCCTAAACGGTTGCCAAACACCCTCTTCAACTGTCATTTGTATAAGATGCCCTAATCTTTCCATCATGATAACAAAAAGATACGGCGATATTGGGTCACCTTGTCTAACCCCTCTGGAAGGGCAAAACATATTAGTAGCTTCTCCATTCCAAAGCAATTGCAAATGAGACGTCAACATACAAGCTTGAATAACTTTGCTCAGATATTCAGGAATCTTGAGTTCTTTTAGACAGTCGTAGACAAAATTCCATCTCACCCGATCATAAGCCTTTTCTAAATCAATCTTGATGGCCATGAAACCCTTTTTTCTTTTTAAAGACTTCATAGAGTGAATGATCTCCTACACAAGTATAACATTATCTGAACTCTGACGCCCTTTAACAAAACTACACTGATTCGGGGCTATCACTAAAGGCATAATTGCCTTGAGTCTGTTTGATATAACCTTCATAACAATCTTGTAAAAAACATTGCAAAGACTTATAGGACGAAAATCACGAAACGTCTCTGGATGTTCCACCTTCGGAATGAGAACAATTTGAGTCCCATTGATTTGTCGTATCCACATCGGATCATTGAAAACTCTTTTCACTAATTCAATCACTGACGGTCTTACAGTTTCCCATTGGCTTTGGTAAAATAGCGGATTGAAATCGTCTGGCCCTGGTGCTTTCAACGGCCCCATATCAAACAAAGCTCTTTTAATCTCTTGCTCTTCAACCGATCTCCCCAGAATATGCAAATTTGCATCGTCAATCCCAGGATAAGTGCATCCGAATACCAAAGATCCATTATAATTATGGGTTTCTGTATACAAAGTTTCGAAGAATTGGCTTCCCAATCTCATAATTTCTGCTGCATTATATGTCCATTCCCCAGATTCAAGCTTTAATGCTTCAATTTTATTCCTTCTTCGTCTGCCATTAGCCACAGAATGGAAGTATCTAGTATTACGATCTCCATCCACATACCAATTAGCCCGAGAGTATTGAAGCCACATGACTTCTTCCCGTGCCAAAAGTTTTTCAAGCTCTCCCCATAGCTCCCCTCGTAACTTCTCAAGGTGCTCCGAGATACCTACCGAAGCCATCTTTGCATTAATCCCATCTAATCTTCGATATAATCTGTCTTTCATATAGGATATATTGCTAAAAACCTCTTTATTCCATAACCTCAGATCCTCAGTAAATTGTTTAACAGATCCGCACCAGTCATCCTCCACCCCCCAGTGTGAATGAACAAAATTATTGAAATCATCATGCATAACCCAGGGAGCGAAAAATCTAAAAGGCCTTCGATTCTTTGCCGTAAGAACATGAGATTCAGTATGAACCAACATCGGACAATGATTGGATTTATATTTTGGCAAATGTGTCACTATGGCATTAGGATTATTTCTAAACCAGCAGTTATTAACCAAGGCTCTGTCTATTCTGCTCTGGCTATTCAGATTCCCCCAAGTAAATTGAGGTCCATTAAAACTAATATCAAGTAACTCGCTACTCAGAAGCCAATTCTGAAAAGACCTATCAATACCATTAGTCTTCCTATGATTCTTACTCCAGCGTTCCTCGGGATGAGAAACAGCATTAAAATCACCAATCACAACCCAGCCTCCCATAGTCAATTGCCGAATACCCTCAAGAGTCTGCTATAGTTGACGTCTAATAACCATATTTGGGTGCCCATACACCACAGTTAGAGACCACTCATCCCTGGTACCTTTATTAACCACCCCATGAACAAATTGATCCCCTGAAGAAGTAACAGAGAAATTTAAAGTAGAATCCCAAAACAACCACATACCTCCACTAAAACCACGAGCTTCAACCACGTGCATATTCATCCATCCCAACTTCCTAGCAATGAGCTTAGCTTTAACCCCTAGCTGTCTAGGCTCCAACAGGGCAAATAAATTAACTCCATGTCTGGCAACAACATCACTAAGTAACCTTCGAAAGGAGGCACCACCGGCACCTCGAGTATTCCAAGTCATAATAATCATTAAAAAATTAATAAAATAAGAGAAGAACACAAACAACCCAGGAATTATTGAGACAAATGTCCCTCCTGAACATCCTCAATCCCATGCATCACCACATCATCAACACCTCCAAGTGGACTAATTCGAGGTACAACGGTCTCTTCTCCTTTTGCACCTGGGTCAATAGGATTGGAGGCTTCTAGACGAATAGTGGAGGAATTGGAATCTAATTTTATAAAATTCTTCTCTCTTCCTGACCCCACTTCCCCACTTAAATTACACGACGTTCCAGCTTCTTGTGTTTTCTCCATACTCAATATTTCTTGGGAAGCTCCCTCTTCAATCCCTTTCTTTTTAGCTACTTGGATCCCACGTGTTTTATTCAACTTATTAAAATGCCCAACATTATTCACATCATCACCACTAATCTCCTTTTTTCTTACATTTGAAATATCCGATCTCTTATTACCCTTGCTCCCTTTATTTAGAACAGGTAGATGACCAGTTTTTTCTTTCGTATCCCGCGACCTATCTTCTGGCTTTGAACTAACACGAATCTTCCCCTGATATGCGTTATCACCAGAACCGCCATAAATAATTGTCATGTCTTCAACATTCAGAGCCTCAAACCGAGATCCTCCTCCCATATTTCTAGAAGGTAAATCACGCCTAGGCTCACGACTATAATTGCCATTCCTTGCATTCGAGTTCCATTTCCCCCTTCTCCAACTTGGCGCCACCATCCACTCCCCATACATTCCAGCAGTTATTTCGGAGGATGTGGACGATGGTGTTATAACTGTAGAATTCGACGTGTTATCCGTGCATGCTGACTTTGACGTATTTTTTACTTGATTATTTGGGTAATGTTCAGTATCATGACCATACCGCCTACATGAGAAGCAAATCAAATGCAGAACCTCATAAACAATCTTCTTTTTCTTTCCCATTAATCATTATGGATGGAAGTAAAGGTGCATTCAAATCAATTTCAACACATATACGGGCAAAACGCCCTTTGGTTTGCCTAAGGGTATTATTATCCACTTTTAGAATCCTTCCAATTTGGTTACCCACCACATATAAAATACCCTTATCATAAAAATCAACAGGGAATTTAGGAATTCTTACCCATACTGCAATTTTGGAAACCTCACTAGAATCGGGATCAAACTCTGACTTCCATGGCTGCACTGCTAGGTAATGATCCATGTATAACTAAGGGCCTCCTGTTAACGCAAAATCATAGTCATCCTTATTGCTCATACGAACCAGAAAATACCCAGAGCCTATCTCAATAGTTTCAACCTGCCCTCTACGTCCCCATAACTGTTGCAGTTTTCGACCCAATTAATCCTCCCGCACCATTCTGCCAAGTAATCTAACGAACAACGACGTAGGCCATTTCTGTGCTAGCTTCATTCTAAACTCTGGAGACACAATGATATTTGGACCTTTCTTTGTTATCTCCACCTCAATTCTGGATTTCCATCCGTCTCCTTTCCACCATTCTTCTTCTTCATCTGAACATTCCTCCCTTGTCTGATCTTCGACACATGCCTCCTTATATGATCTTTTTGGTGCTTCCGGTATAATTGTTTCCTCTTCAATATCCTCATCCCTTATCCAGTCCCCAACCCGTGGGGCTAATGATTGCTTACCTGTGAACTCTTCATCATCATCTCGAATTTTCTTTGAATTACGCTCCAAGGCATCACTCTTCTTCATCATTGGCACCAAAACCATTCTTTCAGGACTACGATCCCTCTCACGTTCAATCATGTCTAGCAGCTCCAAAGCCGTCCAGACGATGAAAAAATACAATCTTGCACAAATATTTTAAAAAACAAAAAAAACCAAAAACAAACAAACAAACAAACAAACAAAAGAAAAATGAAAGAAAAACGAAAAAGAGAGAGAGAGAGAAAAAATTCTTCTTTTCTTACCTCTATCGGACAGCTCCTCAACAGAAACTGCACAGTGGGAAAAGAAGCAGATCGACTGGAATGAATAGATCTGTCAAAGCAATATACTGAAGAATCAGATCTGAAAGTTTCTGCTATTTTCCTGAGAAATGCTTGAGCTGCGAAGTATCATATGTGTTTAAAGGAATTGCATCACTCGCATACTTTGTGAACCTTTACTTTCAATTTCGGCTTCTTGAGAGCAGTCGATCCATGGGCTGATGGAGACGATAACCAGCAACCACAAGATGACCACCGGCGATGATGGGTGGAGTTTGAGAGAAAGGGCGGGAAATGTGGTGCTGCGAGCAAGCAGAAGGAGATACAGTTGTGACTGGTTTGATCCACCAGCAAAAAGAGATCCCAGAGCAGAGGGAACTACCACAGCGACGGCGACGGCGACGGCGACGGCGATGGCAAGTGGAGACAAGGACGGCGACGGCGTGAAGCTTCGAGCAAGACTTAGCAAACGTCCACTTTTTCCGTAACGGTCAAACGAAACGAAAGCATTTCCAGTTTCCTCTTTTTTTATAAATTTCTCTTTTTAGTAATTGATCCCGCTTTAATGAGCCTAGTGATTACTTTAAACATATATTATACATTCGTGGTTCGCTGCATCGTTAGGAACTAGTCCTTTCGCTATACCAACCCCTATTGGTTATCCAAAATTTATTTCAGATATTAACCTTTGTGGGACACTTACGAGAAAAAGAAAGAAAGATCAGAGATGGGCTTTATGCCCCAAAATATTGAGCCCTTCAATGTCTTTTCATAAAGACTACTAGTAAAATTTAATATTACCTTCAGTCCTTAATATAATATTTAGTTGACTATTTTTTGAATGATTAAGGAAGCTAAATAAGTTAATTAATTATAGAATGTCGTATATCATTTGATTATATGTTAGTTTATAAGTCAGACAAATTATTTTAGTATAAAAAGATAAATATAAATACTTTAAAGTAATTTATTTAGCGTCTTTATTCTCTCCCTTAAAAAAGGTCAAATGAGTTTTATATTAAAGATGGGTGGTAGTATTAGATATAGAAGGAGACTAATCACTTGTACCGGTGACAAATCCCTATTTTTATAATATACTGTTATACTTTATTTGGGAATTTTGTCATAGCTATTTAGCTTAAAATACCTTTCTTATAACGAATTAAGATTAAGAGTAAATACATTAAATTAGAACTAAAAAGGATAAAATTATCAAAATAATGGTAATTACTCTTAATTATTGATTTATGAGAAGATTTGATGTTGGTTTAATTGTAGGTGCTTGTTGAAAGATTAGATTAAATAAGAAAATGGAAGTTAGCAGCTCGAATTTTAAAAATAACAGTTTAGTCCATCGGATTTCAGAAAATCCAATTTGGTCCACGAGCGAAACTACTACGTTTTTTCCTCTGAAATTAGGTTAGAAGCCGGGAGAAGGGAGCCGGGACATACCAGACATAGAGCCGCACTTCTGGACCTTCACCTCCTTCATCTTAGCTCACCTTCTCCATTAGCGGTGACATTCACCTTCATCTCCATTGTCGCCAGCGACCCTCTCCATCTCAAACACATTTTCACCGAGCAGAGATCAGATTCGTAGAGCCGGAGACACAGAGCAGTACCACAAAAACTCTGGGCTTCAAAGATTCGACCATCATCTCCACTTCTCACCACACCTTTGCCTCACCATCTTCGTCATTTTTCCTTACCTCCACTATCTCCACACCACCTTCGCCTCTTCCTCCCAAATCGATCTGCAGCAGTGCCATTGACGCTGAGCTGTGCTTCATATTCAAGCTCATATCCACCATAACCAACACGCCTTCATTTACGCTGGTGACGTTCACTCCGACTCCCCCTTCCTCGGTTTATTCATTCCAGCATGTTCCTTCCCTCCCTCTTCCAGCGTCGCCCATACTTCTTTTCTCTTCATCATCAATTTCAATTTTATGGTGGTCTTTCTTGTGGTGGGTTGTCCCAATTAGAGGGTGGCTTTGCTTCTTGCAGTAGCTTATTTCTCTTCCCTCCTGCAGTAATAGATTGATTCTTGATGCTTGGATCTTAACGGATAGTATTTTACCATCCAATTTTAATCTTTAATATTTTATACTCCCTCTAATCTTTTTTATAAGCAATTCTCTCTTTCTTGGGGCTGGTCCTTTTTATAAACAGTTTTCTTCCTGTCTCTCAAAATTTAAACTACTTTTTCCTTTTTTACTCTTATTAATTACATATATTTATAATAATTATCCCTCACTCACCATTAATTCTCTTTTATTTAATAATTTATTACACATTTTTTCTCATATTTTATACTCATACTTTGTTCTTCATTCTCTCTCCTATGCTTATTTCATAAATAGGGGTATATTTAGGAGAAATATGACATTTTTAACACGTTTATTATTTTAAACTAATTTTAGCTACTAGTTCGTTTTGTGTAATAAGAATAAAAGTTACTTATAAAAAGGACAGGAGGGAGTATTAGTTAAATTTTAGGTTTAGATTTTAATTAGTATATTGGACTAAAGTTTTGCATTGGCATTCCATACAATTTATTAGATTAAATGTGTGTTCAGATTTAATGTTATGTATTTGACACTTGTATTTAATTAGTAGCAATTTCATGTATATTGACTTAGTTAAACTTATATACTTAGAGTTGCTATTAATATATTAGTTTGTAAGCCAAGGGTTCTTGTTTACTTATGCCATACATATTGTTAATTCCATTGGTTAGAGTTTTGAATTGAATTTTGGTAAGAGGAACTAAGTTTTGCCCAGTGTGGGAAATTTAATTCACCTAACTCAAGCATCCAAGGACTTTTCGGGCAAATATGTCAAACTAGCATACTCCTAAAAATATTTTGAAGTAAAGGACAAATAAATCCATGAATCTAAAAGGTTCCCATTATATTTTTCTAAATCAATTTCCATTTCACTCCATTTTATACCAAAAATCCAAAAATATTTGTTTTAAAGCAATTTTTTTTAATTGCAACCTAGTTGATAGTTAAAAATCTAAATCCTTTTTGTTGTTTCATGCCAATCATCACATTTAATTGTTAGTTTGTTAATAAAATGTTTCTCAAGAGACAATCTGAGAATGCACTTATCAAGGCATAAGCCGACAATCTGGGATCGCACGAAGGACTTCTTATGTCAGGCAAGGAGATTTTCCACGTTGGTTTGTAGATAGTAGTACATTATTTTTTATATCTAATAGTAGATTAAATAAAACGTTGTAGTTTATCCCAAACTTATGAAATGCT
Organism: Inga oerstediana; assembly: GCA_963210345.1. Taxonomy (NCBI): domain Eukaryota; kingdom Viridiplantae; phylum Streptophyta; class Magnoliopsida; order Fabales; family Fabaceae; genus Inga; species Inga oerstediana. The sequence continues at coordinate 20,996,993 of OY723406.1, forward strand.
GGCCCAAAAGCGTGGCCTAAGTTGCTTAAGTAGTCTGAACTCTGAAACAATAATGTTAAGCTCACAGTTTCAGCAAAATAACCCAATTCATAATGTTTTTTTTTAATTATGTTGCACAGAGCTTTAGACACCCAAAAGTTAAAAAACTCATAGAGTGGATTCCAGAGGCCCAAAGCATAATTGTAAGAATTAAGAAAACAATTGGACAATACCCAACTGAAATTAAATCTGGCTTTAAAAAATGAAGTGAGGTATAAAGTGCATTGGTCATATTAAATAAAGGGTTAAGGTGCAAAAATGCACATGAGCTTTTAGCAAAGGTGCAACAAACACCAAATGCTTTTTTTTGGTGCAAAAGTGCCCCCGTGGTTATAAAAATGGGGCAAAAGTCACAGATGGGAAATGCTGACCGTTAAACCCTCTTTGCTGACTAACTTTGCTGATGTGGCACGTTACAGGGCTGATGACTGTACTGTTGACTGGGATTAATGAGAAAAGGCAGATAAAACGTGGCAAAAACGCATGTAGAACAGCAACCATTGGGTCAAAAACGCAGCATGTGGGTATTCAATTGTGAAGCAAATGAAAACACAAAGTCACAAACTATCGAAGGACTCAAGCACCTGCGGCGGAAAGCTTCGACGGAGCCAAAATTTGAAGCGCCTTTGTCAATCATGAACCAATCAGAGGCAGACGACCGAGTGGGAGTAGCGACGACCGAGTGGGAGCAGCGACGACCGAGTAGGAGCAGCGACGATGGAGTGCGAGCAGCGACGACGGCGAAATCGAACGTGAGTTTAGGGCTTCATTTTGGGGCAAATAATTGAGTAAAGAAGTCCTGGGTAAGTAGCATTTAGGACCCCTAATCTTTTGTTTTGATGTGTGTAAAGCATTTAGGGCTGTGATTTAATTAACTAATTGCATTGTATGCAGTGACGATGGAATCAGACAAGAAGGAAAAAGTGAGAATAGAAGAAGAGAGCATCGAAGGAAATGATGACAGGTCAGTAACAAAAGCTTGTGAGGTTTATGAATTGGAAAAGAAGGGTTGGGAAGAGAGTAAGGCACGTTTAAGGGGGGCATAGCTCTGTGGTGGAGCAAGATGTCATTGACGATCTGGAAGTGTTAGATGATTTTGATGACATTGAATACTTGGGTGAGGATGGGGAATATGGTTATGATAGTGGAATTTACAAAGGGAAACAAATGTTGACAAGTATAGAGGGAGATGACAGTGATGATAATAGGTTAGATGATGATAATGCTAGTGATGGTGCATCCTATTTGGGGGAAAGTTTGGGTAGCGATTCAGATGAGAGTGTGTTTGATGATTTCAAAATTGGGGAGTTGAGTGTGGATAGTGGGATTAGTGATGATGATGAGGAATTGGAGCCTGAAATAGACCATGAGCCTGCACAGGAGGTGACAGCTCTTCAAAAGGCCGAAGCCTCAAGTAGTAGGCCCTTTTTTACTGTGGGAATGACATACGGGGACAAAAAAGAGTTAAAGAGGGCTGTAGATAAGTATGCAATAAGTCGTGGAGTGAACTTAAAAATAGCAAGAAGTGATAAGTAGACCATAAAAGTGATATGTGAAGATGGATGACCATTTTCACTATATGCATCAACGTATGGGTTAAGTGTAGGGTTTCAAGTTAAGTCTTTGTATGATGAGCATAAATGTGCTCGTGTGTATGACAACCCAAGAGCTTCAACCATGTGGTTGGCAGAGTACTTCAAGGACAAAGTGCAAGAAGCGCCTAAATTCAAGACAACTGATATGAAGAAGGAGGTGCAGAGGGATTTAAAAGTGAATGTTAGTATACATAAATGTAAGAGAGCGAAGAGGAAGATCATGAAAGAGATGGAGGGTAGTTTCAAAGATGAATTTACCAACTTAGAAGCCTATTGCAATGAATTGAAAATATCAAACCCTGGTTCAGATATAAGTGTTGAGTTGAGCACAGAAGCTTTAGAACATGGAAGAAGGGTTTTCAAAAGAATGTACTTATGTTTTAATGCTTCGAAGGTAAATTGAACTTGCACTTGTGTTTAAAGATTTCGTTTGACAAATAACTTAAAAGTTTAATATGTTTTTGCTAACAATCATGTACATTCTTCAATGGGTTTGTAGGTTGGGTGGAAAGGAGGATGTAGGCCTTTAATTGGAGTGGATGGGACATTCTTGAAAGGGGAATCAAGGGGAATTTTGCTTACAGCAGTGGGTTTCAATGGAAACGATTCATTGTATCTGCTTGCATTTGGGTTGGTTGAAAAGGAAAATGAACTTCATTGGACTTGGTTCCTAGAATGGATTCGTAGATCTCTAGATCTAGGTAATGGGGAGTATGTAACCCTAATGTCTGATATGCGAAAGGTAAATTGATTCTGTTATATATATATATCATTGTGTAGCTTCTGTTATATATACTTTCGGCCATAAACTGATGTTGATTCTGTTATATATATATATCATTGTGTAGCTTCTGTATTGTGGCCTATATTGTCTACTCTTATTTTTGTTTGTTTGTGTTAAGGCTTGGTTAATGCTGTCAGTGAGGTACTACCAAGAGCTGAGCACAGACTTTGTGCACGGCATATTTATGCCAATTGGAGCAAGAAATGGAGAGGGAATGAGTTGAAAAAAAAATTTCTCTTGTGCTTGGAGTACTTTTGAGGAGGAGTTTAAAGACAATCTAAATGTACTTGGTTCATTGAGAAAAGAAACTGCCAGAGATGCCATGACATATAATGTACATGCATGGATAAGAGCCTATTTCTCTACTAGATGCAAGTCTTGGGTTGTGGACAACAACTTGAGTGAGTCTTTAAATGCGTGGATCGATGAGTATAGGTTTCTTCCAGTCATAAGAATGTTTGATGGAATTAGACTTAGGATGATGACAAAATGGGCAGAGAGTGAGGTAAATGTTAGGAATTGGAGTGGAGGTTATAGTCCAAAGTGTATTGAGCTCTTTGAGGCTAATAGATACCTTGCAGTTAATTGTAGAGTTTTCTTTAATGGGGATCAGGGATATGAGGTTGCTGAGGGGCAAAATAGACACACTGTTTAGCTGTCTAGGTCTATGTGTACATGTAGGGCATGGGATTTGACAGGAATCCCTTGTCAACATGCCATTTACGCAATGTACCATGCTAAAGTAGATCCAAAATCTCATATCTCACATTATTATCACAAGGACACATATCTAGCTAGCTATAGAAATAAGCTACAACCTGTGAGGGAGAAAAAATTTTGGGACACTAAAACTTTTCTGCCAATGCTGCCACCTCCAACTTCAAACTTACCTGGAAGGCCTCAAAAAAAAAAGAAAAAGAACTGAGGAAGCAGACAGAAGAAGGAAGAAGTTTACTCCTGGAAGTACGCCAACTCCATCTAATGCACCTCAACCACAACAACAACGATTAACTAGGCGTGGTAAGATTCACAAATGTAGTGTGTGCAATAAAGAGGGACATAACAAATCCACTTGTCAAGAGGTAAGTCATTTGATCTTTTGAGGGAAAGGAAATTTATTGAACTCAGTGGTTATTGCATTGAACATATATGCAACTTCGTTTTCTTATTGTTTTTTGTTGGAGTAATGGTTCAACATGAACACTTTACTGCTTATTTTTATCTTCGCCAATGTAAGCATGGTGTTGTGATGTTATTCATGCCCTGGGTAATAACTTCATTTAGATATGGATCTAGATTTTGCATTGAACATAATTGGATATGCTTGATGCCGCTGTGACAGAAGGGGTTGGACAGAACAGGGACACTGGGGCGATGTGTTACTGTTATGGGGAAATGATCACTTCTCTATTACTGGATTGTTTGCAAAGAAATTGGTTGGCTTTGTTTCCACTTCCGATATCTTTATGTCATTATTAAATCTTATTTTTGTGGAAGGCTGTGCATTTCTATGCTTTAGCTTTCACATAATGTTGGGCTAGATATGCCCCTAGGTTGGTTTGTAGCATTATCACGATCCAGCCAATAATAGACTTGGGTCTTCTAATTACATTTGGAGCATCTGCTTCAATGGTATAATCTGTTTAGGCCTATGTATCCCTACTTTAAAAAGCTCTATCCCCCTTGAGTATTGAAGAAAATATTAGTGGGATACCATGCACGGAGATAAAAAATCTGATAATTGGTTTATAGATATGATCATAGTGCCCTGAGCAAGCTTTTATTAAGTTCCAAAGCTTCTTTACATCCAATGTATATTGTCTCTGGGGTTTAGGTATTTTCGTGATGCACTCCTTTCATCTCTGTATATTTTATTTCTTTTCTAAATTTTTAGCCACTTATATATGCAAATTTTCTTAAAGCCTATGCCAAAATAACTTCATTTATGGTAACAATGGCGGACATTATATGTATATTTTATTTCTTTTCATTTTGGTTTTTTTTTGTTATCTTTATTCTTCAGGGTCCTTCAGCCAGTAGGGCTCAAAATAACACAAACCAAAAGTGTTCAGCCCCCACAACCATCCCAACCCACCCAGATTTCTCAAACAGCACCTGCGCCCACTACTTCATCCCAACGAAAGTCAAAAGCAAATAGGTGCTCCTACATGTCACGGGCTCAATATGGGTTTGGTGTACAATATGAAGAAAGCACTGGCCGCACTGTTTACAATGTCAGTTTATCCTTACATGCAACTATGACTCTCTTGCTATTTTTAGTATCCTTACTGTTAACAAAATGAAAAAAGGCTATCTTGATATTTTTGTTTCCTTCTCATTTTGCAGCCAGGCCTCTCATCTGAGGTGGTGCTTGAAGAAGGGACAGCACAAGAATATATGCAACATTATGAAGACCCACAAACAAAATTCCCTATTCCCAATGAAAAGGAATTGAGAATGTCAAGGGCTGCAACCTCTAGTGCACCAGAAGGTTCGAGGTTGATTCAATTTGAGCCTCAAGCGACAGACTTACCATTTCAACCACGCGGTCTACAATGGTTGGGGCAACCATGTGTCACAACAAGACAACTCTTGGCACAGAGACAGAGTCAAATTCAAAAGACCAAAGACAAATCAAAGAAGACATATATATAGTTTTTTATGTTTTCTTGGCACTTGTAAATGTCATATTTTGAGTACATGTCTGGGTGAAACTCAAACACCTTTTGTTAATATGTATGTTGGTGAGTCTTTAACATCACATATTATGTCCCTTTTGTTAACATGTAGATGACAGTGGCCCAGGTTTATGCCACTAGATTTATTTGCTGTTCTTTTGGAGGTTAGACCAAGTGCACATCTGTTTTGGTTCAAAACAATTATAATTAATGTTAAGGATTTTATCATGGTTATCTGATCCAAACCAGATCAGAAACAGGCTAACCGGTCAGTAGATTTGGGTTAAGCTTTTAATTTTTGTTTAAAAAAACATTTTTTTATTTTTCCTTTAGAATTTCATACTATAAGCCTAAAATTTTTCATTTCTCACCGGTTTAGCTCTAGTCTAACCCACTGACCCTTGGCCCAGTGTAATACCCCAAAATGTGACTCAAGATAATGACTTCAAAAGTGAAGGTAAAGTAGGATTAAACCAACACTTTTGGAGGAGGTGACGAGAATTATGACTTGAATGTGTTATAGTCAGAGCCTAGACCCTGTATTTAAGTTCAATTATGAATTAACATCTAAATTGACTTAAAGTAGGGGAAGGCACATATTGGTGTTATGGAGTGATAAGATGAGTTTGATGGTGATTCAGTGTGAATTGTCGTAATCAGGGGCAAAATGGTAAAGTTACCGACCAATTGGTCAGTTGCTGAAGAGGAAACTCATTGGTAACTTAAAGATCAATGGTTGAGATTGATTTGTTAAAGAGATCAAAGGGTGGAATCAAGTGTATATGTGTGTTTGTGAACTCATGGGTGATGGATTAAGATCTTGACAAGTGTCACCATAAGAGCCATTGATTGGGTCAAATTGTCAAAAGTCATTTTCTCTTCTCTCCACTTCTAAATGTCGGCCAAGAGTGTATTAGGAGCCCAAATCTGATGCTTCTTCATTATTTCATCTCTCTCTCTTCTCTTCCATGGATGTCCCACCTTGAACAAGAAAGAGAAAGGAAAAGCTTGAGTTTTGGGTGAGTATTTGTCTCTAAATGCTCAAGTGTTCTTCATTAACATTACTCATAGTGTCAAGAGCTTCATTCCTATGGTTTCAGATTTTTGATTTGTGGTGTTTGAAAGCTTGGGAAAATTTAGAAGTGGTGGAAATCAAGAACAAGTCTTGGGAAGAAGTTAAGGTGAGTATTTGGAACCTTTTGGTATGTTGATTGTAGTCATTAGCTTGGTCTTGAGATTTTGTGATTTTGCCCTGATTTCTTGTGAATTTCGAATGGTATGTGATGGTTGATATGTGATGCTAAATTTAGTGTTAAATGGTGTCTTTGGGCCATTGGGTTGGTTGGGAATTTTGGTTTGGAATGGAGTGCAATGTGGTGACTTGAGTGAGTTTTGGTGTGACATGTTGTGTTTGTGTTGGAACATGTCCAATGTGAATGGAATTTGATTGATTTGGTGTTTCCAATGGATTCCTTGTGCAAATTTGTGTGGAAATGGTATTTGGTGTGAATTTGGGAACCATTGGAATCATTGGTGCAAAACTAAGAAATCTGTCCCTTGAAGTTTTGCTCTGAGCAGTCTGGTGTTGTGGACGTTTTGACTGGGCAAATGATGTTGGAAAATTATGAAACTTTCCAGTCTTAAATTTCACCTCCCAAGCTTCAAAATGGGCATATAATGTGTGCCATTTCGTTTTGGAACCTGGGAGTTATAGCTGCCCAAAGTTTGAGGTCGAAAATGGATTCTGTTTTGGGGCAGTGATGAAATGTGTGGAATTCTGTATTTGTGTGGTGATTCCTAGTAAAGGACAATATTTTTCCTGTGTATAGGACTTGAATAGCTTTCATTTGGCTTTGGGATCACCTCATTTCGATTTTTGTGGAATTAGTTATGATTTTGGGAAGTTCAGCCAAGAAACTGGATTTTCTTGGCCGCGGCCAGCGGATTATGGGCCGCGGCCCAAATGTTTCTGGGCAGTTTTTGGCCGCAGCCAATGGATTTGTGGGCCGCGGCCAACCCCCAAAAATTAGTATTTTACACTTTTTAAAGGTGGTTTTTGGTATAGCCTTTCCCAACCCTTTAGGCATATGTCTAGGCTTCTACTAGCCACCTATAGAGTTCAAATGATAACCAACTTAAAGTATTATAGAATTAAGAACTTGGAAAAGAGATTGATTGGTTGTCCCTGATTTGGTTTATAGGGATCGACATTTGCCCTACTTGTGAACCAACGGTACCAAAGAACGTCCGGAAAGAACAAGGTAGTGACACTTCCCTTATACTTTGTTTAAATGTATTGTATGTATGTTGGTCATGTACTGTGATGCAGTTATGATGCTGCTGCTTATACAGCTAGTGATAGCTGGTGACTATATTATACAGCAAAAGCTGGTGACTTCATTATACAGCGAAAGCTGGTGACTACATTATACAGCGGAAGCTGGTGACTATATTATACAGCGAAAGCTGGTGACTTATGTATACAGCAAAAGCTGGTGACTTTATTATACAGCCATGAGTGATGTCGTTTGTGGTGAAAAGCATATTTGATTGTTGCTGTTGGTTGTGATTTACTTACCTGCTATATGTTTACATATTGTATGAGTGAATTTGTTACTACTGGGATTCTTTTGAATCTCATTCTTTCCAATGACTAACATTTCAGACAGGGCAAGTGGCTCTAAGGAGAAGCGTACGACCCGGAGCAGTTAGAACCCTATAGGGACATTTACTTTTGGATGTGTTGGTTAAACCTGTTGGACAGGGATCTTGTAAATTATTTTTGGGCTGTATTTAGTAACAGAATATAGTTGTGTAATCCCCTATATGGGAATTGTAAACCTTCTAGTGGATGAACGGAACCTGGGGGTTGCCGGGTTTGCTATTAGATATTCTGATATGAATGAATGTAAATTAACTGCACAGGTGATTATATTCGATAATTGAATTTGAGACCGGAATAGAAAAGAAGTTTTGAAAATTTTGTAAAGACCCTACTATAAAAGGGAGTTTTAAATGAGTTTTGAACTATTCAACGGTCTCTAAACCAATTTAATTAAGTGATATCGAATTATAATTACGCTAATTAAGGCAGGGGGTTACACCCAGTACCCTGGCCGATTCACTAACAGGTCCAGGTTTAATTACCTTGGATTTTATCTTTTGGAGTTAGGTGATAATTTTCTTTTGTTTCGTCATTCTCGCCAAAATAAAAAAAAAAGTTGACTTTTTGAATATTAATTCATAAGTTTTGTCATTTTAATCCCCAAATTGATAAAACACTCACAACACAAAAGGAAAAAAAATTATGAATTAATGTTCAAGAAGTTATTTTTGCATCCAAGAAAAAGTTTATGGTTACTTTTACACTTTTGACATTAGTTAATGGCTATTTTAACACCTTAAAAAGTTCATATTAACGGACATTAACGGATGGTTACTTTTGTTCTCTTTTATAAAGTTTATGGTTACTTTTGCTCCAAAAATTAGTTCATGGTTACAGTTGCTCTTTTCACAAAAATTTATGATCATTTTAACACCTTTAAAAAAGGCTATACAAAGTGGGCTAATTTAAAAAAAAAATAGAAATCAAAACTTACAAATAAATCGTCCCTATTAAAAAATATTTTAATTTTTTCTTTAATAAAAGGCCTTGGACGGCGTTTGGTACACCAAGCGCCATCCAAGGTACCATAACCAAGCACCTTGGATGGTGCTTGGTGCACCAAGTGCCATTCAAGGTGCTTGGTGCAAGGCACTAGGTGCCTTAAATATTTAAGGCACTTGGGCCTTGAATTTGTAAGGCCGGGGGCATTTTTAAAAAAAATTAATTTTTTTAAGATTAGGAAATTGCAAAAGATACGTGCTATATTACTTCATTTTATTATGGATTGTATTGTAAATTGCTATGGATTTTGGATTGTAAATGGAGGTTTCCAACATGAAAATAAAATAATTATAAAAAATTATTGTGGCAGCGTGGTGCAATTTTTTTTTAAAAATAAATCCTTTGACTAAAAGGCTTTTATATTTTTAAAAATAAATCTCTTGTACATACAAGTGCCGAAGGATACTTCTATTTTTTTAAAAAAATGTGACACCTAATATATTGTATGGCATTTTTCTAGAAAAGAGCTATATAAGAGGTCAAAAAATAAATCACCCCTATTAATTTTCTTTTCTTTTTTTTAATAAAAGGCCTATCAGGCCAAGTGTCGTCCAAGGCACTGCCTTAAATATATATTTAATGGCCTTGGACAGTGCTTGCGCCTGCCAAGGCACCTTATATTCAAGGCACAGCGTCTTGAATATATATTCAAGGCACCACGTAGGTGCCTTGAATATAGGCACTAGGACCTTGAATTTGTAAGGCTGGGTTTTTTTTTTTAAAATTTTAAATTTTTTTAAGATTATAAAATTGTAAAAGATACATGCTATGTTATTCATTTTGCTATAGATTGTATTGTAAATTGTTGTGAATTTTGGATTGTAAATGGAGATTTCTAACAGGAAAATAAAATAATTATAAAAAATTATTGTGGCAGCGCGATGCAATTTTTTTATAAAATAAATCCCTTGAGTAAAAGGCTTTTATTTTTTTAAAAATAAATCTCTTGTACATACAAGTGCCAAAGGATACTTCTATTTTTTAAAAAAACAATCGTGGCACCTATAGCTGTCTAATATTTTGTATGACACTTGCCTAAGAAAGCGCTATACAAGAGGTCAAAAAGATAAATCACCCCTATTAAATTTTTTTTTAATAAAAGGGCTACCTGGCCAAGTGCCATCCAAGGCACTGCCCTGAATATATATTCAAGGGCCTTGGACTGCCAAGCACAATCACTGGCAAAGTTAAAGAAGCAGAGCTCGACAGTTGCAGACCACCGGTGACCTTCTTCATCCTTCCAGAGCACCATCGGCCCTTCTCTGTGATATTTCGGCGGTGTCTATGATATTCTGGTGATATCTATGATTTTCCTGTGAGTGTTGTAATTTTCCGATGAGCAGTCCCTCTTACTCATTAGATTCGGTTTTACTCATATTTGATGGATTCATTGTGTTTTGAAGAAGCTGTGATTGCTGTTAAGCTAATGAGTGGCTAGATTCCTTGAGTTTTGGTGGTTAAGAAAGTTGCTAGAGCTTCAATGTAATATAAAAGGGAGTTTATTAGTTTTCCATTAGCCCAATTCATGTGTTATGTTCTACTTGGATTAATTTTTGTATTGGTACATGTTTGTGAGACTTGGATAAGCGTTTATTTATCTTTACTGGTTAACATTTGTGTTGAATTTTGCCTTGATGCTCTTGGATTATGTACTGAACTTATTTCCTTGTGTTTTAATGAGATTATACATTGTATGTGATCACTATATGGTGTGTAATTGATTTAATTCATAGTGAGTGTCATGATTATGCTCTCATTTAAGAGGAAGCAAATGTATTAAAATGATTTTCAAGTACACATCAGGTGGTTTTTAACAATTTATTTAAAAGATGACTATGAATGCGATTATAAGATTAGTTATTAATTAGATAAATTGGATTCAATGCAATTGTTTGGGGTTTTTAATTTGACTTGATGAAAAATTAACTCCTAAATTATTTTAAGAAACTAAAAAAACCATTAACTTTACTATCAAGACTCATTGCATCGTTCATATTTTCAAAATTGATTCCAAACACTCATTCACCTTTTTTTTATGAAAATATCAAAAACAATAGTTTAATATTTAATTAAATTACATTACTCTTTTAGTTTATTAATTTGAAAAACCCAAAAACCCTTTTCTTTTATTTCATTGCATTTGCATGGCAATTAGATCACTTACGAATCAATAAAAGTCTTATCGAGAAAAGAAAATGATCCTAGATTTTTTTATACGCAATCATTGTTTAGTTTTTTATTGTGGACTCCAAGGCCAAAGATTAATAGGTCTTCATCAATAAGCATTTGTGTTGGGTGAACTTTTGAGAAAATCTCATATGTATTTTTACATTTTAACCCTTTACAAAATTTAAACAAGTGGTCAATGTATATTTTTGCACATATTTCATTGTTACTTTTACCCATCAACAAAACATTTGGTGTTGGGTGCATTTTTAGAAAAATCTCATGTGTATTTTTGCACCTTAACCCATAATAATAATAATATAGGTTTGGTTAAATTTTTCAAGATCAAGGAATCTTAACGAGTTAGAAAATTTTTCCCCTTCACTTTGTCAGATATCTCAAATTTAGGGATCTCAAAATATATAGGTATAAATCAATGTGGCAAATGTTAGGGAGTAGATTGGAACAGTTAGAATGTTCTATATATACACTAATGCTATTAATGATAATTAAGCACAAAATTTATCTTCATTTCTCAGTTTTTCACATCCCTACCACCTACTCAAACCACTGTGTTCATCAAGGGAAGTGATCATTAACAAAATTTATCTTCATTAATTTGCTCATTTGTTTCTTTTATCTACTCATAAGCACTTGTGAAGATAAAAACAAGAGAGACCACAAGTTTGAATTTTTTTTTTTTTTTGGTAGATTCAAAGTGTTCATCGAGTTGTGTTTGGCCTCGTGACATGGTTGTGATGGTAACTTTGTGTTTTGCTTGGGACTATTAACACAAAATGAGGATATGCTTACAATGAAACTTCAAACTTTCCAACTCAAACATACATATATACTTACACACACACAACTTCAGTAATCTTCTTACAAGATCCTTAATTGTCATTCTCTGTTGATTAAACACACCATATACACACATTGATAATCCGCTCATTGGAAGTTAAAAGAATCGGCCAGCTGATTCAACATACAAAGCTCACTCAACTCACTCTTCGATATTAACGTGTCATTGTTTTCAAATGTGTCTTCCACACAAACGAATAAATCTATAAAGGAGTTTCTGTTTAAAACTAATGTGAAGACCATGGGTTTGAAGTAGGATTAGTTACTGTGTTCCAGAAAGAACGATTATTTGTATATCTAAAATTTATTCCCAATACATTTTAAGATAAAACAAAACTTATATAAGCATATATATTTTGTTAATGATTCTAATATAGTAAAAAAGGAAATGTATTATAACAATCACTAGTTCAAATGATTGTGCACTTTCAAATGAACAGATAGAGTGATTGATTGATATGTTTATCTATTGTTTATATGCTACTTTTTTTTTTATATATACATATCATATAAGAAATAGATTAAAAAAATCTTCTGGGTCAATATTATTTTGCAGCTTTTCAATATCTGAAAATAAAAGAAGTCATATGGATGACCGTGAAAATAAGTCTGGCTAGCTACTTGAGCCCCATGTCTTGGCAACTTATCGGCAAGCTCCTAAGAGAAAGGCTCACTAAGATTGACTTTCCGTTTCCGAGAGACCAGACAAGAATTAGGATTGTCAGAGGGGTGAGATGTGATGAGAGGAAACCAAATTAGTGTCAGTTTGGATTGAAAGTAGAAATTGCTTTTCTTTTCTTCGATTACAAAAACTGCTTCTCTACAAATATAGAATTAGTTTAGTTGTGTAAGACCCTACTAGATTCCTTAAGGTCTTAATTTTGAGTTCCAAAGGAAATACTTGTATCGGGGCAGCCACGAACTCCGAATCAAATATCCAATGATAATATCAAAAAAAGAAAAGAAAATTGTTTTCCTAACTGGTTAATAAACCCAAAATTTGGAGAAATATACTAATCTCTTCTTCATAATTACAAGCCACAATGACATTACAACAAACTCTTCTTGGATGATTCTACTATTAACCCTAAATTGTATGATTAATAAGAGATGAAGACTAACTTAGCCTCCCTCATTTTGGGTAAAGATCCTATCATCATTCATACTTTGATTCATACAAATAGACATTTATTTATAGGGTCTTATAATGATTAGCTACCTCATTAAAATCTTAACTAACTAATAAGGATCTCAACTAACTAATGATTTTATACATCTCCAACACGCCCCCTCAAGTTGACACTTCTTATTCTCATGAAAGTGTCAACTTGCCAATACAACAAATAAGGTTTAGTGAACTAAGATTAAACCAATCATTTTGTTTCTGTGAACAACACTTTTAGGAAACATCTTCCTCTTGATCTTCGGAATATTGTTCGGCAACACTGCATTCCTCAACTACTGTAAACACATGCTTGACTTTGATGAACCCATAGTTTGTTATTCATCTTTTGACATGACAATGTTCTTGACTTAACCATTTCCTCCTTTTTCCAAGCTTTGAACAGCCTCTAATCCTTGCTAATCCTCATAATGTTTCAGTGATGCTTCAATATGCTTGTAACCCATTGTTACTGTAAATGTTTATGCTGCTTTGATTATTTTCATTGAAAATCCTCTCCATGTCCCTGCACATTTTGACCTCATCAATGACCACAATATCTGAATTATTATAACCACTGGTCTGTACAGCGACAATCTGCAATAACTTTGCATCCTTAGGAAGAAGATGTATGTCTAGGCACAGATGAGAAACATACAACCAAATAGAATCAAGACAATAGATTCAATACCCTGTTCCTTGAACTTCCTTTAGCTTCTTCACAAGATCATACTTGCACTCATCATGAACACTGAATGTGAATCCAGCAGCCACCACTTGCTTCAAATCTACTCATATGCCTTTTAACTCTTCAGCAAAATCATCAAAAGAAGTATCTATGTTGTTTCAGAACACAAATGAGCTGTCTATTTGGGAGCAGAGATTTTTGGGGGGCTTGCTTCCTCCCACTATATAGAAGAAATATGACAAACTCTTTCTGAATCTTTGCTGTAGTCTCTGCATCAAGATTCCATCGATGAAGGAGTGCCCGCCTATAAGACACAATATCTTCCCGTGGACTATCAGCAAGTTCCTATAGTTCTAGAAGCAACTAAACCGCATTGGACAGAGTCTTCTATAATTTACAGTCAGCACAAAATAGATTATGGCCAGCACCCATGATTCGCACAAAATTTTGAAACATTCACTGTGACAAGGAAAGTTGGTAGCTTTAACGAATCTTGAAACAACCAAACCAGAGACATGTAAAATCCCTTTACTAAAAGATACAGGGCAAAAGCAAGACAACATGTATGTGCTCTGCAGTTCAGCATTACGTCTTCTAAAATATGGTAATAGAGGCAATCAAGATTGGGATGATGAACCCAAATAAGCGAAATATACCGGGATTTACCTCAGACCAATGAAGCCACTGCCCATGTCATTCTATAAGCCTCAAGCAAGTATTACACCAATGCCATGTACTAACAGATATTACTTAGTTAGTTAGGAGTCAGTTTTATTATTTAATTACCATTTTGGTTATTCTGTTGTAATCAACCCATTTTGGTTATTCTGTTGTAATCAACTTGCTTAATAAGTGGTTGACTATTTCTTTATATAAGGGATACTGTACACAAATCAATTATCAATAAAAATTCTTCTTCCATCTTTTACAAAGTGTGTTATGATATCAGAGAGTAAATTGCCGAAAGAATCTCTCATTTGTTTCTTTCCCTTGTCACCATTTTGCATTGAATCTATCGCCCTTCCTTCTTCTCTTTCCTCTGTAACCCAAGCCCGATACTTCTTCTTTCTTTCCTTCTCTCCCTTGCTTCAGATCTAGCGTCTTCGTCTCCTTATCTGATCTCGATGGCCACAGCTACTTCCTCCGAATCATCATCGGCGGCTTTGACGGCTTTGGTTCAAGATCCATCCAGTTGCTACTATTTGCACCCTAACGAAAATCTGGCAATCATTCTTGTTTCACCACCGCTATCCGGATCAAACTATCATCATTGGTCTCGATCTATGATGATTGATTTGATGAGCAAGAACAAACACCAGTTTGTCGATGGATCGCTGCAACCTCCGGCGAAGACTGATCCTCTGTTTCCGGCGTGGCAACGCTGCAACACCATGGTGCTGACCTGGCTCACCCGTTCGATTTCTCCTTCAATTGGACGGAGTGTGCTTTGGCTTAATCGGGCGGTGGATGTATGGAATGATCTCAAGGAACGATTTAGCCAGAGTGACGCTTTCAGAGTTGCAGAACTTCAGGATGAACTATTCCAGATCAAACAAGGTGACCTATCGGTTTCCGATTATTTTACTAAAATCAAGATAATTTGGGATGAATTGCTTAATTTTCGCCCTATTGTTGAATGTTCTTGTTCCTCACGTGAGTACTTTCGGCAAGACTATGTTATCCGCTTCTTGAAGGGATTGAATGATCGTTTTTCTACTGTAAGATCCCAGATCATGTTAATGGATCCTCTTCCTTCCATTAACAAAACTTTCTCGCTAGTTATCCAACAAGAGCGTGAACTCACTGGTTCTATTGAACCGAGTATTTGCTTTACCCGTACCAATGATGTTGCGAAACCTCATGTTCCATATAAGTCTAATACTGGCACCAAGGTGTGCACCTACTGTGGGAAACCAAGGCATACTGTTGAAACATGCTACAAGAAGCATGGTTATCCCCCTGGCTATAAACATCGTTCCACGACTTCGGTTAGCAATTTGGTTACTTCGACTCCTAATCCTGAGGCTGGAGTTTTGTCCTCTCATCCTGCTTCTGCCAATCAGCCTATTAGTCAAGCTCAATACAATCAGCTCATTGCATTGTTACAACCTCAGTCTGCTGTCACTCATGATCTTAATGCTTCTTCTTCTAACCCAAAAAGTGATTCTCATGCTTGTGTTAATCAGATTTCATCTCTCACTTTAATGCCTAATGCTAATACTGCAGGTATCTATACTGCTTTGGCTTCTACTTCTGCCGATTCTTGGATTCTAGACAGTGGTGCTACTGCTCATGTTTGTTTTTCTCTTAATGCCTTTCTTTCTTATTCTACCATTGCTCCTATTAAGGTTTCTCTACCTACCAATTCTGTTATAGTCACTAGCATATCTGGTACTATATAAATAAATGACCATATCTGTCTTTCTAATGTACTCTATATTCCTGAATTTCATTTTAATATCATTTCATTATCTCGAATGACAACTGACCTTCCTTGTCAACTTGTCTTCTCTTCTCTTCAATGTATCATACAGGACTTGAGGACATGGAAAACGATTGGTATTGCTAGACTTGATCAAGGATTGTATAAGCTACATAGTCATTTTTCTAAGTCTGTTGCTTCTGTTAGTTCTGTTTCTGTTGACACCTGTACCCCTCACTGTTCTCCCTGTCCTGCACCATGTAATTCACATTCTTCTTTTGATTTGTGGCATTTTCGCCTTGGTCATTTGTCCTCCAATGTTTTGCACCTGTTGAAACAACAATTTCCTTATATCTCTTGTACTTCTCTTAAAGCTTGTGATGTA
The DNA here is from genome assembly GCA_963210345.1 of Inga oerstediana. NCBI lineage: Eukaryota > Viridiplantae > Streptophyta > Magnoliopsida > Fabales > Fabaceae > Inga > Inga oerstediana. The sequence continues at coordinate 21,013,440 of OY723406.1, forward strand.
TGTCACTTTGCTAAACAAAGAAAGATTCCATTTTCTGTTAGTACTACCAAAACCAGTTTACCTTTGCATTTGTTACATGCTGATATTTGGGGTCCCTATAGGCTTTCTTCTATTCATGGTCATCGTTATTTTCTAACTGTGGTAGATGATTTCACACGCTTTACTTGGGTCTGTCTTTTAAAAACCAAATCCGAGGTTCGCTCTTCTTTTCAATCTCTAATAACTCTACTTGAAAATCAGTATAATCAGCATGTTAAAATTGTTAGGACTGATAATGGAGTTGAATTTCAAATGCTTTTATTTTATTCTTCCAAGGGAATTTTGCATCATTAATCGATTACCAACTCCTGTTTTAGCTAATCACTCTCCCTATCAGTCTTTACATACTACTGCTCCTGCTTACACTGATTTCAAGGTTTTTGGTTCTCTCTGTTTTGCTTGTACTTCTTCTGTTCATAGAACAAAATTTGATGCTAGAGCTAGAAAATGCGTTTTTCTTGGCTTCAAACCTGGTGTTAAGGGTTATATCTTGCTTGATCTATCTACTCATCAGATTTTTGTGTCTAGGCATGTTATTTTTTATGAGTCTATTTTTCCTTTTGTCACTGATTCCGTTACTCCTCCTCCATTACCAATGCCACAATTTCCTGATTCTCAAATGACTTTTGACTCTACCATCTATCCTTTACCTTCTAATTCTACTTCATCTTCTTCTCTTCCTCCTCGTCCTATTTCCCCACCTATAACCAATAATTCTTCTTCTCCTTCTCCCTCCAATACTTCATCTCACCTTGCTACTTCCACTACTGGTACTTCTGTTTCTCCTGTTCTTGTTCGCAGATCAACATGATTACATCAGCAACCTACTTATTTGCGTGACTATCATTGCTCTCTCCTCACTTCTTGTAGCTCTCCATCATCGTTTTCCATGTCTCCTTCCTGTCGATACCCTCTTTCCTCTGTCTTATCCTATGGTAATATCTCTTCTTCACACAAGCATTTCATTTGTTCTATCTCTATTCCATCTGACCCTCATAACTATAAAGAAGCTATTAAGTATCCTGAATGGCAGCAGGCTATGCAGGCTGAGATAACTGCATTAGAGCAAAATCACACCTGGGTTTTGACTGAATTACCTAAGGATAAGGCCCCCATTGGTTGCAAATGGGTTTTTAGGACAAAGTTTCATGCAGATGGGTCTTTGGAGCGATATAAAGCCCGGTTAGTAGCAAAGGGCTACACACAAACTGAAGGAGTGGATTTCTTTGATACTTTTTCTCCCGTTGCAAAAATGACCACTGTTCGCATTTTACTTGCTGTAGCTGCTTCTTCTAATTGGTTTCTTGAACAATTAGATGTTAATAATGCTTTTCTTCATGGTGATTTACATGAGGATGTTTACATGTCTCTTCCTCCTGGCTTTTCTACATCTAACCCAAATCTGGTTTGCAAGTTGCAGAAATCCCTTTATGGTTTAAAGCAAGCATCTCGCCAATGGTTTGCCAAATTATCTACTGCATTATTGTCTTGTGGCTATACTCAATCCAGATCTGATTATTCATTGTTTACTCGACAGCATGATGGTTCTTTTACTGCACTTTTGGTTTATGTTGATGACATAATTCTTGCTGGCAATAGTTCTGCAGAAATCACTCGGATTAAATCTTTCCTTGATTCTTCATTTAAGATTAAAGATCTTGGTAAGCTCAAATTCTTCCTTGGCCTTGAAGTAGCTCGGTCTTCTAAAGGCATTTCTCTTAATCAAAGAAAGTTTGCTTTAGATATACTCAGTGATGCTGGTTTTTTGGGTTGCAAACCATTATCCACTCCAATGGCTCGCAATACTCGCTTATCACAGGATGTTGGTACTCTTCTTACAGATATGGCTCCCTATAGGCGATTAGTTGGTCGCCTCCTTTATCTCACTACTACCCGGCCTGATATATCCTATGTTGTGCAACAACTTTGTCAATTTACCCATGCCCCAACTACAGTTCATTATCAGGCTGCCTTAAGGGTGCTTCGCTATATTAAACGATCTCCAGGCCAAGGTATCTACTTCCCTGCCTCTTCTTCTTTCCACTTAAAGGCTTTCAGCGATTCTGATTGGGCCGGCTGCCCTGACACTCGAAGGTCTTTATCTGGATATTGCATTTTCCTTGGTGATTCTTTAGTTTCTTGGCGCACTAAAAAGCAAACTACTGTCTCATTATCTTCCTCTGAGGCTGAATATCGGGCCATGGGATGTGTAGCTTGTGAAATTCAATGGCTTCTTTATCTCTTAGCTGACTTACGGATTCCTCATCCTCATCCTACTATTTTGTATTGTGATAATCAATCTGCTGTTCATATTGCTTCCAATCCTACTTTTCATGAAAGGACGAAACATTTGGAAATAGATTGTCATTATGTACGGGACAAGGTTCAGGCTGGTATTATTAGACTATTGCCTGTTCGGACTGCTCATCAGCTTGCTGACATCTTTACCAAGCCTCTTGATCCCCAACCTTTTCATGGTTTCCTGTCCAAGCTTGGCATGATTAATCTCTATGCCACAGCTTGTGGGGGGTAACAGATATTACTTAGTTAGTTAGGAGTCAGTTTTATTATTTAATTACCATTTTGGTTATTCTGTTGTAATCAACCCATTTTGGTTATTCTGTTGTAATCAACTTGCTTAATAAGTGGTTGACTATTTCTTTATATAAGGGATACTGTACACAAATCAATTATCAATAAAAATTCTTCTTCCATCTTTTACAAAGAGTGTTATGTACAACCGAACACTCCCCCGCCAACGACAACGACGATGCTCAATCATGCTGCTGCAACATCGACGGTGGAACCACCAACGAGAAAGCAAAACCAGATTCTGCTTCTTGGTACGCTTTCATATTGAAGTGAGTGTTGATTGTGGCTAGTCAAGGTAGCGATTAGAGATAAGAGGCGAGTTGAATGGCGATGAGTTCAGCGAATCACCTAATTCCATCGCAGGCATCAATCGGCGAGACTAAGATACAGCTGAAAGGAGTACTTGAATCTTGAAAGATTAAGAGAAGTCAAAAGACCACCCTGCAGTGGAGCTTCGACGGAAATGTTTGACGGAGATTAAGAGTTGGACCAAGAGTGACCCTGCAGCGGAGCTTCGACGGAAATGTTCAACGGAGATTAAGGTTCTGTTTGGTTGGAGGGGAGGGGATGGGAGGGGATGAAAAATGAGCCCCTCCCCTTGTTTGGTTTGACAAATTGGAGGGAGGGGTTCCAAAGGAGGGGCTCTCAATCCCTCCTATCATCTCATTTTTGTTCCCCCAAATTGGGGGGGTTTTGGAGGGGATGGAAAATGAGCCCCTCCCATTCCATCCCCTCCCCTTAAACCAAACAGGCCCTAAGAGTTGACCGGCAACAAATCAAAAAAGCTAACTAGCTAAGGTTTCAAGGAGGCAGACCAAAAAACCATCAAAACGCAGTCTTGCAGCAAGGAAATCCATTGGGCCATCAGAGAACTGCTGGATAAGGCCCAAAACCAGCGTGGCTCAGTTACTATGTTAGCAAACCCAAATTTTGAAAAAATTACTGATCTTTTTTAAAATTACAAGCCACAATGATATTACAACAAATATTTCTTAGGTGATTTTACTATTAACTATAAACTTTAGGATTAATGAGAGATTGAGAGGTGAGGACAAAATTAACTTCCCTAATTTTAGGTGAGAATCCTATCATCATTTACACTTTGATCCATATAATTAGACTTTTATTTATAGGGTCTTATAATGATTAATTAGCTCATTAAGGTCTTAACCAACTAATGATTTTATATATCTCCAACTAATTTAATGTGATTTAACGGACCGGACTCTGAAACCATTGATATTAACAGTGTACATCTCATTTAACGTGTTCATATGAAGAGAAACTTCTTTAACAAAAAAGCTACCGAAATTACGGGAGTAAAAAGTTCCAAACGCAGGCAATAAAGTACAAATTCTTCTATAAAAGAAAAGTGATTGAGATGATTCGATAGACGATAACACAAGCAAAGCACATATTCCATTTATGCAACGCGCGCGCGCGCACACGTATATATTGGTGGTGTGATGGAGTCAGTTGTATGCATAGGTTTTGTAGGGACTGATCGCTGAAACAGATCAAATTAAAGGTCGAGTTGGTAAGTGAATTTAATTTTTATTTATATTTTAATTAATGCAACATATATATAGTAGCATTAGTGATATTTGTTTCATGGTTCCAAACTAATAATGCAGGAATTAAGTACACCATAACCGATAACCAAAATGCCTGTATTCATTCCTCCCAGGCGGGGGCCATCGTATCATGGTCAGGTCACTCTATACTTTTTTTTTCCCCGTAGAAAACTCAATCTTTATATTATTGAGCCTTTTATTTTTCAGCTGTGAATGGCCAAGATATACAAATAATTAAATAATTAATTGATCATGATATACGTTTAGTTTTAAAGTTAAGTCGTGTCAAGAATTTTCAACAATTTAGAAAAGCTTTCTTCTTTTATTTTTATTCATTCATTTTTATTTATTTTTTGATGAGGACCGCTGTTAGAGCATAGTATTAATTATTGTAAATATGATGGCAAAAAAAATATATTGTAAATAGAAAAAATTACAGCTGTATCATATTCATTTGGGTATTTCTCAGTAGCTTACGTGTGTATTAGGAATAACAATTGTAAAAATGCCTTTTTTATAATCTGACTTTTATAATATTACTTTTGGTAAAAGTTAGATTGTATGATGTGTGATTTATGTTTGGATTGATGGTTGTATAAGTGACTTTTCTGAAACTGAAACTTGTTTAGATTGATGGTAGCATAAGTGCTTTTGTTATAATGTTAAGAGAGAAATTAAATTAAAAATTATAAAAAACTTAAAAAAGCCAACTTGGGAAATTTGGCTATTAAAAAATACATAATTTGATGAATTAATTATACATAACTAATTGAATCACATGTCTCATACACTATGATATCTAATTAAATCACGAATATAATTCATTTAGGTGAAAGATTGTCAAGCATAATTTGTCACAGAAGGCTTTTTGTATACACTATTATTATCAACATGACTTATATTCTTAGTTTCAGCTTGCTAAAAATTAGCGTCAAAATTAGAATTTCTTCCAATAAAATTATGCAAGGCTATTATTGCATAAAAATCCAAATTGTTGCTTATGATAAAAGCCAATTGGACAAAGAAGCTCTAAATTATTGCTTATGATAAAAGCAGCTTAATAATTCAAAAACCTTTAATGTCAATTGCTGAATCAAATACTCCAAAAAAAAAAAAAATTTATTGTGCCTATCGGGCTTATGGGCCCAATCGCAGCCTCAAACACTCACTATTGAGTCTGTCGTAAGTTGTTACTGCCCTTGGCTGAAACAGTCTATATAATATAGGGTCTCACAGGACGTCTCATCCTATTCATTTTGGCATTTTCACTTTGATTCTTTCTTAGTATCAAAATTCCATATTTGCATCCTGTCTCAGTCTTCTAGCCTTTTCAACTCATCTGACCGAATGAGTGCACCAGCTTGGAACGCCTCCTTTTCCCCTTCCCATCCTGTTCCCTCCTCTTTCTTTCTCTAACCATTGGATCAATATTTATGAATGGTTTAGTTAAATACAAGTTGCTAAATTTTGATATGAAAAATTCAATATTACATTAAAGAAATTTAAAATAATATTTTACATAAAACTAAATCTGGATCATACCAATGTTGATATAATAGTTAGAAAATAAAGAGGAGGGAAGAGGATGGAAAAGAAAGATGAGGGTTCCAGGCTGTGTTCACACGCTTATATATAAATATATCTTTCAAGTAATAAATATTTAACGAAGTTGAAATTTTTACTCTGATTTTAAATGTTTTTTACTACTATTGCACTCAACAAAATATATTTGTGCTGGGTGCTCATAGCTAAAACCTATATTTGCACGTTTACCCATAAATTTTTATTGATGAACAAGGCCTAACTAAAAGTACTCATACTTTTATGTATAAAAATCTATCAAGTAAAATTTTTATCGGGATACTTTTTCCCAAATTTTCCTTGTTTTTACCCCTTTTTTTAATTACAGAAAGTTTTTTATTCTTACTAGTTCTTTCATTATAAATTATTTTACAATATCCTAAGTATAGAAAGATTGCTAGTTTTCAAATTGCTTGTTTATATTATTTTTAAAATTGATTTTCAAAACATTTTAAAGAGTGATGGTTTCTTAGCTCAACCGTATGTTACTCTTTTTTTTTTAATAATAAAAGGACCGTATATTACTCTTTTAACTTTTAAGCTTGTTTATGTTTTTCTTTAAAAATGATTTTCAGATTATTTAAAAGGGTGAGAGTTGCTTAGCTCAACAATATATTACTCTTACGGTAAATAAAAAAGCGCAATTTTTTTAACTTGAACAAACAGAACCTAAACTTTGAAAAATAATTAAAATCTGAAAAAAAAACTTATTTCTGATTATTTGAAGTAGGTTTCGAAAATAATCAGATATAACAGTTGAAAAAAATATCATTAAAATATAGAAATGCATGGAGATGTCATTAAATTTAAATAGCGAAATAACAATTTTTTTTTTTTGATTGTACGAAGACGAAAAATTATTTTTGCTTTTTATAAAATATTTATATAGAACTCCCTTGCTGGTTATTATAAACGCCTAATAACCACTTTACCCAAATTGATAAAAAGGCTAAATTAAACTCCCGATTTTTATACTTATAATGAGTTTTAGTTTTGGCACCTATATTTTCTTTTCCTTGATTTTTGTCCCTAATCTTTGTATCATTTAAAATGTTGGTCCCTATAATTTTATAAATGCCTAGATCTAAACTTAACGGTGTTAACTTTATTAACATGGTGCTAATACCGTTAAATAGGTTAACATTGATTACTGATTAGGACTGATGTGGCTTATACGTATTTTTAATATGATTTCCAATATTTGAATTCATACACAATTTTCTTACTTTCAATTATGATATCATCAAATTGGAAATCAGATTTTATTGTTGAGAATTGATTTCTCCACTCAAAATCCATTTTGTCACTCGAAGTCAATTTCTTTGTCCTTATCGCGCGTTTAGGTTACCTTTTGTTTGATCAAGGGTTAAACCCACCCCAGGTCTTTATACTATAACAAATTTTATTTTTGATTCATACACTTTTAACGATTTTGATTTTGGTCTCTACATGTAAACCACATCAATGCTAGGCAAACAGTCCACATTGAACCTAGCTACTTGATGGTGTTATATGCCACATCAATGAAGTTAATTCGTTAAGCTCACATCCAATTCCCTATGAAACGATAAGGATCAACATTGTGGATGGCATGAAGCATTGGGATGAATGACAATATAAATAAAGGATAGGGACCAAAATAAACAATAAAAATAAAAAATAAATGAAAGTATATGAGCTTGGAGTGGGTTTAACGCTTAAAGAAATTAGTTATTTCTAGTAAAATATCAAAATCACCCTCAATAAAAGTCATTAGTTTAAAGAGTTTTTTTTTTTAACTAGTTAAGAAGTTTTATAATTAGTTAGGGATTCTAGGTGGAAAAAACTAATGTTTTAAACGAAATATGTTAAATGAAATATGCTATATGTTAATAAGAATAGGAAAAGGGAAAAAGGAGGGGAAGGGGACTAGGACACCACCATCTATTTCTGATTTCCCCCCTCACTGGTGTTTGGTTGGAAGGAGGTTAGGTTAGGTGTGGGATGATTTTTTGTCTTTTAGTGGGCACCTAACCTAGGTTATGAAACCTCCAAAATTGGGGTTTTTTCTAGGGGTGAGAATATTTGTGTTCAATTATGACTAAATTACCCATGGCTTTTTTTCGTATTTCCATCACTACCCCTTGCCTGCGTTCTAAATAAACAACCTCGTTTGCCAATTTTTTCACCCATTCTCCCGCGTGATATCCATTTTTCCCTCGCGCCTTCGGTAGTTGAGTGTGGTGTCCGGCCGTTTCTCCACCAAGCGCCGCCGCCTCCGGCACTTGCAACCACCATCGGTTGCTCGTCGAAGGTTCTGCAGTTCATTTGTCCTGTAGATCGAGTGGAGTTCTTCGCGATTCAGCTCGTCCTGGGTCGTTTCGGGCTGCCCCTCCAACCGACGCCGCCGCCGCCGACGCCGCCGCCTGCTCCTTTGGTTGCTCATCGAACGTCACTACCTCCTTCGTTCAGGTGAGTAATCTTGCTCGTGATTGCTCTATTCCATCCTTTAGCTGCATTAATTTTTAAAGAACATAAGGAAAATGAAATAAGGAGATTTGCTCGTGATTCCTCCCTTCTTCTTGTTGTAATGGCTATCTGAATTTTATTTTCTTCCTCCCAAATTCTATACAAAAATGAATCATGATCAGCAATTGTATCACTAGATCTGCTTTTAGGATGATGGTTCCACTGCTCCTCGTATTTATCTAAATATGTGTTACTTCTTGATGTGCTATTTTGATATGTAAAATTTGGGGAAGCTTTAAACAAATGCCACTGCCATTGCTCTTTAAGATTGAGCGAGATTTCTGATAATGCCTTTGGAAGAGCAACTTCAAATGGAAGCCTGAGAATATTTTGAAGCAGATTGGCATATCCATAAATTGTTTCTAAAACCAAAAGGTTCTTGGAAGTTGTTCTCCCTATTGAGGCAATATTACGAGCCAGTGGTGATATTTTGCAAAATTATTTTAACTTTTCCTTCACCCAAGTTTTCTTTGTAATTACTAGCATCCCTGATTACTAGCATTCCAGATTGTAATTCCACTTTTTGATCTTTATAGTCAAGTCCATAATCAAACACTAACACATTATAAGTCATAGTTCTTGCTCAACTTAAACTTTTTTGGGGCTTTTTGATATATCTCAAGTGGTCTAGTATTAATTGGGTGCATGTTGACTTGGTGTGTTAGATGGAGTCGGCATTTCAAAAGAGTTTAGTCTTACGTCGTCGATGGCTGGATTTGCGTCAAAAATCTATAGCAGTACTCACATTTGTCTTTGTCTATCTATTTATTCGGAGGAGCCATAAAAGACGAATAACTTATAGCATGAGTTCAGAAAGGGAAAGGGTTCGTGAAGAACTAATGAGTCAAATAAGTACTAATGAAAGGAGCCGCAATATTATCCGTATGACTCCTAGAGCTTTCCTAACATTGTGTGCTTTGCTAGAAAGAGAGGGGGGATTAAAAGCCACAAGATGGTCTACTGTGGAAGAACAAGTGGCAAAAACTCTTTACATATTATCCCACAGAGCAAAAAATCGTGTGGTAAATTTCTTCTTTCGACGATCTGGTGAGACAATTAGTTGTCATCTTCATAATGTGTTAAGAGCTATCATTGAAGTAGGAGATAAGTTTGTTGTACAACCTGATGGGACAATAGTCCCTCCTGAAATTCGTGAAAATGATAGGTTCTACCCCTTTTTTAAGGATTGTGTTGGTGCCATAGATGGAACACATATACGTGTGAAAATATCTGCTAAGGATGCTCCTCGATATCGTGGTAGGAAAGACTTCCCCACACAAAATGTGTTAGCAGCTTGCTCGTTTGATTTAAAATTCACTTATGTGCTCACTGGATGGGAAGGCACGGCGTCTGATTCTAGGATTATTAAAAATGCATTGGCACGAGAAGATAAGCTCAAAATTCCTGAAGGTAAATATTACCTTGTGGATGCTGGTTTCATGCTAACTAGTGGATTGATTACACCTTATAGAGGAGTTCGTTATCACTTGAAAGAATATTCAGAAATGAATCCCCCCCAAAACTATAAAGAATTGTTCAATTTGAGGCATTCATCGCTACGTAATGCGATTGAAAGAACTTTTGGTGTTCTGAAAAAAAGATTTGACATTTTAGCCAATTCATCTGAGCCTACGTACGGAGTAAAAGCTCAAACATTTATTATTGGAGCGTGTTGCATTCTTCATAACTACTTGATGGGCATTGACCCTAACGAGGATCTCATAGAAGAAGTAGATCATGAACTTGCAACTCAATTTGAGTCTGTTGATAATAGTCGTGATCAACGTGGTGACAATGACGAGGCTGCCAGGGGACAATTAATTAGGGAGACTATAGCAAATGAGATGTGGATAGATTATCAAAATAGGAGAATGAGACATGGTGATAATGTGCCTTGATTTGTTTGAAGTTTATGTCATGCTGAACTTGTTCCAAGTTTAATTCAATTTTAAAGTTGGATCTTTATGTATTATTATTTCAAGTTTGAATCTTTATGTATTGTTATTTCAAGTTTGGATCTTTATGTATTATTATTTCAAGTTTGAATCTTTATGTATTGTTATTTCAAGTTTGGATCTTTATGTATTGTTATTTCAATTTTGGATATTTACTTTTAATACTTTTGTAATAGTATGCCGCCAAAAACAACCACCCAGAAGCAATGTTTGAATTGGACAAAGGCTATGAATGACTACCTTGTTAATGCTTTCTGGGAACAATATAATTGTGGCAACAAGGTTAATGGACAATTCACATCCACAGCATATGATAATATTGTGAAAGAGATGAGTGCCTTGCTCGAAATTGAAATGGATAAAGACAGAATTAAGAATAGGTGGAAAATTTTGAAAAGAAATTTCTCTCAAGTTTTTGATATTTTTAAAAATGGATTGAGTGGGTTTGGTTGGAATGCATCATCACATACATGGGAGGCTGAGGATGAAGTTTGGGACCAACTTATAGAGGTTAGTATTTTCCATTAAGCACATACTCATTAATTCTGTTACAATTTCATTTCTACAATTCTGCAATTCTGGTCATTAAAATTTTGCATGCCGTTAGTATTTGCCCGGGATTCTGCAATTGTGGTCATTAATTCTGCATGCTGTCCAATTCTGTAATTCTGCATGCTGTCCAATTCTGGAATTCTGTATGCTGTCCAATTCTGTAATTCTGTATGCTGTCCAATTCTGGAATTCTGTATGCTGTCCAATTCTGGAATTCTGCATGCTGTCCAATTCTGTAATTCTGCATGCTGTCCAATTCTGGAATTCTGTATGCTGTCCAATTCTGTAATTCTGTATGCTGTCCAATTCTGGAATTCTGTATGCTGTCCAATTCTGGAATTCTGCATACTGTCCAATTCTGCAATTCTGCATGTTGTCCAATTCTGGAATTCTGCATGCTGTCCAATTCTGTAATTCTGTATGCTGTTAGTATTTGCACGGGATTCTGCATTGTGGTCATTAATTCTGGATGCTGTCCAATTCTGCATGCTGTTAGTATTTGCACAAGTTGTTGGTAAATGTGATGACACACTTTGAAATCATAGAAGGCCATCTCTTGATCATCTTAATTAGAGATTTTCCTGCAAACCTGACAACATATAAATAAATTGATCAGGCATTATCAGAACAGCAGTTGAATTTAATGAAGCATGTTAGATAACAGTAGAATAGATGCCAATGCTATGAAGAGGCAACCAAAGGACAGAGGATCAAGATAAATAGTAACATACCAAGTCACACAAATAAGAGAATCTTAAACTTCTTAGACACCATTTATTAAAGACTTTCAAAGATCAGTTAAAGTCGGACATTTTTTTTTTGCCACAAGTCGTGCATTGCAGTCACTGAATAGATTAGTATGACCAGTAGTTTTGAGCTCCCAAAATTAGTTCCCATTAACCTGGTGCAGACTAAAGTATAAGCCAATTCTATTCAAATCACTAACACATCAAATTTTATGAATTAAATGAAATGTGGCAAGGTGTGCTTTGTTAAATTTTCCCCTTTTTAGATCAGAGATGTCCTTGGTATTATTTTGATAATTAACATGGAAAAAATGATGTCTACTATAGAAAATCTTTTTTGCATCTAGTATAGAATTCAAATATGCTTCCAGATTTTAATTTTTTGTGATGATCTTTCTATTTGAGATTAAAGGGAATGATCTCACAAACTGTTCTTTGCCTTTTGTAGTCCAAGCCACAAGCTGCGAATTGGCGAAATGTTCCTTACCCAAACTATGACAAAATGGTAATTTTATATGGTAATGATAGAGCTTCAGGGGAGGGCACTCATACACTTGGTGAGATGCGAAAGAGGCATCTCACACTCAATGAGGCCGACTTATTTGATGCAACCAACAATACTGATAATGTTGGTTCCCAGCATGATATAAACGTGGACAACTTTGAAGCTCTTGATAATAGCACCACTCAAGAGAACTCACCTGGAGTTGCAAGTGGTTCATCAAGAAAGAAGCAAAGAGTCAATTCCAACAAAGACAAAGATTCTGACTTCGCTGAGCTTAAGGATATCATGTATGAATTTACACAAGCCATTAACGTTGGAAATCAAGCCATGATTGCTGGAAATGAAGCAATGAAAGAAGCAAATGAAATAGCTAGAGAAAGATCAAGAAAGCTTCCTCAATTGTCTGGGGAAGAAATCTGGAAACTGATTCAAGATTGTGGGTTCTCAACAACCACTGTCACCAAGATTTATAGGGTTCTTATGGGTGATGGTGACCTACTAAGGACATTTGTTGAATGTCCCCTTCTTGCCCGCAAGGACTTACTTATGGATATTATGAAGGACTTAAAGTGATTTAGTTTGCTAACCATTTGTAGATTTTTGATGTTAGCAATATAGTTTGATAACCTTTTGGAGACTTGTTCACTATATGTATATTTCAAGCCCATTAAGTTTATTAACTATGTTATTTTGGGAAGTGTTGATGTGAGATCAATGATTTATGTTGGATCATTTATGAGAAACTAATGGAGACTTGCAGTGTTTGCTTATTTGTACTCAATGTTCTGTCTATAGCGTGCATTGTGCGTCATGTTTTTCCCTCTCTTGGTTTGTCCATCTTTTTTGTTATATTTTTTGCAGAATGGAGAGTGCAAGAATGAGCCAATATTCTAATATTTCTATTGATATTGCTGAAAGTATGTGGATTGAATTTTCTAATATTTCTATTGATATTGCTGAAAGCAGAAGGCTTCTTTGTACCAATAACTTATATTTCGTTATGTCCAATCTCTTTATGAGATAATGAAAGAATTAGGTAAGAATGATCCATAGTTGATTATTCTACCGGAGTGAAATACAATCTAAGATATATTTGATCTTGCGCCTCCTGGGAAGAGATAAGTGGTTGTGGCAACTAATATTGTTGAGGCTTCTTTAACAATTGATGGGATTTTCTATGTTATTAACCCTGGATTTGCTAAGCAAAATGTATACAACCCAAAATAAGGACTTGATTTTTTTTTATATATTTATGGTCCATAATTAATTTAAATCCAATTTTTTTTATTATAACTCATCTTTTTATGTATTATAAAAAGAGAAGAATATGCGAAAGAAGTGTATATCATTGTTAAAATAATAATTTTATAAATAATTATTATTAATAAATATATTGTGAAAGAAGTGTATATAATTGTTGGAATAATTATTTTATAAATAATTATTTTACAAATAACTATTATTACTAAATACATTATAAAAAAAGAAGGAAAATATGTATAAGGGTATTTTTGTCCACTTATAATTAACTCACCTAACCTAACCTCCTGAACCAAACAAGATACCAAACCTAACCTAACTTCTGTTTGAACCAAACATCATCATAACCTCATCTAACTTAACTTAAATAAACCTCACTTAACCTAACCTCCGTTGAACCAAACAAAGCCTCAATAAATATTGCAGACTTAATGGAATTTGTGGACAAGCGCGAGGCAGAAATAAAGGAATCATTAAAGAAAAGGGGAAGGAAGGTGCCTAGGGACTATATAGAAGGACTCACAGTTGAGGGGGAGAGGGAGATTGTTGAAGAGGATACATCATTGTATAAAGCTATATGTGATAACAAATGGGGAAGGGTAAAAGCATTGTTATAGAGAAACCGAAATGCCTTGACCTCAAAAATTACTGCTTCTGGCAAAACACCATTTCATGTGGCTGCCTTGTTTGGGCATGTTAACATAATGGAGGAGTTGCTAAAACTATTAGAGAATCCAGACTACTTAGAAATTGTTGATGATTTTGGCCATACGCCACTCTTAATTGCCACATTCACTGGAATTACTCAAGTTGCCAAATGCCTAGTGGACAAAAATTCCAACTTACTTGGCATTCCAAACTCAACCTATGAACTTCCTGCTACACTCGCATTTCTCAGTGGTCATCATGATATGGGACGTTATCTCTATTTTCAAACTCCATTGGGATGCCTCCAAGCGCACAATAATCGCCCTCTTGGTCCTACTCTTCTTCGTTGTTGTTTGGAAACACAATGTTTTGGTACGTAATACTCCCTCCATTCTTATATATAACTTACAATTGGGATAGGGTTAGTCCTTTCCTTATAAGTTACACTTTATACATATGTCAAAAATTTTAACTCACTTTTTCCATTTTTACCGCATTGATGACACATCTCTACATTAATTATCACATATTTTGATCATTTATTCTCTTTCTTAGGTAGACTCTCTCTCACTCACTCATCCCCTTCAACATTTCTTACACACTTACTGTAACAAATTTTGTTAAACTTAGTTAATGCTTTTTATATTTCTAAATTACCTCAATGAAATTTATTAATTAGAGGAGGTTATTTAGTTAATCAGGTAATATCAAAGCAAAAGGATCTTTTACTAATGAAAGGGTCTTCTAATAGTTCAGGACCAGAGAGACTAGTATTGTTCCAGTACTCTCTCAAGTTTACATTTTTTTTGGGGTGTTATTCAATCGCATAAAGTAATATTTTAGTACTATATCTTTTTGCCGATAATTGTCAATTCAGTGTGTGAATATGATACACAGATGTTGCTCGCCATTTGCTTGGTAAATGCCAAGAATTGCTTTTTGCGTCTGATAACGAGGATTGGAAGCCAATTTATGGCATCGCAACCATAAATACAACAATTCCTAATCCAAGTGAACTACTCTTCTGGAAACGATGGATCTATGACCGTTAGTATCACTTCTTAAATATTTTTAATATATTCTTTTTTATTTCTTATTATACTATTAGATTTACTCTTTTTTTTTTCATTGTTGGCTTATATTATATGTTCTCCTTTGTTTCGATTCTTGGGTGCAACATTATATGACGCTAGTATATTTTAGTTTTAAGTATATACACACACAGACACAGAATTTCTGAGAATAGTATGAAAGACTTATAAAAGATAAAGTTTTGCCACTAAACAATAGATTAATTATTTGAGTTAACCTAAAATAATATTTGAAAACAGATTCATAGACTATACACTTTCTTATTTGATTCCTTTTATATATTTATTTAATGAAATTTTTTCTTTTCTCCGTTTGTTTGCTGATGCATTAGATATAGATACGAGTTCAACCCCAAGTCTCGAAAGTGCTTCTTTACCCATCCAACATGAAGACACAAGGGAAAACGCACAAGGAAGACTTACAGGGCCAGGTAGAAAAATGTGTCTTTTTTCATTATTCAAGGTTTCTTCATCTTCAATTGAATATTCTTATAGAAACATAGTTTGAACCTTTTACTTTCTACAAGTTGAGCTTTTCTTTCTTCCTTTTCCTCAATTTTTAAGTTGCAGCAGTACATCGTTTGCTTCGATGGCTCATCTCCTCTGCCTATAATTTTATAGGTAGGCATCTTCCTGTCCTTTTTACAAGTATCTTCAGTGTTTGGCAATATAGCATGTTTTGTTTAAGATATTAATTTTTCCACCTAATATCTCTAACTAATTATAAACCTAAACCAACTTCTCTAACTAATGAATCCTATTGAGGATTATTTTGATATTTTATAAGAAATGCCTAATTTTTACTAACTTCATTAATTTGCATAAAGTTGTTATCATTAATTTATAATCAGGACTAGAGGGAGTATATCATTTTATACACACACATGTTTATATTGATTTTCATCAACTCAGCTAACAAAAAAGACGTGTTATTCATGATTCTAGGAATCAAGCAAATTAAAGAGCTCAAGGTACTACATGCACAAGCAAAGGACATTGTTGGGCTAGTTTGTAAGATTACAAGCAAAAGAGAAGAAGTGAGTACTTTAGCAGACGCATTATTTTTTGCTGCGAAAGAAGGGAATGTTGAGTTTGTGGTTCAAATATCAAAAGCAAATCCTGAAATCTTGCTCATTGGGGATACCTCATATCGAAACATTTTCTACCATGCCATTGAGCTTCGACAAGCTAGTGTTTTCAACCTGATCCATGGGCTTCGCTTCAAGGACGTTGTTGCTACAAGCAGAGATATAAATGGAAATAGCTTGCTACATGCCGCAGCTAGCCAAGCTCCTGCTCCCCTTCTTAACCGCGTCTATGTACCTACATTGCAGATGCAAAGAGAATTGCAATGGTTTAAGGTTTGGGCACAAAAATTGACTTTATTATGTTTTACAATAATTATATAAACATGTCTCATTGGTGAACCAAGTCCTTTTACTTTCTTGCCTATGAGAAGCTCACGCCTTTCCAAAAGAGATTGAGTCATAGTCAATGTGGCGTCCACATGACTATGCTTTTTTTCCTCTCCAGAGGGACCTATAGCTAGAGCGTGATATTTTAGTAAATAATATTGTCTGTTAGGAAATTGTTAAATTAATTTTTTTTTAAAAAATTGTTGACACTTGATGGATTTCAATCATATATCGAATTAGCTGCCAGCTATTTCAGTAGTCTAGCTTTGTAGATAATCAAATGAAATTAATTGTTTATTGGAATGGGTGTAGGAAGTGGAGAAATTAATGCCTGCTACTATTAGGAAAGCTCGAAACAAGGATGGCATGACAGCTGAGGAATTATTCAAAGAAAAACATAGAGAGTTAATGAAGCAAGGAGAGAAGTGGATTAAAGCCACAGCTTCATCTTGTTCAGTTGTTGGAACCTTAATTGTGACCATTATGTTTACGGCAGCTTTTACTGTACCGGGAGGCAATGATCAAGCTTCTGGATTCCCATTACTCATCAAACAACCATTTTTCAAGCTTTTCATATTCTCAACTATAATATCACTCCTCTCTTCCTCAACTTCAGTTCTAATCTTTCTAGCAATTCTTACCTCACATTACTCTGAGGATAAATTCCTCAAATCCCTACCCAGAAAGTTGATTTTGGGTCTTTCCACACTTTTCATCTCCATATTAAGCATGATGGTAGCCTTTCTTTCCACCATTTGTCTCATGCTGAAACATACTGACTACTCATGGGGTCTCCTTCCTATCATTATGCTGTCAAGTGTTCCCATATTCCTCTTCGTGCTCTCACAATTCCCTCTTCTTCGTCATTCTGTTTTTGTTACATATGGGAGTATCTTCAACAAGAAAGTGGAGAAGTGGCCGTGAATAGTACTTCTAATTGATTATTTGATTTCCCAGGTCTTGTTTTATTTGAATAATATATGATTTGTGGATTCATTAATTGACGCCAGAAAGAAAAGCTAAGCAAGAATATTTATTAGTACATTTTCCATACAAAATAAAGATATATTATATTACTTTGGATCCTTAATATAAAAGCTAGTTTGGGGTTGGATTTGGTCCAAAATATCTAGAAAATCTCAATCTATTTTATATCCTATAATTATCATTTTTTTCTAAACTAATTTATCGAACATGTAAATCGATATATAATCTGATGTTAAGCAGAAATATTTTTGGGAGATCATATCAAATTTGTTTAAATAATTAACTATTTTATTTTTTTAGTCTACTCAAATTAGTTAAGTAACTTTTATATATTTATTAGAATCAAGCCAGAGTAATAGGAAACATGTCTAAGATCACATTTTGCTGGCTGCATGTGTATCAAGAGGTAATGGGATGTAATGGTATTTTTGGTCTATGTGAATAAGAAAAAATGAAAGGGAAATACGATCTCATCCTTAAAAAACAAAAGAAAAGGAAAAAAGATCAATTAACACTTACGTTCGGTATTCTTGAAATCTCTCTCTTTTGCCATACTTTGAGTTATAGAATATATGGCAGTGGTACTGAAGAATAAGGAAAAAGTGGGAAAAAAAAGTCTGATTTGGCCCCACAAATATTGTACAAACATGCTTTTACGATAGGGGTGATGGACTGCATACTATAAATACAAATGTTGAGAAAATTAGAAAAATATTTCATCTACTTTTTATATCATACCAAACATAATTCTAAAATCTAAGTTATTATTATTATTATTCATATTCGTCCTGTCATTCCTATTTTAACTAAAGATTTGGTTTTTTTATATAGCATTATGCGATCTATATAGCCGACCACATCTAATAGAATAAAACTTATTGTTGCTATTGTTGTCATCATCGTCGTCCTTTATTCCTATTCCATTTTCTTTTAAAACGCTTCTATCAGACAAAATTAAAGGAGTCATCGGTAAATTTACATTACTGCCACGCACTAATTATATTTGGTTACATTTTTATATGGTAATTAACTCTACAATATAAAGCTCGATAGCATCAAATCTTGTAATCTTCCTCATATCCAAAATAGGGAAGAAAAATGATATCTCCTTTAAAACACCAAATAGGTCCCAATTAAAAAGCAATAGATCAATATTTAGTTATGACTTATAAAGGATTACAAAATAAAAATATGTCTGATTTCCTTGTTTTTGTTTCTGCCTTTATTTAATGCAGACAAGATGAATGAGAAGTTTATCAGCCATTTTCCATTTTCTAATGGTTTTTCACAAAGCTTCTTATACATGCATTTAAGGTTGAATTGAACTGTTCTTTTTTTTTTTTTTTGGTTTTTTTAATTAAAACTGATTGGCAATGTAGGCTTTCCAAGTAAGCTTCTTTTCAAAGAATTCTAGAAGTACTAGTAAAGTAATTACTTATAGAATGAAATTAGTTGCTGGCCAGTCTGGCTTGCAGAGCATCAAATGAAATTGTGGTTTTTTTTTTTTTTTTTGGTAATGGATGTAGGAAACTGAGAAAGTAGTACCTCCGATTATTAGAAAAGCTCCAAGCAATGATGGCATGGCGGCAGAAGAATTATTTAAAGAAAAATACAAAAAATTAATAAAGCAAGGAGAGAAATGGATCAAGGGCACAACTGCTTAGGGCCCGTTTGGTACATGAAAGAGGTGGGAAGGGAAGGGAATATAAGCAAGTTCCTTTATTTAGAACACAGTTTTGGCTCAATCTTTTGAGGAACTCAAGTTCCCGGGCCTACCAATATTCCTTTAAAGATGGGAAGATGAGATCTCATCAAAATTGGTGGGAACCCAAGTTCCTTCGCAGGAAGGAAGATCCGAAAGACAAATATGCCCCTGAAAAATTTAAATTAAAAGGTGGGAATCCTAAAAATTTCTCATCATGTGTGCATCTAATTTTTTTCCCTATCGTTATCTGCTTTGAATGGTCTTTGAATGGTTCTTTAGCCTTTCATCCAAACTCCATATTCCTGAGAGCTCGAAATCCCAAGTACGCTCAAAAGGGATTGTTTTTTTCTGGCTCTTTTGCCATCGTACCATCTACTGGTTTTTCGGATGACGTATTTTCTGGTGAAGCATGCACTGTTTTACAACTTCTAAAACAGGGTCATATAGAATTTACTTATCACATTTGAATTTTCTTAACAAATTCAAATTTCATCAATAAATTGTAATTTTTTTTAATAAATTTGAATTTCATTTGATAGAAAAAAAATTCAATTTCATTAATAAATAAAATAATTTTTTATTTAAATTAAAATTTATATTTTATTCATTTTATTTAATTTTTAAATTATTTTACTACTAATTATTTAATGTATGAATTGAAATATAAATTTGATTAATGGATAATTATTAATTTATTTTGAGGGTAAAATGGGTATTTTCTTTTTTTTTCATAAGTTCCACCCTTCAATTTTCTTCATACCAAACAACTTATCTTTCTTCAACCCAACTTCCATCGCCCCTCATAATCTTTCCTTCCCTTCCCTTCACTAAGTTCCTTTCCCTCCTCAAATTTTCCTCATACCAAATGGGCCCTTATTGTTCTGTTGTTGGAACACTAATTGTCACCATTATGTTTACCACAACTTTTGCTGTGCCAGGAGGAAACGATCAAACTCGTGGTTTTCCATTGCTCCTCACAAAACCATTTTTCAAGGTTATCATATTCTCAACTATATTATCATTTGTCTCTTCTTCAACTTCAGTTTTAATGTTTCTAGCAATCCTTGCCTCTCATTATTCCGAAGAGAAATTCCTCAAATCCCTACCAACAAAGTTGATTTTGGGTCTTTCCACACTTTTCATCTCCTTATTAAGCATGACGGTCGCCTTTCTTTCTACCATCCGTCTCATGCTCAAGCACACAAACTGTTCATGGGTCTCCTTCCTATTATTATGCTTGCAAGTGTTCCCATATTCCTCTTTGTGCTCTCACAATTCACTCTTCCCCGCCATTCTGTTTTTGCGACTTATGGGAGTATCTTCAACAAGAAAGTGAAGCAGTGGCCATGAATAGTATTTGCAATTGATTTCCCAGGTCTTGTATTATTTGAATAATATATGATTTAATTCATTACTTCTTGTTATTTGCTCCCGGTGGGCATGACGCCTGAAAGAAAAGCTAAGTAATAAGATTTATTAATATCCTATCCATAAAATATCAATATACGTTCAATAAACTACCTCTGACCCCTAATACAAGAGTTAGTTTGGTATTAGATTTCATCCAAAATATAAGATCTAAATCTAATTTATCTACTATATTTTTTTTTTCTAAACTAATTTTCCTAACTTATAAATTGATATATAATCTAAATATCACGCAGGCTATTTCAGGGAGATCATTTCACATTTATTTAGATAAAATAAATACACACACATATCGGAACCAAACAGAGCAGTAAGAAACATGTATATGCCCCCATTTGGCTGGCTGGTTGCATGTATATCAGGAGGTAATTGAATGTAACGGTATATTTGCTTTATATGAATAAATGAAAAGGAAAAGGAAACAGGATGCTAGCCTTAAAAAAGCAAAAGAAAAGGAAATAAGATCAATTAACACTTACGTTTGGTATTGTTGAAATCTTTCTCTTTTGCCATTCTTAGAGTTATAGAATATATGGTACTGTAGAATAAGGAATAAATGGAAAAAAATTCTTATTTGACCCCACAAAATTGGTGCAAACATGCTTTAAAGATAGGAGCGATAGACTGCATACTATAAATACAAATATTAAGAAAATTAAAAAATTATTCCATCTACTTTTTATGCCATACCAAACATACTTCCAAAATTTAAGCTATTACTATTCACATTCGTCCAATATATGATTTCGATTCCATCTACTTTGTGTGGGGTTAGTAGGAAATGCTCACTGCATGCCCTTCAAGATTGTGTGGTGGTTAGAGCGTGTTGGGAGCTGATAGTGCCTCAAAAACTTATAAATTTTTTGCCATGGATAGACTTGAATTATGGGTTGACTAGAATATAACCCAAAAGGTGCTGGTGGAGGGAATACGGTGGGGAGTATGGTTTGCTATAGTTTGTAGACAGGTTTGGCTTAATAAGATTGAGGGGGTATTTCAAAACTTGGTGAAGTATCACCTTCAGGTAATTGAGCAGGCTCGATCACTGATCTTGTGTCCGATTGTCAAGTACGGTGATGGTCAACCAAGGAGAGAGCGTTTGTGTCAATGGCAACTTCCTTTTGTGGGGTGGGTGAAATATAATGTGGATGGTGCGAGTCTGAAGTATAGTGGTGCTGCTGTGTGTGGCGGTATAGAGCGAACACATGCCGGGACTGTCGTGGATGGGTTTGTATTTAATATTAGGAGTGGTAGTAACTTGCATGCGGAGATTTGGGGAGTGTTGTGGGGCCTCAAGTGTGCCTGGGATTTTGTGGCTTCCAAAGATCATGATCAAGACTGATTGTTGGGAACTTGTAGAACTCATATAAGTGGGGCGGGAAGATAAACATCTGTAGAGGGAACTTTTAGAGGAGATTCGACGACGAATTGGTATGAGCTGGGCGGCGAATCTTATCTGGTGTATATTAGTGTATTGAGTATTATTGGGCCTAGGGCCCTGGCCCATATTACTTTGTAACTAAGTTGTTAGAGTGGTTGTTACAGTTTGTTACTTTAGTTACAGTGTAACTGAGTCGAGTCTCTATATCACTCGAGTCTCTAAGTCATTATATTCCTTGAGCTCAGTTAATGAAATATATCAGAGTTTCTCCATAATCTAATAGCATTTCCCTGATATTGAAGCATGGTATCAGAGCCCTAAGTAGTAACGGTGCCCCGATCCATAGTTTCTTGCTCAATTTGTAAATCTATCGCCTATATTCTATTGATATACTCTCTTCTCCATTCTCAAACGGTGAACTCAGATGCTATGCACATGGCTCGAGATGATTCTTCGTTCCACGCTCCTTTATTAACAAGAAGATAACCATCAAACTTGACGATCACAAAGTATCTCATGTGGAAACAGCAGGTTCAATTAATGGTAAAACAACATCGATTGCTCAGTGTTCTTGATGGCACTGCTCAATCTCCGCCACCAATCACTACTAACAGTGACGGTCAGATCGGGATAAATCCGGCATATGAAAATTATGAGGTTTTGGATTCCTCTTTGGCTTCGTGGTTGCTCTCTTCATTTAGTACCTCAGTTTTGCCAGAATTGGTTGGATGTAACACTTCAATTCCTTCCAGATCTGGTCGCGAATTGAGCAATTATTTTCTTCACGATCAGATGCGAAGATTCTGGCATATCACAATTAGCTAACTAATCAAAAGAAAGGCGAGCTCTCAATGTGTGATTATCTGGCAACTGTGAAATCCATTTGTGATCATCTCGCTCTGTTAGGGAACCGAGTGGCTGATACATATCACATCTCATACATTCTAAACGGCCTCACAACAGAATATGAGTCCATTATTATCGTAATCAATAGTGCGCATGGTCGATTCTCACTCTCTGATACTCATACCAAGCTTATCGATGTTGAAACATGGCAGAAGGCGTTTCTGCAACAAGCCTCAACTCAAGTCAATATGGTTAATTCATCATCCTCTGACTAAGATGATACATCTGGTGTGGTGTTTAACACCAAGTATAATCCTCAGTACACTGGTAATAGAGGTGGTCCTCCTCCATTTAATTCGCCATCTATAGCACCTGCCTCTAGGAGAGGTCGTGGTCGACATCCTACATCGTTCAGACCATCGTGTCAAATCTGTGGTAAAGTCGATCACACTGCTTATAGCTGTTATTATCGACATGACTATAAGTACAGTCCTTTTTCCCCACATACTAATGCTTCTAATCCTCGTGCATATTCTATTGTATACATGAGATATATATATATTATAATTAAATAGGTATAGATTTCAAGACATAATTAATTAAATTTATTGATATTTTGTACCTATTTAATTATCTTTTATATATTTTTTATCTTTTAATTAAGTTGAGGATAAAAGAAATTTTGACATAAAATCTATTCATATCCTATTTTATTGTACAAGAGATATTATATAAAGAAGGGTAATGGTGCAAAAATGCCCATGATCATTTCCAAAAGTAGCATCTGACACCATGTAAAATTTTTTGGTTCAAAAATACCCATGTACCTTACAAATAGAACCTAAAATGCCACAGCCGTTTGGGTCGGTTATGTTGACCATACTTTTTGAAATATTGACCAAATGGGATGATGTGGACTGTGAGATGGGAAAATTGATGGATACACATGGATGCTGAGGTGTACAGTTAGCAGCAGTTGGGGGGAATAAGGAAAAAACATGGCGCAAGACTATGGGCAAAAGAAGAAAGTGGTCGAACAATACAAGAAAAAAAGAGGGAGAGTTAGGGCAGAAGCCAAGTCAAAGAAATTGAACCAATTGCTCAAGTCTAGGATTGAAGGGAAATCGAGCTCGAAATCGTGGATGTTGGAGGCAGAGAATCGATTAGAAGGTTGGCAATTTCAAACGGGTTGGAAGAGCTACAACGTACCGACAAACAGAAGAAGGGAAAAGCCGAAATTGCTTTAATCAGAAATCACAGGTAAGCATCGAATGGGTCCCAAAGTATCTTGTCGTTTAGTTTGGACAGTGAAATGGCGTCAAAGCCCTTGGTTGATTGATTTTATATTTTGTCACAGATTCATGTCGTTTAATGGGGATGGGAATCTGAACTGAGAAGAGGAAATGGCTGAACAGAAGAAAGCGAGGAAAATATCGAAGGTAAATGAAATTTGTTTACGCGCAAATGAGAGTTGGAAATATGTGAAGACTTGTATGCCAGAAGGTGACTACTCTATAGCTTTGGGAGAGAGGGGGCAAAATGAAAAAAGTGAATCTGAGATTTATTTTATACGAAATGAACCAAGTGTGTTAGGAGAGGAACAAGTTGTAATAGATGAGATAGAAGTTCCAGATGGATTGGATGAGATTGATATAAATGATGAAGTTGATACCGAAAATGAAAACCCCTTTGTTGATTGTGTTGATGACGTTGCAAACCCAGAAAACACAGTGGATGATGGGGAGTATGGTTTAGAGATATCTAATAGTGAGGATGAGAGTTACCTGGCTGATAGTGCTGACTCTAACACTCAGGAAAGTTTTGATTCAGAATTTCAAGTGCAAGGTAGTGGGGGGAGTGAAGAGGATGAGAAGGATTTGGGCCCACAATATTATGCTGGGCCTTTAGTAGAAGTAAGAGGGGAAGGTGAGTTGGAGGACTTGGGTAGGAAGCCCTTCTTTATTGTGGGCATGACTTTTGTGGACAAACAAGAACTTAAAAGGGCCTTAGATAAGTATGCCATAAGTAAGGGAGTTAAACTCAAAATAGCAAAGAGTGATAAACGATTAATTAAAGTAGTTTGCCAAAAGGGTTGTCCCTTTGTGTTGTATGCTTTAAGGGATGGGCAACAAGTAAGCTTTATGATAAAGACCTTGTATTTAAAGCATAGATGTGCAAGAGTGTACAAGAACCCTAGGGCATCGGTAAGGTAGCTGGCTGAATATTTTAAGGAGAAGATTCAAGAAAAGCCTCAATATAAGGTAAAAGAGATGAAAGAAGAGGTGCAACGTGAATTGAAAGTTAATGTGAGCATATATAAGTGTAAGAGGGCAAAGAAGAGGATAATGCAAGATATGGAAGGGAGCTACAAAGATGAATTTGCGAAGTTGGAGGCGTATTGCAATGAATTACGTATCTCAAATCCTGGATCAGATGTGAGTGTGGAGATAAGTCCTGAGGTGCTGGAGCACGACATAAGAGTCTTTAGAAGGATGTACATTTGCTTTCTCAAAGGGAAGACAAAGGGCATTTTGCTTACTGCTGTGAGTGTGGATGCCAATAATTCCTTGTATCCATTGGCATTTGCATTGGTGTCCAAAGAAAATGGTCTTCATTGGGGTTGGTTTCTTGAATGGCTGTGGAATTCTTTGGACCTACATAATGGCGCTACTGTCACTTTCATGTCAGATATGCAGAAGGTAAATGATGATCTGATGCTAGTAGTTTAAAGTTGTAAAAAAGAACCTTGCTTGTAAATAACCTGCTGCCATGTTCACTTCAATTGTTACTATAATACTGATTCCATATTGTTATTAGGGATTAGCCAATGCTGGGAGAGAGGTGTTTCCTGAAGCTGAGCATAGACTTTGTGCAAGGCATATATGCAAACTGGAGCAAAAAATGGAGGGGAAATGAACTGAAGAAAATTTTTTTTGCATGTGCTTGGAGTTCATTCGAGGAAGAGTTTAATGACAACCTAAAGGCTCTTGAGGCAATCAATAAGCAAGCAGCTGCAGCAACTATGACTTACAATCGCTCAGCATGGGTAAGAGCATACTTCACTCCTAGATGTAAGTCGTGGATGGTAGATAATAACATTAGTAAGAGTTTAAATTCTTAGATTGATGAGTATAAATACTTGCCGGTCATTAGGATGATTGATGGTATTAGGATGAAGATGATGACAAAATGGGCTAATAGTGCTAATAATGTAACTAAATGGATGAGTGACTTCAGCCCAAAATGCATAGAGCTGTTTCAAGCAAATTCATACTTGGCAGTTACTTGCAGAGTGATTTTTAATGGAGATATGGGTTAT
Organism: Inga oerstediana; assembly: GCA_963210345.1. Taxonomy (NCBI): domain Eukaryota; kingdom Viridiplantae; phylum Streptophyta; class Magnoliopsida; order Fabales; family Fabaceae; genus Inga; species Inga oerstediana. The sequence continues at coordinate 21,039,572 of OY723406.1, forward strand.
AAAGTAAGTGAGGGACAGAATAGGCACATTGTAGATATTAGGGGGGCGACGTGCACATGTAGGGCATAGGATTTAACTGGTATCCCATGCCAACATGCAATATGTGTTATGTATGATGTACAAATAGATCCCACTATCCATATCTCTCACTACTACCATAGAGACACCTACTTAGGTAGCTATAGGACAAAGCTCGAACCAGTAAGAGGGCGGTAGTTTTGGGACACAGTCAAGTGTCTTCCAATGCAACCTCCCCCTATCCTTACCTTACTTGGGAGACCACCAAAGAAGAGAAAAAGGACTGAAGAACCTGAAAGAAGGAAGAAAAGGAGAGTGTTTGTCCAGATTAATGAAGCAAGTGATAATGTTGTCCAATCACAACAGTAGCTGCATCAACCTGACAAATTAAGTAAGAGAGGTCGCATACAGAGGTGTTCCTACTGTAGAAAGGACGGACACTATAGGTCCACATGTAAAGAGGTTTGCACATGGTTTACTTTATTTGCATATTTTCTGACTGCAATAATAATATGGTTTACTAATCCAAAAATTTTGCAGGCGCCACCTTCAAGCAACCCTCCAAGAAATAATAGAGCTAATCATCCTGATGCACCATCTTCAAGCAGCCAACAACCACCACAAATATCCCAACCATCTCAGCAACCCATCTCACCCAATTCTTCTAGACCATACCCACGGCCAGTTGTTCCTAAAACAAAGGGGAAACCAAGCAAAAAGTTTGACCATGGCATGGTTATGCGGGTTGATGAAGAGAGTGGGAGAACTGTGTTTAATGTGAGTTGCGTCGCTAATTTTAATTTCATGTGTTTGTTAATTTGCACAGTCACTAAACTGTGTTTTTTATTTCCTATAGCCTAGATTGAGGTCAGAGGTTGTTATTACTGAAGGGACTGCACAAGAACATTTGCAACATTATTCTAACCCACAAATAAAGTTCCCAATCCCTAATGAGAAAGAAATGCGCAAGTCAAGGGGTTCAAGTTCAAGTGTACCTAAGGGTTCACGGAGGATCCAATTCACATCCCAAGTGCCTCAACCTGGTCCACTTCTAATTAACCTCCCAGGTCTACAGTGGAGAGGCAATCTGAGCATTACAACTTCACAACTTCTAGCACAGAGACAAAATTTGCTTGCTAAGATCAAGTCCACTTCAAACCAATATGATATATAGCCATAGTTGTTAATTTGTTGTTAACTTCACAACTTTCTTTTTGTTGTTGCTTACTTTTTGTAAGTCACATTATATGTGATCAATATGTACTTTTTGTAAGTCACATTATATGTGATCAATATGTACTGCCCTTTTGTAAGGAGCATGGCAATGTGGCCACTTCTGTTTTTTGTTAGTATTTATTGTGATAAATACGCTGGCTATTATAAGTCACATGGATGCTGTCCTATTGTAAGGAACATGGCTATGTTGCTAAGCCACACTTCTTGCATATCCTTCAAATGTTGGTATTTTATGTATGATACAATATAAGGATGTCATTCCCAACTTGCATATTCTTCTTTAAACATATACAAATCTATTGTCATAATTCATTTTAAGGGTGTGTTCCAGAAGGCATATCTCTTTGAATATAACTCTAAATATGACCCATAACCTATCCATGGAAAGATCTTTAAGTCTAGTTTCATATGGCACTAGTTTCATCTCAATCCGATGTGTAGTTTGAGAGTTATGTCCAAAATACTAAAGCTGTTCTGGAATAAGATGCTGATTCATGTGTCAACTTCAACAAATCATATCTCTCTCATCTGACCTCCTTTTAACTTGATCTTGGTGTCACAATGACGCATTGGAAGTCTAGTTTCATATGCCACTAGTTTCACCTCAATCCGAGTTGTGGTTTGGGAGATATGTCTAAAATACTAAATGTCGCCCGTGCTGAAAGAAGCAGAGTCTGCTGAGTCTGCTGCTGCTATTCGAATAGCACTTCTTCTATTCGAATAATATCATCCTTTTTCAGTTATGGACTATTCGAATAGTCACTTCACTATTCGAATAATATTTGATTTTTTGCACTGAGACTATTCTGATAGTTCAATTACTATCCTGATAGTCACCTTACTATCCTGATAGTCTTGTGATTATTCGAATAGTATTTGATTATTTTGCACTGAGACTATTCTGATAGTTCCATTACTATTCTGATAGTCTTGTAGTATTCGAATAATCATTTCACTATTCAAATAGTATTTGATAATTTTGCACTGAGACTATTCTGATAGTTCCATTACTATTCGAATAGTCCTCTTTGAATTATTTTCAGATAAATTTGATAGGCATGCTATTCGAATACTAATGTGCCTATCCGAATAATTTCAACTTTTAATAGTTCTTCTCTATTCGAATAGTATATTTATTATTTGAATAATACTTTGCTTATTCGGATAAATTTATAGTTATTCGAATAGTATATTTATTATTCGAATAATACTTTGCTTATTCGGATAAATTTATAGTTATTCGAATAGATCTTAACCAAAAACAAGTTTTACTATTCGAATAACAATTTGACTATTCGAATACAAGTTTTGCTCGTGCGTTGTCTTTTTTCTGTTTTTGAAGTAAGGAATAATTATATCTTAAACTTGCCACATCACCGCGAGAAAAGGGCATGATGGAATAATTATATCTTGTATAAGGGACATGATGGAACTCCTAATGAATTTGTAAAGTCAAATTATATAAGAACCTTGGATCTAAATTAACGCAAAAAGGAAAAAGTTGTCAGATTTCATTGATCTCCAAAACCAACAGCACTATTTCTCATTTACTAATATGCATACAAAATAGAATTCTCCCCAAGTTTTCTTCCATATATTACATACGCAGATATCGTTTTTCCCTTCAATCACCATCACATACTAACCTACTAAATACAAAAAAGACAACCACATCCATGTCATGATCAGTAGGGCCATCGCCATTTTGAACTTCCTTTCCCAATTTCTCCCTTCACTTTCTCTTATCTCATATTTGTATTTCAACTGCCTAACCTCATTATACATTGAATCAAGCTCTTCACATAACCCCACGACATCATTACCTCCTCGGAGCCATGTTTTCTCATCATACAACTTGTCAATGTTGTCAAGTAGTTGGTTTATCACTATGTTGGCCCTCTCACCGAAGTCACAATCGTGCCACGCAAAGAAGCCACAACCACCATCCTACCAAAATTCATCACCACAGATCAATAAACCTTCAAACATAAATATCTTCAAATCATTAACTTTCTTACCCGGTAGTAGTTTTGGCAGCCATAAAACCTTCTTCTTGGGTTCCCATTTGTCCATGACGTCCACCAGGGAGCCACCAATCTAATTCTGCCACAAGACAAACAAGAAGAGGATTGCATCTCTGCCATCCGGTTAACCCCCCTTCTCCTATCACCCATTCTTTGCTTTCGTCGTCAATACACCACCTATGAGGAAGGATAAGCTTTAATGGAAGAAGAGTATCAGTCAGAACAGAACGCCAACCTCGACCGGAAAAACAAAAGCGTCAAGCTACCTTTTAATGGAGGAATTAGAAGCTTCAATCGAAGACCACTCCCTCGACCTCAAAAAAAAATTTGAACAGCAGAGTTGGAATCTGATTCAATAATGGAAAGGCAGAACAGGTATATCGCTTTTTAATTCCTCACCAATACCACCTGTCGACCTCCTCTTACTCATCAAATTTTATCCACGTCAATGAATAAATAACGGACGTTAAGGGACCCAAACGGCTGTGGCATTTTAGGTTCTATTTGTAAGGTACATGGGTATTTTTGAACCAAAAAATTTTACATGGTGTCAAATGCTACTTTTGGAAACGATCATGGGCATTTTTGCACCATTACCCTATAAAGAAAGAGATAAAAAAGGAGTTAAATGAAAGAAAAAATAGCAAAAGGTACTAGCAACAAATTGAAGGCATGAACAAATGTGGGTCCCATATGAGAAAAAGACGAAACCAATATGAGATGCAGATTGATAAATATATATTTTATAATTAAATAGGTAGAGATTTTAGGACATAATTGATTAAATTTATTAATATTTTATATCTATTTAATTATCTTTTATATATTTTCTATCTTTTAATTAAGTTCAGGATAAAAAAATATTGATATAAAATCTATCTATATCCTATTTTATGATGCAGGATATGTACGTGTGTGTTTGGTAATATTCCAAACCATGGTTTGCGCAACCCGAGATAAAACTCCTCTTACATATTTACCTTGTAAATCGTAAAAACTATTAAAAAAAACTAATCTAAACACACACACAAAGTATAATAGATATCCCATGACGTGGGCTATCAGGAAACACCAGGCATTGCTTTGGTTAGATGTGATGCGGGGTCCACGTAAGAAAAAAAACCTAAAACGGTTATTGCCAAGATTTGCACTGATAAAAAGATGGGATATATCTATCGAATGGAAACGGATAAAGATTTGGAAAAGAAAAAAATACGATAATCGGCGTGGTACAACATCTATAAAAGGGGGGAGAGAGTGCCGAATGAAAAACATCAGAGCAGAACGAAAAACATCAGAGCAGCGGAGATCTAGTGAGAAATAGAGGAAGTCTTCGAAAGATTTGTTTTCTTTTTTTTTTTTATTCTTTGAATCTGAATTTCTTTATTTTATTATGGATTTTATTTTAGTCATGTGTGGCTAATTTTTTTTAGACCTAGAGAAACTATGAACTTACTAGTGAACTAAATTTTATTTCTATGATTATTTAGTTATGATTTATGTTAATTTTGGTTACTTAATCTCGTTTTATTATGTCCGTTTGATGATTGGCCACCATTAGATGTGAATTTGAGTATTAGAATTTACCTTGACGAAGGGAATTTTAATTAGGCTCTGAGATTAAGTAATATGGGATTAAATTATGATTTAATTTGCGATTAGGATAGACATATACCTAATAGCCCCATATAATTGTTGAAGAGTGTGTTTGAATTATCTTGCCTCTTGAGTAATTTAGTTAGACATAACAATTATACTTAAGAGAGGGTTGTGAGTGAACCGACAGGCACTTATAGCTATTTATACTCGAGATTAATAAAATTAACATTTGAAATTAACTAAGTAAATGGATTTGAGATTTGGAGAGCTGGTGAGGGATTAGTGACTCTAGGTTGTGTTTAACATTGATAGTTTTTGTTAATTAATTTTCTTTGAATTTTCTCATAACTAGATTCATTTAACTTAAAAGAAATTGAGATTTTAATACCTAAAAATTAATTGATTAATTCCTTATGGGACGATACTCTACTTATCACTTTATTACTTGGCACGACCCGTATACTTGCAGATCGCATCACAGATTTGACCAACGTAAATGCTCTATCATAGCTTTAAGAAATTGGGATAGAGACGTGGAGCCTGCAGCAAAAGCACCCTAAATTATATCGATTAAAGGGAAGCAAAAGCAGTAGGTGTGGCCGAAAAAGAAAAGACGAGAAGTAGAGTTGGATCGGGGAGAACATTGCAACAACGAAGACGTGGAGGAAACCTGTGACACTAGGGACGACCAACAGTAAATCGAGGACATTTTGGACTTGCGACGGCAACCAAGGCTGCTTTATCTAGAGGCGCAACCTTTGTGTTCTCATGCCACAACAGCTAGCAGAAAAAATTACTCCGTGTTCTTCCTCTTTCCTTCTTTTCATTGGATCTAAACTTTATTTTAATTTTATGGATTTTATTATAGCAATGTGTGGCTAATTCTTTTCTTAAACCTAGAGTAGCTATGAATTGATTCTTGGATTAGAGCTTATTTGAACCATTAAATTATACTTAATATTTTCTTGTTTACTTAATCTTGTTATATCTTGCCTATTTAGTGTTTAAATTTGAGAATTTTGATTACACTTGGAAAAGGGATCTTAATTGGACCATAGGATTAAGTAACGTGGGATTGGAATTTATTCTAGTTTGCTAATAGGATAGGAATATACCTATTGGATCCATATAGTCATATTTGAGTAAAATTGAAAATTTATTGCGTCTTGAATAAACTGTTAGGAATAACAATTTTAATTTGAGAGAGAGATATAAGTGATTAGGAGATACTTATACCTATTAAGACTCTAGATTAACAAGTTAACATTAAGTGAATTTAATTGGGTAATTACATGCTCTAAAACTTGAAGAGAGGATTAATCACTCTAGGTTGTTTTTCTTGGTTAACATCTTTGAAACACTAGTATACTATTTTTCTTTTCTTATCTTTAAATTTCTAATTAATCTCATTATCTTTGATTTTCTCAACTTAAATGAACATAAGAAATTTAATGCCTAGTCAGTAATTATTTTTGAGTCTCTATGGGACAATCTTGATTTGTCAGTCTACTATTTGAAGGCCCATACACTTGCGATGCCTACTTAAAATTTGGTAGCATCAAGTTTTTGGCACCGTTACCGAGGACCCAAAGCAATTGGTGATTAGAATTAGATATCCTTTTGTAATTTAAGCTTGAGTACTTTTTTTCTTTTTCTTTTTTCCCTTTTCTTTTGTTTAGTTTGATCTTTGTCTCTTTGTCTTTGCTTGGCCTTACATTATATGCGAGAAGGAACAAAGAAAACATCCATGAAGACAAAGAAGGTTAGTAAGCTTTTAGAGACAACAACACCTCCGCATTCAGATCACGAGGAAGAAGAAACCATAAGCAAAGAGATGGCTGAGGATGAGAATGATACATTGGGTGTCAATGATTTCCTAGGAAGGCAATCTCGAGGTTATCAATCATGAATCAGAGTACCTAAGTTGCAAGCCAACAATTTTGAAATCAAGCAAGTTGTGCTTAAGATGCTTAAACTACAGGGTCAATATGCAAGAAACAATACAAAATATCTAAATCGGTCTATAATACAATTTCTTGATGTTAGTGACTGTTTCAAACAGAATGGAGTTCCTAATGATGTGATCTATCTTCAATTTTTTCCCTATTCTCTACAAGGAAAAGCTAAAGAATGGCTTAATAGTTTAGAAGAGGGTAGCATAACCACGTAGGAGGCACTGGAAGAAAAGTTCATATCAAGATTCTTTCCACACAACAAAATGGTAGATGTAAGAGCCATTCTTACTAACTTCTGCCAACAATTTGGGGAACATTTGTATAAAGCTTGGGAGAGGTTTAAATTGCTTGTTAGGTAAAGCCCTGGTCATAACCTAGAGAAATGGGTATTACTTCAAATCTTTTGTACTCACTTGACAACTGAATCTAAATTTGAATTAATGCCGTCACTAATGGGGGAATTACAAAGCAACCCGTGAACCATGTTTGGAGTTTTTTAGATGACTTATCAGTTGATTTTATTCAAAAAAAAATGAATGAAGACCAGTGAAATCAATTAAGAAAGTTACTGACAACACTACTTCACAATTGGCAGCAATGCTAAGTGCTATGAACAAGAGGTTTGATCATTTGGAAGCTCAAGTAAGTTGATCTAATGGTGGACACAGGGGAGTAAATGCTATCTATGCTCCTTGTGATTATTATGGAGATAACCATGCCAATGGCTAATGCCTTATATCTTAACAGACTAAGCCAGTAAACTATACTGGAAACTACCACGGCAAAAACTAGAACAACCCCTACTCCAATACCTACAATCAAGGAACAAGGAATCACCCTAACTTCTCCTAGGCAAGGTCAAACTCTCAATCAAGCTTTAAGCTCCGGGTCCAAACTAATAAATCCTCTAAGGGCTTGAAGCTCAAGTTAAGCAACCTACACCTCTGTAGATTCTTTTCAACAACAGATGGACAAGAGGATGGATAAACTTGAAAATTTGATGATACAAGTTGTGCAAGAGCAACAAAATTCTTATACCCACTATGATTCTTCTATCAAGAATTTTGAAACAAATTGGGTAGTTGGTAGTAGATCTCAATAACATGAAGACTAATAGCTTGCCAAGTAACACTATAATTAATCCTTGTAGAGAAGGAGAAGAGGAAAGTAAAGCTCTTACTTTGAGAAGTGGTAAAGAATTACCTGAGATTCCACAACCAATGAAAAAAACCTTAGCACCCAATGAACAAGCAATTCCTACGGTCATTATAGAGGATGACGAAGAGGCTACACAAAAGATCGACAGGAAAGTCAATGATGATAAAGTTAATAGTGAGTCTACAAAGGGTGAAGTAAAGAAGAAGGCAGCTAATGAAAATCTCAAATGGGTGCCACCATTACCATTTCCTCAAAGATTCCAGAAGAAAGCTATGGATGAGCAATAGAAGAATTTCTTAGGGATTTTCAAGCAACTACACATCAACATCCCTTTCCTTGAAGTTTTAGAGCAGATGCCTTAATATGTGAAGTTTCTAAAAGAGATGTTATGTAAGAATAGGAGGTTTGGTGATTATGAAACTGTAGCCCTTACTAAAGAGTGTGGCGCTATTCTTCTCAACAAGCTACCGCCTAAATAGAAAGATCCAGGTAGCTTTTTGATACCTTGCATAATTGGAGAAAAGTTTCAAGGAGGAGTATTATGTGATCTAGGATCAAGTGTTAATTTGATCCCACTATTTGTATTTAGAAAATTACAACTAGGAGAAGCTTACCTAACTTCTGTGATACTTCAGCTAGCTGAGCGAAGTTTAGCTTATCCAAAGGGTATCACTGAAGATGTTTTGGTTAAAGTTGACAAGTTTATTTTCCCTGCTAACTTTATTGTTCTAGATTATGATGAAGATAAAGATCTACCACTTATTGTGGGTAGACCTTTTCTTGCTATAGCTCGAACTCTGATTGATGTTGAAAAGCGAGGGATCAAATTAAGGGTGAATGGTGAAGAAGTTATATGCAACATGAACAAAGTATTGAAGTAACTTAAGGACATTACAGAGTGCTTCAAGGTTGACATTCTAACAAGGTAATTCAAGAGACTTTAGAGTCTTATGCTATAAAAGAATTGTTAAAAGCCGTGTTACTTGGGATTGATGAAGTTGAAAAAGGTAAGATAGTTGAATGTAAGAAGTTACTTGAAGCCTCTCCTTATTACATCAATCCATTAAGGCAATTTGAGTCTTTAGATATGAAATCAAGGCAAACTACTTTAAAGCCGTCTATTGAAAAAGCACTTAAAGCCGTCCATTAAACAAGCACTAATCCTAGAGCTTAAACCCTTACCATCACATTTAGAGTACATATGCATACTTGGGTGAATCTGAGACACTTCCTATTATCATATCTTTTTCTTTATCTGAAGACAAAAAGAAAGGTTGTTACAAGTTCTTCAGGATTACAAAAGAGCTTTGGATTGGACAATTGCTGACGTTAAAGGTATAAGTCATTCAATTGTGATGCACAAGATACTCTTAGAGGATGATCATAGGAAATCCATTCAAAATCAGAGACGATTGAATCCTATGATGAAAGAAGTGGTCAAGATGGAAGTCATTAAGTGGTTAGATGATGGGATCATTTACCCCTTCTCTGATAGCTCATGGATTTGCCCGGTGCAATATGTTCCTAAGAAAGGAGGAATAACAATAATTGCTAATGAGCAAGATAAGCTCATCCCCACTCACACAGTTACTGGTTGGCATGTTTGCATGGATTACAGAAAGCTGAATGATGCTATAAGGAAATATCATTTCCCACTTCCTTTTATTGACAAGATGTTAGATCGATTGGCCGGTAAAGAATTCTTCTGCTTCTTAGATAAGTATTCAGGATATAATCAAATAGTTATTGCTCCTGGAGATCAATTGAAAACAACATTCACTTGTCTATATGGCACTTTTGCCTTTAAAAGAATGCTTTTTGGTTTGTGCAATGGCCCTGCTACCTTCTAGAGATGTATGATGATCTCTGATATGATAGAAGAAATAATGAAAGTTTTTATGGATGACTTATCGGTATTTGATAACTCATATGAAGAATGCTTGACAAATTTGGATAAAGTGTCGACGAGATGTGAGGAGATGAATTTAGTTCTCAATTGGGAGAAGTGTCATTTCATGGTGACCAAAGGAATAGTTTGGAATATAAAGTTTTTAAAAAAGGCTTAGAGGTTGATAGAGCCAAGACTTTTGTGATTGAATCGCTTCCTCCTCCTTCTACTGTCAAAGCTGTGAGAAGTTTCCTGGGTCACGTTGGGTTCTATCGTCGATTCATGAAAGATTTTTCCAAGATTTCAAAGTCGTTTTCACAACTACTTGAGAAAGATACTCCTTTTTACTTTACTGAAGAGTGTATAAAGGCTTTTGAAGAACTGAAGAGAAGATTGATTTCAGCCCCTATCATTATAGCTCCTGATTGGTCACTTCCTTTTAAAGTAATGTGTGATTCGAGTGACTATGCTATTAAAGCTGTGTTGGGGCAAAAACGTGACAAGATCTTTCATCCCATCTATTATGCAAGCAGAACCCTAATGGCAGCTCAAGTAAATCACTCAACTACTGAAAAAGAAATGCTTGCTATATTATTTCTTTTGAAAAATTTAGGGTATATTTGATGGGTGCTAAGATTATAGTTCACACTGATCATACTGCTATTAAATATTTGTTAGGGAAGAAAGAATATAAACCTAGATTGATTAGATAGGTTTTATTGCTACAAGAATTTGATTTGCATATAGGTGATAGGAAAGGAACTGAAAATCAAGTTGTTGATCATTTGTCTAGGATTGTGAACACTTTTGATTGTGTGAATGATTTATTCATTAAAGAAAGGTTTCCTTATGAACAATTGTTTGCTATTAGTAGTTATGGTTTGCCATAGCATGCTGATATTGTGAACTATCTTGTGTGTGAAGTTTTATCTCCATATTTGAATTTCTACCAAAAAAAAGTGTTTGCATGATATTGCTTTCTATATATGGGAAGAGGCATTTCTTTTTAAGAGATATGCTGATTTGATTATTAGAAAATATGTTCATGAGGTAGAACAAGAGGCCATTTTGAATGCATGTCATGCATCTGCATATGGGGGACATTATAAGGGGCAAAGGACTATATCTAAAGTGCTTGAATCTGGTTTTTATTGGCCTTCTTTTTTTAAAGATACTCACTAATTTGTTTTAAAGTGTGATAGATGTCAAAGAATGGGTAATATTTCCAGGAGGCATGAGATGCCTCAATCAGGAATACTTGATATAAAGTTATTTGATGTCTGGGGGATAGATTTCATGGGTCCTTTCCCTTCTTCAAGAGGAAACAATTACATTCTTGTTGCTGTGAAATATGTAAGTAAATGGGCTAAAGCAATTGCTTGCCAAGCTAATGATGCCAACACAATGATTTGTAACATCCCAAATTTTATCCACTAAAATTCCTTACACTTTGTGGCATTTAATGGAATTAAATGGTGAATTAAAGAGCACATGAAATGATAAAACAAAGCAATTAGTGTTACACACATCATAATTATGGTTGGAACACAAATTGTAAATGTGAATTTGCTGCCAGTGTGTTTTCCTTCATGGCAGCCTGGTTATGTGATGGTTTTGGATAATCAAATGATGTCCAATGCCTATGAAATTTTCTAGAATAATAGTAGACTTATCAATCTTTAATTTGATAGGTCATATAAGTTATTTGAAGCTGTACATAAAGAGTTATTTATTTTTGAAGTTAGCCAAGTGAAAACTAGCAAGTTTCTGTGGTAGTGTCTAATAAATGATAATTCTGGAATGTTGTGCATCCAGTTGGCTAAAGGAAATATTTTTTCTTAAAAATAGACTTAATAAGGGTCACATAGCCTTTGAAACCACTACGATTGGATATTTATAAATAACGATATGAATTTTCAAGGTTTGATAAAAATTTTGTCAGCTTTTAGGCAAGGTACAAAATTAACAAGGCAATGGCAAAAATATATGGGCAAAATAGTCATTTGACTAAATTAAATCCAAAGCCCATATTTTTTCCCTTTTTCTTGTGTGTGGGATGTCTATAAAGCAGGAGGTCAAAGGAAAATAAAATGCTTGGCTCACATTAAATCAAGAAGGAATGAATTGTAACCAAGTAAAATTGAGTTGAAAAGTCAACAATTGTAGGTAAATTGTGATATTTCAAGAGCTCATTATCCTCTTTCAATGGGCCATTATTTTAGTCACTTTTGGGCAAGAGGAAAAGGGAATTGATGATTGAATTCCAATTGTCAAGTTGAAGTAATTAAATTAAGCAAAATGGTGAAAGTTTGAAAAATAAAAAATTTGAGCTTGTAATAAAGGTCATCTTGCAATTAATTGTAAGGGAATGAATGAAGGAAATTCAAGAAGCATATTTGGTTATTTAGAGGCCTTATTTATGTCACTTTTCTTTGCAAAAGGAAAGAGAAGCATTTATGGATAAAGCCTTATGCAAAAAGAGGAAAACATATGCCAAAAATTTGTAATAAAAAAATATATCATTAAAGAGGTGGAAGAGATATTTTTAAGAGCTATTCTCTTTCCCTTAAGCCTTTACTTAGTCCAAAAATAGCAGCCAAAAGAGAGAGAAAGCTCATATGAAAATAAAGAACAAAGAAAAGAGAAGTAAGTTCAAGAGGCAAAACAAGGTGAGTTGGCAGTGATTTACACGTGTTTATGCCTCCTAATTCTTGCACAACTCTCTAATCTCTATGCCTTCATAAAATACACTTGTAGCAAGACAAATCAAGAGGAAAGAAGGAGAAAGAGATGGCATTTTAGTGAGAGAAAGAGAAGAAATCAAAGGTAATCTCCAAAACCTTGTTTTCTTGTTAGATTCAAGGTTGTTGTTGGTTTGTGTTGGTTGATTTGTGGTTGATTTTTTGATTTTGGGATGATGAAACCCTAAGGTGTTATGCTGTCCAAATTTCTACAAATCATGATGAATGAGTGTTTAAGTGCTTAAACATGTGATTAGGAGTGAAAAGGAAGGTGTCTAAGGGGTTAAATCAAGAAAACCAATTTTCCCTTTCTCTTGAGTAAGTTTCGGCCAGCAGTTAAAATGAGGGTAGGAGCTGGAATTTCATCAATTTAATGGTTCCATTGTATTCAGAAGGGGAAAATTGGGTAGGGTTCATGTAGATTGTGAAATATGAAAAGCCTTAGAATGTAAAATGACAAAATGAGCCCTAAAATCCTAAATAGGGACTACCAAGGGTAAAATTGTCTTTTGGCAATAAATTTGGCAGTTCCAAGGTCAAATATGGATTTTACATATGAAACTGTGTAGGAATAGCCTGAGTCATAATTTTTGAAAAAGTACAGTTGGACCGGGTATAAAGGAACTTTGACCGGGTCCCTGGGGGCATTTTGGTAATTTTACAAGTTTTAAGCTAAGATAACCAATAAAATATGTTTAGGATAATACATGAATAAGTAATAACTTATTTCTTGTAAATTGGAATTTTAGGACCGGACAGTCATGCCCAAGTTTGATCAAAATTAAGGACCAGTTGAGTGTCAAAAATGGGTTTAAGGTAGTAACTCTATCTTTCATAAACTATATGAATGTTTATATACTTTGTGTATGCCATCTTCTATAATATGAACACTATATTGCTGAGTAAGGCATTGTGCAAGGAGGCACATTTAAAAGTAAGAACCCAATTGAGGTTTATGGATTAGTAGGGAAGTAGCCCTAACTCATGTACACATGTTGTATTATTTGTGTTATATTATGTTGCATTACATGGTGTATAGCATATTTATCTGTCGCATTTTGTATGATTGATTGCATGTTATTACTAAGATTTTTTTTAATCTCACCCTTTCCCCAAAAATTAAATATTCCACCTAAAGGAAGCGGCTCGAAGGGCAAAGATGTGAGTACCGGCAATTGAGAGGTCTGGTCTAGTTCAAGTGTTGATGTTGGTTATTTGTAGGCTTTTTATTATTTTAAGGTTTGTAAATATTATGTACAAGCCCCTGCTGAGATCCCTGTAATGTAATCATATATTGTATATCAGTATATTTATATTATTCCTGTGTGCCCACCGAACTACGCGTAAACATCTCACTCCCTTAAGATCACAAAAACGTCCAAAAAGATATACTAAGAGAAAAGAGGACTAGTCAACATATTTTTACAAGAAGACTTGATAAAAAATTGTGGCTAAGACATAAAGGAAGTAAAAAGATATTTTTTAACCAACATTTCCTCTCCAAATGGGCAGTAATTTTGTTCAAAGGAGAAGAGAAGAAGGAAAGAGAATTTACTTCATACACTTCTTCACTTTTGTCTTTGAAAAGTCAAGAACTGCAACTAGAAAAAAATTGTGTAACCAATGGCAACACAAGTTGATGTAATTGGTCAATATTTTTTTCCTTTTTTTTTAAGAGCATTTTGGTCAATAATACTTCTCTATTTGGGCAGCCACTTTCGGTCAAAAGATGAAGGGAAGAGGAAAGGAAAAACTCAAGTTAAATAATTTAACTATATGACCAAAGGGATTCATTATTAGCCACAACTTTTCTTTCTCTTTTAGCCACATTTTTAGTCAAATATTAAGAGGATAAAGGAAGAGAAAAACTGATCATAACTCACTCTCTCACCTCTTCTCAAGGTCAGCCAAGTTAAGAAAAACAAGAGAAAGTGAAGAGCAAGTTTTAGGTAAGATCTTCTACATGGATTTTCACTTTCTTAACCTCTTCTATGGCACAAAAGCTCCCATAAACATTGTTCCTCTTGATGAGGGCTTCATTTCTATGGTTTTAGAATTTCAAGAAGAGGTGTTTTGTGTTACATCCCATATGTTTTGATGATAACAAAGATTTGACTAATGATAAAAGAGGATATGATAACAAATAAATGAATTTAAATAAAGTAAATAAATGGCAGACAAAGTATTACTTGAAGTAAACACTGAAGTAATGAGAAACAGTACAAGAAAAATAGCAGTAGCAGACTTTATCATGGCTTACTCGATTGACTACTCGAGTAAGGGAAGCTGTTACTCGAGCAATCATGAAGAATATCATCCAGAGGAGACTGCCAAAATTTAGAAGAAGTTACTTGAGGGCCACTTGAGTAATCTGCAAAGCTATATAGACCATTACTCGAGTAGCCACTCAAGTAACAACATGAGTATAAGGCATTACTCGAGTAGCTACTCAAGTAACCAGGGCAAATATCTTCCAGTAGCTCTCGGCCAAGAAATGCAACAATTTACTTGAGTAGCCACTCAAGTAACCAGGTGAGAAAAAGGCATTACTCGAGGGAGCACTCGAGTAATTTGCAGAGTTATTTGAAGCATTACTCGAGGGGTCACTCGAGTAATCAGATAAGCAAAGAATAGGTACTCTCGGCCAAGAATTTGATGCTATTACTTGAGGGAGTAATCAAGTAATCTGCAAACTTATTTGAAATTTACTTGAGGGCTCACTCGAGTAACTTGTGAAGGAAAGACATGGTCACTCGAGTAGCCACTCGAGTAATTTGGTATTTCCAAGGTTTGTGATGTATCTTAGTCCATGTCTTACCCGAGTAATATTTTATGAAAAATGTTGAATTGCTCTCTGCCATGTTTTTGATAGGTTTACTCGAGGGACTACTCGAGTAATGAGCATGATCACTCGAGTAGCCACTCGAGTAATGAAGTCCATAAAACATGTCTTCAATCCAATGTTTATTGATTTTTTTTATATGATTAACCATTCATTATATTAGTATCCTAAGTATATTTGTAGAGAAACAATAAAGAGATCATGCCAGAAGTGAAAAGTCAAATAAAAGGTCCGAACGCTCACCTACCACTACCTACCGCAAACGGATAGTTTTCAAATTAGAAGAATTGTCAACCGTTGCTGCGCGACTCTAACGGATATATTTGAAATGCTTCCAACGGACACTACAAATCATCTATATATATGGAGCATTCAAAGAGCAGAGTATAACAACAACTGAGAACAAGCAATCACACATCGATCAATATACTCTTTGTGCTCTATTTTCTTATACTCATTCATTGTACTTCAATGATTATATATTTTCTCCGTGAGATACTTTTTCATTACAAACTCAATATTTGTTTTTGAGACAACTTAAGGTTGTGGAACCTTGAGTTGGGGATTTAATTGCAATGTGTAAGGGGGAGCGAGTGTCTAGGTGAAGGAACTTGCTATGTACTAAGGTGCCAAGAACCCACTGAATCTTAGAGAATATAGTGAAACACTCAAAGAAGCTCTGAGGACTGGACATAGGTTAAAGTAGTTATGGCTGAACCAGTATAATTCTCGGTGTACACTTCGGTGATATTTCTCTTTGCTCTCAACTGCTTTAAATATTCTGTTAACTTTCTTATACGTAACGAAATTTTCTGGTATCACCCAATTCACCCCCCCTCTTGGGTGAAACAATTGCACTAACATTTTGAGCCATCATCTATAACAAAAGTTGAGGAAGCAAGAAAAAACACAAGAAGAAGCAAGAGGTAAGTAAGACCATTATTTTGATGTATATGATGCTTTGATTGGCTAAGTTTGGGTGGGCTATTGTGACAGCCCTAATTTCAGTTTTTTAGGGTATATTAGGGATCATGAAGCTTTCATCCTATGTATGTGCTTATATGTTGGTTTGGGATAAAATGAACTAAGTTGGATGATTAAGTTGTGAATTGGTTGCTTGTTGTAGAAAACCCTTAAATTCTGACTTGAACAGGGCATCATGAAGCACTAAGAATTTGTTCATTTTGATGTTACCATTGTGTTCCACACAAAAAAATTATGTGGGTATTGTTACGTATGATTAGTTTTAATGATGTCAAATATAGATGTCAAGTATTAAGAGCAAAAAGTTTGAATAATATACTTATCCTCTTTATTGACTAACTACTATATTTAATGTTGGATATCTTGTAAATTAGTTAAGCAAATAAAGAAGAAAATTGAAGATATTCAAAGAGATATCTAATTGAGTTATGGAGTCAAGAAGAATGATATTGAAGAAAAAAGAACTTGCAAGAACTAATGGGAATTTCAAGAAGAAAGATTAGTCAAGTAAAGAAAGAAGAAGATTGAAGATATTCATGAAAATATCTAGTTGGGCTATGAAGAATGATAATCAATTCAAGAAGGTATCTAGTTGGGTTATAAAGAATGATCATCAAGAAGAGAATCAAGAGGAAAGAGATTGAAGAAAGAAAAAGAAAGAAGAACTTGCAAGATCAAATGAGAATATCAAGTTTCAAGCTCTTATAAGTGATACTGGAGGTTGGAATAGGTCAATAAGAAGAAAATATGATGTATACGGAAGTTATACTACATCCAGAGGTGATTACTCGAGTGATCCCTTGATTAATATGCTACTGCCTTATTTTGGAGGTGATTACTTGAGGGATCCCTCGAGTAATGACCCATGATTACTTGAGGACTCCCTCGAGTAATGAGATTTTTGATGAACTCTGTTTTTATGCTGTAGGATAAAGGTTTGGTATTTTGGTGATATTTCTCTAACCACATGTAGGATTGAACTGAAACTAGTGGCATATGAAAATAGACTCCTAACACAAACTGTGGACACCAAAATCACATTAAAAGGAGTTTAGATGAGAGAGATATAATATGTTGAAGTTGACACATGAATCAGCGTCTTTGACCAAAATAAGGTTTGGTAATTTGGACATAACTCTCAAACTACACATCATATTGAGGCAAAACTAATGCCATATGAAACTAGACTTAAAGCGCTTTCCATAGATACATAATTTGTTACATTTCAAGTTATATATTAAGATTTATGCCTTCTAAAAGTTTTTGCTTGTGATTTCAGACATTGTCAGGAACAGTAGATACTCTTTGCATCATAACTTTCTGTATACAATGAGTTTGGAGGTGATTCTTATTGCATTGGAATGTAGACGATAAGAGCTTTCCGATGACATAAAATTTTCCATGCTTTAAATCAAAATAAAGAGATCACTCAAGGGATCACTCGAGTGATATCTATGGATTACTCAAGGGACCCCTTGAGTAATAAAGTTGGAAATGCTCTCGGCTAAGAAATGAGTGACATTACTTGAGGGATCACTTGAGTAATTAGAAATAAAATGATTGTATTACTCGAGGGATCATTCTAGTAATCAGTTAAGTAAACTCTCGGCCAGATTTTAAAGGACATTACTCGAGGGCTCCCTCGAGTAATAACCCAGGATTACTCGAGGGACCACTCGAGTAATGTGACAGACAATGTATCCAAAGCTTCTAAAAATCAATGAAATGATTATGTAATTCATCCATCTTGCTTCTAATCACTCTAACACTTTAGTGTATTAGTGTTTAATGTATTTCTCAAAGAATACAATGAAGAGATGATGTGAAGAAATAAAAGTTGACTTTATGGAAGTGGAGCATCCAACGTTCTAACTGCTAGTTTTTCAAATATGAAGAATGGCCAAATGAAGCAACGGGATTCTAATGGATAAGTTGAAATATTCAAACAGCCATCAATCCTCATCAACTATAAATAGAAGATCATCCAAAATAGAAGAGAGATCTAGAGCATACATCATCAAAATGCCAACATCCTAACATCAATGCTCATCGCACATACCCTATGTTTCTTAGCATTTACCTAATCTATTTTAGAGAGTGATTGTTTATATTGTACTTCAGTGTTTATCTTATTTGCTTTTGAGAGAGAAGATTGATTGCAATCTTTCATCATCAAAGTTGTATCCTTACGGTGCGTAAGGGGAAGTAACTTAATTGTATACTTATTATGTGTGTAAGGGGGAGTAACTCAGTGAGAGATTTGTGAAAGGCATCGCAAGTGCTCGGCTAAACTTGTGGGTTGTAAAGGCTTTTCTTGTGCCTGGATTAAACAAGAAGATAGTGGATTGAAAATCTCAAGAGGAGCCTGGGCACTGGACGTAGGTCATCATGGATTGGGCCGAACCAAGATAAATCACAGTTTGTATCCTCTCTTCCCTAAGCTCTTATATCTCCAATATATATGCTTTAGATACTTACTTATGGTTTCATGCTTCCATACTTGTTGATTTCATAAGTTGTGAAAAGAATTTCAAAGTTCTTAATCTTTTATCATACACCCAATTCAGCCCCCTCTTGGGTCTCAGCCAGTTCTAATATTTGGTATCAGAGCTAGACTCTTGTTTAAAGAACTTAACCATCTTAAGAGCTTATAATGGTTGATTTTGGGTGTTATATGCTTTCCGAAGATTTTGACTATACAATTCCACCTATTTTGAAAGATATTGATTTTTGGTTTTGGAAAGCTAGAATGACATCTTTTATAAAATGCTTTGATTATGATATGTGGGATATTTTTACAAATGTCTTTGATTTCAAACCAAGAAAGGATTGGACAGAAATAGAAAAGAAAATGTTTTCGTTAAACATTAGAGCAATGAAAATTTTGTATAGTGCTTTAACCGAAAATGATTTTGAAAAAAATTAGATTTTGCTCTACTGCTAGAGATATTTGGAATACTCTTGATTCTATCTATACTTCTAAGTGTATTAAAGTTGAAAGTATTGATAGTTCATGTGAAACTATAAGCTGCATACCTGCGGTTCATGAACAAGTGGAAGTTGACAATGAAGAAGAAGAAATCATAGAACATTTCCATGATCTTGTCAATATAGAATAACAAGAGGAATTAAGATGATTCCCAAGAAGAGCTCATTATGGATGAATTTGATGGATCATCCTCTAGAGCTCAAGATGCACATATGGTAAACAATTCCAATTCTTCTGGAGTTATTTTGAAAATTGATTTTCAAAGTTTGCATTAAAATGTTTCTCAACTAAGTATTAATTCTATTTTGAAAAGCAAAAATGTTTTCAATTATGCATAAAGACTTATTTAATTCGTTATGCTTAATTGGCTTAAATTAATTATATTCTTAGAGCATGTGAATTTTATCTTGATTCCTACAAACTAACAAGAAATAGATCCAAGCAAGGTTGGATACCATAAAGAAAAAGAAATTTATATAGTTATGTAGGATAAGAAAAAACTTCTCAAGATTATAGGCACATGAAATCAAATCCCTATCTTGATGATGTTGAATTATGGAGTTTGGATTTTGGTGTTGAGTGTGCAAAGGAGGAAAATCAATTTCACCAAAACCAAGCAAGCTATCACAAGGACAAGAAGAATTACGGTGATATCTAATCTTTACTCTATACTATGCTTATATAAATTATTTATTTGAGTAATGATGAACTTGTTCATTATTGTATACCATTAACAATTAATCATTTATAGTTTTCAAATTGTTTTTAGATTGCTAAATGGACTAAAAGTGAAATTGTGCATAATCTTTCTATATATTTGAGTTTCAAAACGCACATTTCAAAAATGTACTTAGATTCCAATTCATCTTGTTTATAAAAATGCATACACATTATTTGAAAATTATTCATATCTTGTTTGCATTTAAATCAGTTTCAAAATTGGAAGTTAATATTTATGTATACTGAAAGTCAGAAATACTTCAAATCCATCCACTAGAGTTTTCCCCATCATTCACATATTATTTCTTGATTTTAAACCTGTTATTACTTGAACTCCTCAACCATTATTTTCTAATAAGTTAGACCTTATGTCTAACAATTTAACTATCTATATGAGTTTTAAGTGTATTTCCTAGAAAAGAATTCAATATGTTAAAGCCTTATGCCTAAGGTATAAATCTTTGGTTGGCCATGTTATTCCAAGTATTATGAATGTTCATTAGTGCATTGAATCTTAATGCATTAACTATTATAGTAGAATAACTTACTAGGATAATACTCTAATACTCTAGTCATTTGGACCAATGGGTATGTGCTTAATCATTCATAATTCATTTGCACACATTTTGTTGCTCAAATACATGAACCATTGATATTATATATCTCTGAGTAACTAGTGTATTGTATTTGAATCTTTGAGATGAATATTCCTATTCTTCAAGACACAACTATAAGAGTCAAGATTATCTCTTGGTCAATAGCAAAGTCATTGTGTTTATATACATCCTTGAAGCTAAGCCTTTTTTACTAACTCATTTTCCATTTGACTTTTTTCTCTTGGGAAAATTCTCAAACATGTTAAACTCTAATGTCTAACATATTATCTTAGTTGTTCTCTAAAAGAGAAGCTTTCTGGTATATGTATATTTAAACTACTGACTTCTACCATTTTTAGCATGAGTATTGATTGTAAATGAATTTCAAATATAAGTTTTGCATATATCAAAAATCTCAATTTTACAATGCATTGTCATGTGTTTGATATAACATTGGAGATTTGAAACAATTTACCTATTTCAGTATTAGAAAACTTGATTCAATTCATAATTATCACTTCAAAAAGGGTTGGTCATTATGGATAGATTCTCTATTCTCTTTGATCCAACTTACAAGGATTGCATGAAAATATTCTCAATGACATATTTTTTATACAAAGTATATTTACAAATTGTCACTGAAAACATCATTCTTAATATCAAGTGTTTGTTATCATTTATGACTTGAGTTAAGTAGATAACATTATGATTCTAGTTTTTGGTGATTTAATGCAATCTTTACTCAATAATCATGTAGTTTAATTATATAAGAGCAAAAGAGTTATTATGACTAATATTGTATAGAACCAAGAGAAGTTAGGTACCAAAGAGTATGCATTTATACTTTTGCAGGAGTTAATCAAGATGCTCTACTTTCAAAGAATAGAGGCTAACAAAGTAGGTGTAACTAGAAGCATTGCAATGTGAGCAGAAGCAAAATCTGTGCTATCATTCAAGTGACACCACATCACTGTTAGATTCGATATGTTTTGATGATAATAAAGATTGGATCATTAATATAAAAGAATTTGATAACAAACAAATGAATTTGAACGAAGTGGCAAAACTTTACTTGAAGTAAGCACTGCAATAATGAATAAATTTTGTGATGGCTTACTCGAGTAGCTACTCGAGTAAGGGAAGTTGTTACTCGAGTACGCACTCGAGTAATCAAGGAGAATTTCATCCAGTGAAGCACTGCCAAAATTTGGAAGAAGTTACTCGAGTAACCACTCGAATAATCTGCAAAGTTATATAGACCATTACTTGAATAGCCACTCGAGTAACATCATTTGCAAAGGCATCACTCGAGTAACCAGGTGTAAAATCTTCCAGTAGCTCTCGGCCAAGAAATGCAACAATTTACTCTAGTAACCACTCGAGTAACCAGGTAAGGAAAAGGCTTTACTCGAGGGAGCACTCTAGTAATCTGCAGAGTTATTTGATTCATTACTTGAGTAGCCACTCGAGTAACCAGGTAAGACAAGATTTGAATGACATTACTCGAGGGAATAATCGAGTAATCTATAAATCTATTTGGAATCCACTCGAGGGATCACCCGAGTAAGTTCTGAAGAAAACACATGGCCACTCGAGTAAACAGATTACTAGAGTCAGCACCCAAGTAACTTGTGAAGAAAAGACATGGCCACTCGAGTAGCCACTCGAGTAATCAGGTATTTCCAAGGTTTGTATTATATCTCACTCCATGTCTTACCCGAGTAATATCTTATGAAAAATGTTGAATTACTCACTGCCATATTTTTGATAGGTTTAATCAAGGGACCACTCGAGTAACCAACATGATCACTCGAGTAGCCACTCAAGTAAGGCAGTCCAGAAATTATATTTTTAGTCGAATGATCATTGTTTTGTTATCTATATGATTAACTCTTTATTGTATTAGTATTCTAAGTACATTTATAGAGAAACAATGAAAGATCATGCCAGAAGTGAAAAGTCAAATAAAAGTCTGAACGTTCACCTACCGCTACCTACCGCAAACGGATAGTTTTCAAATTCGAATAATAGTCAACCGTTGATGCATAACTCTAACGAACAAGTTTGAATTGCTTCTAACGTTCACTACAAATCATCTATATATATGGAGCATTCAAAGAGAAGAAAACAACACACGACACACGAACATACATTGATCAACACATTCTTAGTGCTTTGTATATACTCATTCAGTGTACTTTAGTGATTACATATTTGCTCTGTGAGAGAGTTTTTCATTACAAACTCAATATTTGTTATTGAGATAACTTAAGGTTGTGGAACCTTGAGTTGGGAATTTGATTACAACGTGTAAGGGGGAGTGAATATCCAGATGAAGGAACTTGTTGTGTACTGAGGTGCCAAGAACCCACTGAATCTTGGAGAATATAGTGAAACTCTCAGAGACGCTCTGAGGACTGAACGTAGGTCAAAGTGGTTGTGACCGAACCAGTATAACTCCCGGTATACACTTCGGTGATATTTCTCCTTACTCTCAACTACTTTAAATATTCTGTCAATTTTCTCATACGCAACGAAATTTTTGGTATCACCCAATTCACCCCCTCTTGGGTGAAACGCTTGACTAACATTTGGTATCAGAGCGTAGGTCTTCTTATTAAAGTTTAACAGCCTAAGAAGGATCCAATGGAAAGCATGGGTGAAGGAATTCTTCCCGACGGAGCTTCTATCACAAGACCTCCAGGTTTCAATGGTGGACACTTCTCATTCTGGAAAGTAAAGTTTAGAGTCTTCGTAATGGCTACTGAATATGGGCTATGGGATGTGATTGAGAGTGGAAACTACAAACCTGAAAAGATTGTAGATTAACAGAGAGTTCCCAAGACACCAGTAGAATATAATGAGAATGACAAGAAACTCATCACACTTAACAGCAAGGCAATTCTGATGATCAATGTGCCTTGAGTCAAAATGAGTACTTCAGAATCTGCACACTTCCAACAGCTAAAGAAATATGAGAAGCCTTGGAAATAGCTCATGAAGGAACTTCGGGAATAAAAGAAAACTGGATCAATACTCTGGTTACTGAGTTTGATTTACTTCGAATGAAATCAGATGAGTCGATGGCTAAATTTGAACTTAGATATACTCACCTTGTTAATCAACTTGCAGCACTTGGAAAAGTCTGTGATCAATATACCCAAGTATGAAAGATTCTAAATATTCTTTCTAAAGACTGGGAGGAAAAAGTCACTGCAATTGAGGAAGCAAAAGGTGAGTTAATGTGATCAGTTGCTTCCCTATTCGGAAGTCTTTCTGAGTATGAAAGTAAATTAAAGTTCAAACGAGAACTAGATGATATTGGCGACAAGAAGAAAAGAGGTCTAGCACTTAAAGCAAAAGAAGAAGAACAAAATGAGAAGAGCTAGACGATGATGAAATGGGTCTAATCATAAAACGATTCAGAAAGTTTTACAAGAAAGGCCAAGGATTCAAAAATTTTCAGAAAGGAGGAACAAGCAATAAAGAACACATCATCTGCTATGAATGTGGAAAGCCAGGACATTTCAAATCAGAATGTTAAGAACTGATTCAGAAGAATAAAGGAAAGAGAAAAGGCAAATTCTATAATAAGAAGAAAGCCTTTGTATCTGCCATATGGGGAGATAGTTCTTCTGACGAAGAAAGCAATGAAGAGAAAGTAGCCAATATCTGTCTAGTTGCTCAAGAGGAAACAGAAGAAGAGGTAACTGATTCTGATCCTACCTATGATGAATTACTTTCTGAATATAATGCTTTACATTCTGAATTCATAAAAATAGTTAAAGAAGAACAAATTTCTTGAAGAAGAACTTAAAAAGAATTTTAAAAAGGATTGTGAAAAATGTACTTCTTTGAAAAAGAAAAACACTGATCTTACTATATCGCTTGAAAAATTAACTAAAGGAAGTGAAATGCTAAATGTAATTTTAAAAGCTCAACGATTTGTGAATGATCGATCTAGAATTGGATATGATCCAAAATCAGACAGAAGGAAAGGAAGAAAAAAAGCTGGAGGTAAATCATATTTGAATTATTTTTAGTATTCGGTGTATATATCAAATCCTTTTGCACATTGTAATTATTGTAATAGAAAAGGTCATTGTACTTTATCATGCATTCATAAGAAGAAAGGAAATATAGGAACCTACAAATGGGTACCTAAAGGTTTATATGTTCCGAAAATCTTTTGTACTAACCCAAAAGGACCCAAAAAGAAGTGGGTACCTAAGACTTAATCCTATTTGATTGCATATATGTCTTAAAGCATCCAAAAATACAAATGGTACATAGATAGTAGATGCTCTAGACATATGACCAGAGATTTCGAAAGTTTTACCACATTGCAACCAAAGGAAGGTGGAAAGGTAAAATTTGGAGGAAATCAATCCAAAAAGATAGCAGGAATTGGTGAAATCAAAAATGACAAAGGAATACAAGTCAAAGATGTATATTACATTGAAGCCTTGTGTCATAATTTGCTGAGCGTAAGTCAAAGTGCAGATAAAGACAACTGGATACTATTTGATTCAGAGGAATGTCTGATTGTCAACAAGAAAGACTTACAACTTGATAAGAAAAATATCAAGGCAAAGCTCAGAGCAAAAAGGGAAGGTAAATGCTATACACTTGATATTAATAGAAATAACTCTGAAAATTGTTTTCTGAGTAATGCCGATGAAAGTTGGTTATGGCATAAGAGGCTAGCTCATGTCAACATGCACCAGCTAGGCAAATTACTCAAGAAGGATTTAGTTCTTGGATTACCCAAAGTAAGTTTTAAAAACGATTTGATTTGTGACGCATGTCAAAAGGGTAAACAAACAAAATCATCTTTCAAATTGAAAAATGAGATTACAACAAATCGACTACTTCAATTGATATATATGGATTTAGTTGGTCCAGCAAGAGTTAAAAGCCTTGGTGGTAATTAACTTATATTCATCGGACATTGTTGATGGTTTCTCTAGATTTACATGGACTATTTTTCTGTGATCAAAGGATGAAACCTTTGCATAGTTTATTGTTTTTGCCAAGAAAGTGCAAAATGAGAAAGGTATGTCCGTTGCAAGTATTTGGACAGATCATAGTGGAGAATTTGAAAATCAAGACTTTGAAGAATATTGTGATACTAATGGCATAGATCACAATTTCTCTGCTCCAAGGACACCTCAATAAAATGGAGTCGTGGAACATAAGAATAGAGTGCTCACTGAAATGGCTAGAGCAATATTGAATGAAAAGAACGTGTCTCAAGTTTTCTGGGTTGATGTAATAAGCACAACATGCTACATTTCAAATAGAGCCTACATTAGAACAAAACTTGGAAATACACCATACGAGCTATACAAAGGAAGGAAGCCGAACCTTGCTCATCTACACATCTTCGGTTGTAAGTATTTTATTCATAATAATGGTAAAGATAACTTAGGAAAATTTGATTCTAGAA
This sequence comes from Inga oerstediana, assembly GCA_963210345.1. NCBI lineage: Eukaryota > Viridiplantae > Streptophyta > Magnoliopsida > Fabales > Fabaceae > Inga > Inga oerstediana. Next base: position 21,065,771 of record OY723406.1, read on the forward strand.
CAGATGAAAGAATTTTCCTAGGCTATTCTAACCGAAGTAAAGCATACAGAATTTTCAATAAAAGAACATGTGTTGTTGAAGAATCAATTCACGTTGTATTTGATGAATTTGAATCCTCTAACAAAACCATTGATGATGAGCAGGAAGTTGTTTTAAATCAAGAAAATGGTCAATCTATTTCTAAATCTCTTATTCCTGAAGTTGATCAAACCAAGGAAGAAGATCAGTCACTAGGACAACCTAAAGCCTGGAAATACAATAGGAGTCATCCCCTAAATCAAGTCATAGAAGATATGAATGAAGGAGTCAAAACTAGAAATAGAATTTTCAATGAAGTTAGTTTTTTCTGCATTCATTTCTAAGATTGAACCTTCTAACATTGACGAAGCCCTATCAGACAGTGATTGGGTTATAGCAATGCAAGAAGAACTAAACCAATTTGAAAAAAATCAACTTTGGGATTTGGTACCCCGACCTAAGGATCATCCGATCATTGGCACTAAATGGGTATTCAAGAACAAACTTGATGAATCCGCAATTATTATCAGAAATAAGGCAAGATTAGTGGCCAAAGGAATAATCAGGAAGAAGGAATTGATTATGAGGAAACGTATGCTCCAGTGGCTAGATTGGAAGCTATACGAGTACTCTTAGCCTTTGCATGCATCAAAGGATTCAAACTCTATCAAATGGATGTAAAGAGTGCATTTCTATATAGCTACATCATAGAAGAAGTATATGTAGATCAACCTCCAGGTTTCGAAGATGTAACCAAACCTGACCATGTTTTCAAACTCAAAAAGGCTTTGTACAGTTTAAAACAAGCTCTTAGAGCATGGTATGAAAGGCTCAGTAAATTTCTTATTGATCAAGGTTTTGTACGAGGAAAAGTTGATACAACACTTTTTACAAAACGAAAACATGATGATATATTAATTGTGCAAATATATGTTGATGATATAGTTTTCGGTGCTACTAACGAAACTATGTGTAAAGAATTTTCTGAGATAATGCATGGGGAGTTTGATATGTCAATGATGGGAGAATTGAATTTCTTTCTCAGTTTGCAAATCAAACAAAGAAAGAATGGAATTTTCATATCTCAAAAGAAATATTTGAAAGAGCTATTGAAGAAGTTTGGATTGGATAAAGCAAATGGAATGGACACACCCATGAGCTCAACCACATTGCTTGATGCGGATGTCAAGGGAAAAGATTACAACATCACAAAATATAGATGAATGATTGGATCATTACTCTATCTCACTACAAGCAGGCCTGATATTCAATTCAGTGTGGGTATGTGTGCAAGATATCAATCAGCACCAAAAGAGTCATATACTGAAACCATTAAATAAATCTTCTGATATCTTGCTGACACGCCAGAATTGGGTCTCTGGTATCCCAAAGGAAGAAGTGAATATCTAGTTGCATACTCAGACTTTGATCATGGAGGATACAAGATAGACAGAAAGAATACGAGTGGACAAGGCCAATTTCTTGGAGGCTCACTTGTAACATGGTTTAGCAAGAAACAAACTACAGTGTCTCTTTCATCAACGGAAGCTGAGTATGTTGCAGTATCAAGTTGTTGTGCTCAAGTAATATGGCTAAAGCAACAACTCCAAGATCTTGGTATTTATTTGAAAGAGATACCATTATACTGTGACAACACTAGCACGATAAGCTTGGCAAAGAATCCTGTTCAACATTCCAGAACCAAGCATATTGATGTTAGACATCACTTCATCAGAGATCATGTCCAAAAGAAAGATGTCAAAGTGATATTCATTCCAACTCATCTTCAACTAGCTGATATCTTCACAAAACCTCTTGCAAAAGAACAATTTTTATATATTAGACGAGAATTGAGAATGGTAAATCCTCATGAATTGTAAGTTATTTAGTATTTACAAAATGTTAGATGATGTTATTTATTGATGTTTTGATGATTACTAACTTAAGCATCGGAGTTTTTAGCAATTTGTTTTGCAGGATCATGATATTCTGTTTTGAAGTATGAATAACAGGGATTAACAGAGGATAACATTACTGGAGTGATAACTTCAAGTAATGAGCATTATTGGAGTGACACATTGAGGTAATGGATGCATTACTCGATTATGCACTCGAGTAAAGACCTTGAAAATGTGCCAGTAAAGTATTAATTTCAAATGAAACGGCACAACGGTTGGAAATGAACAGTCAGAAGGTGAAGAGACAGATTACCCGAGGGAGGCCTCGAGTGAACTTCAACATTACTCGAGTAAGGCCTCGAGTGAACCTGGGTGCAAATTTCAAATCAGCTGAGTTTCAGTTCAAATATGTTCTAAAGAGTCATCAAATGATCGAGGGAATATACATGGATAATTACAATATTATTCATGCCAGGTATGCTCTCAAATTTGCTGTATTTTAAAATTTTTTGGTATAATCACTTGAGTAGCTACCCGAGTGAAGATGATGATCACTCAAGTAAGCCTTCGAGTGATGTCGGGCTCTAGGTTATTTCAAGTCGATACTCGGTCATTTCTCACAAAATCGCCTCGAGTAATTCTCCTAGTACTCTCACAAAAACTTTTCAAAATCCTTTTCTCTTCCCTTAACCGTCAAAACCTAGTGATTTACACCTTCAAAAACCTCTCAGATTGCACTGAATCGTCTGCCCTAAAATCGCGTCTCTCGTCTCTGTTTCTTTTAAGAAATATTTGTTCTTCTCAAATCATAATGGTGAGGACAAAATCTCCTAATCTTAGTACTCATTCTGAGTCCTCTGAACCCTATCAACCCTCTGATTCATTTACCTCTCCTCCTACCAAGAAGAGGAAAATTTCTCTTAAACCCAAAACCAAAGCCAAACCACAAGCTAAGCCTAAGGTGAAAGGGGTTATGATTAAGGAGCCCATTGCCACAAGAGCTCAATCCAAGAAGACTTCACCTCTTGGAAAAGGAAAATTAACAAAAGAGCCATCTCCTCCTCCTTCTGATTCATCCGACACACCCACCTTTTCTCCTAAGCCTCTAAAAAAGTCTAAGGTTAGTGAGAAGATTACTAAAGTCATGGTAGGCATGCTTGACGAAGCCTTCAAATCTAAGGAATCAAAGAAAGGACAATCCTCAAAGCAACAAGAAGAGAAGGATGAAGAAATCACATTTCCTCCAAAGCGATTCAACGTAAGCAAGCTTGAGGAATCCCAGAAGTATCTAAGTCAATTTGCAAGAAGAAATGTGTGCAAGATGCACTACATTGACTACAAGGTGCTTCAAGAGGTATTGAAATTTGATCTAAGTCCCTATCTCGATTCATATATGCCTTGGCTATCTGTCAAACTACCATTTTACACCAAAGTAGTGAGACATTTTTATTGTAACCTCGAACCTATTAATGATCCCGTTAGGAAGTCTGTGGAAGAAGAAATGACTTGTAAGGTTAGAGGACAAAGTATTCTAATCTCACCTTCCAGAATCAATACCTGGTTAGGAATAGAAAATCCTCCTGATGATGATTACCCTAACCTTAATTCAAACCAGTTATTCTCCATCCTTAGACATGGTGAGATAGTGGGACCCCTCAACTTCAATCCGAGTGATATGAGTGATTTTCATAGAGTCCTATGGTATATCTACTCTAGAGCCATGGTAAACAAATCAAATAGCTTCACTCATTTCATTGAGAGGGACTTCTAGAAATTTACCTCATTGATCCTCAAAGAGCAAAAGGACTTGGGAGAATATATCTTCAATGAGATCAAGAGGTATAGGTATGAAGGAAAGCCTACTACTCCAATGCCTTATCCTCAACTTATTTCCTTGTTTCTCAAGAAGAATAAGATTTGGTACTTGGAGAGTATGGAGCCGATTAAGAGGATAGCACCAGTGGGGAGGAACCAAATTGGAAAGTTGAATATTGAGATTCCCCTAAAGACTTCTCTAGAAGTAAGCCCCAAGAAAAAGAAGAAGATTGACACAGCAACTAGTCGAATGGATGACACACAGTCTTCTGCTGCAGCCAACACATCTTCTCTATCCTTCTTTGGTGCCACAATGCAAACATTTATGGAGAACATTCTGAGGATTTTTCATATTGACATTGCAAATACCAATGCGGAGTTGGTGACCCATATGAATGAGAAAATGGGACAACTTGTGGAGAGGATGGACAAGAGGCACAAAGAGTTGCTAGCTAAACAGCGTGCCCAGGGTGAACTTCTGAGATCGATTATTGCCAGATTTGATGCTATGGCATCAGGTTCTTTTATTCCTAGTCCTTCTGGTATGCCTGAGCCTATACCTGTCTCTAAACCTGGACCATCTATACCCACTGAGCATAAACCCTCTGAGAGTGGACCCAGTAATGTCTTGTTCTCTATGCCTGACCCTGACACATCCAAGCCAATCCACATCAGCACTGATGATCCACCTCAACCCGATCAGCCTGAGCCCATATCTACTCCCATTGCTTCACCTGCTTGCACTGAAGAGGTGCTTCTGTCTTCACCTGTTGGTAAAGAAGTAGAAGTTACTTCTCTGGTCCCTTACCTATCATCTCTAGGGAATCCTCTAGAGGATCTTCAGACACCGCCAGCGAACCTTCCTGACCCTGAACCGTCATCTTCAGATCCTTCAAGTTCAGATGGTTCATATGAATCATTGGCATTTCCTGTCACTCCCATTTCAGTAGCCAAGCCACCTACCCCTCCTCATGATTGATTCCAAACTCTTATCTCAAAGAAACCCATTTGAAGTGGGACTCATTACAATGCACCATAGTTAAGAGTCAACGTTCCTATAGCTCTATTCTATGATTTGACATCACAACGGCTACACTCTATGGTTCATCATCAAGGTGGCTGCACTCTATAGTTCGTCGTCACAGTGGCTCCACGCTATGGTACTGTACTTGGTGGTTCACTCAGTCACCTGACTAGTGAGACCCTCCGATCAGAACTCTCTGTAGATAGCCTTCTCCAATTAAAACTCTCCATAGGTAGACTTCTTCTATCAAGACTCTCCATAGATAGCCCTCTCCGATCTGAATCCTTCATAGGTAGCTCTTTCCAGTTAGTTGTCTCTGAATGGAAGTATCATTGTAACAGGAATCCAGATCTTATAAGGTCTCTCTTCTCTAGCAATTCTATAGCCTACTTTCTTTAATATTTTGGCAACAGATATCCACCAATAAAGGGACAATATGGGCTTTTACTTATTTCACAATTTACACAATTGCCATTCTACATTGTTTTTCCAAATTCGCAATAATTGGCGATTCTTGCAAATTTTCTTACCAAACTTTGAAAAATCATAACTTTATTTGTAGAAATTGAATTGGAGTGATTCTAAAGGCTATGAAACCTTTATTGAATCTAGTGTCAAGGAAAAACATATCCTTTAGCCAACGAGAAGTTTAAAATTCCCAGAAATTCATCAAATCTTACCTATTCCAGAATTGGTTCCAGAAACAAGGTCTAATTTTGAAAAATCATATCTCTCAATCCTTAAGTCCAAAAATCACATATTACTTATCAAATTAAATGTTAGGATGTCTACTTTTATCCTGCAAAATTTCACAATTTTTGGACATCATTTGCTTATTTAAAATATGCTACAAGAAGACTGTCATGCTAGAAAAATACATTGGCAGCAAATCCTCATTTTTGGGACTCTTGCTAAACTGGGGCTTAGTAGTCTAATTAATTCAGGCTTATTCTCAAGCCTCTAATCCTAAAATTTAGGATATTACAATAATCTCTGTCCAAACTCTGCTGGTCTAGACAGCTCCATCTCTTACTTCCTCCTCTTCAATCTCCACCGAGCTTGCTAGAAGAAGTAGTAGCAATGACAATGCCTCCTTAAAGAATAAAGCAGCAGACACATGCTTGGCTCTTCTGATTCTTCTCTAGTTTGGATGCCATTGATGTAAAAGAACTAGTCATGACGACACCTTTGGTCCTCGATTCAATCACCTCCACAAGTTCTCTTGTCCTCCCTATGCAGATGATGACGAATTAGAGGTTCCCGATGCTTCCCTCTTTCTTTCTTTTGTCTCTCTATTTTTGTCACTTCTATCTGCCCCTAAAAGAAAGACAATGAATATCGGAGGAGCTCAAGAACTGTAGTAAGCTTCCTCCTCTCCCCCTCTCTTCCTTGCTCTGTGTTTCTCTTATTCTCTCACAGCCTAATGAAGAAGAAGCATCTACAGTGAACTTACGGCTCCCCTTTTCTCTCTGTCGGATTCCTTCTTTTCTTTATCTTCAATTAGGTCTCTACTTTTCTTTACAAATGGTGTCACATGATGTTCTCTAGAAAAAGAAAGAAAAAATGATGTATAATATTCTAGTAAAACTAATAATAACAGACCTATATAACTGCTATCGAAACTATTATTTTTTTACCTAAATCTAAATACTCCTATTTAATCTAAAATTATGATATTTTATTTAAAATCCCCTAAATAATGTATCAAATCGATACCTTATCAAAATCTTCAATAAATCCCTTTAATTTAGCATTGATGACTCCCAAAACACACCAAAATATTTCTCAATATCTATAAAAAATTGGGAGTCATCAGTAAGTGGCAAACTGACTGTAACAAGTAAAGAATTTAAAGACAAATTGACTTTCTGTAACCCCCTGCCGTAATTAATATCCGGATTACACGATTAACGTGAAATAGAGACCAATAAGTCAACACAACATTTATAAACCCATTTCCCAGACGGGGTTTTGACAAATACTTTTCGAAATCATTTACAACACGGTCTCATATTTACACTCCGAATATAATTACTATGCGAAGATAAATCACATTTATACAATTATCAGAGTACGCAATATAAATTCCCGACAATCACGGGATCATATCTTCGCTCAATAAACATAGGGCACATTAGCCCATACAACTCAAATAACAGGGATTACACAACTTATCCGAATACATTCTCAAATACTGATCCATACAATCAGATACATAATCCCAATAACGTATTGATAACCAACTACTAAGTTCTCACCCAGAAACGAGTCCTCTTCGTCCTTGGATGCTTGCTCATCCTCAATCTTCCTTCCCTGTCTAAAATGTTCATAGGGGAGGGTGAGATTCTGGGGAATCTCAGTAGGAAACAGATACCAATATGCATGCAAGATAAGTATTTAATGCATGACATGCTTGCATCACAATAACTCATGTTCACATAATGATGTATCTGCATGCTCAATGTTTCACAACATAATCATGGCCATAGCAAAACTAGAAACAAAGCTACAATTATTCATACATGTCTCACATAATCACGCAAAGCAATAACATGCATTAATACACAAATACAATTATCAAGACATGCAGGAGAGGTAAGTTCCCTACACTCTTTCCACGTAAGCTCCAGCTCCGGCTGCTCACGATCAGGGAAATCATCAAATCCTATAACCAAAATCAAGGACATAGGATTAATCCCTTTTCCAATTCCTTAACTTTTAGACACTCAAGTTGGTTATCATTATTGCTCTTTAAGCACCCTCAGACACCTCAATCCATAGCTCTAAAGGGTTGGAAGACTATCCCCAAAGATCCCCTTTTGAACACTCAAACTTGATATTTTTCACTGCTTCACTCGAGCACAGAAGCTCTCACTCGAGCACAAGTACGGACATCACTCGAGCATAAGAGAAAGTGAGACCGCGAGTGAGAACCCGAGAGCACAACTCTCACCTGGGGCACAAGCTCACTCGAGCACGCTGAACTTCACTCGAGCACAAGGCCAAATGCCTCACTCGAGCACCTGCAAGAGAAATCTAGGAAGTGAGGACCCGAGAGCACACAAAGCTCTCCAAGCACAGGATCACTCGAGCACAACCACATGCACTCGAGCACACACCTCACACCCGCGAGTGAGAAGGCACACTCGAGCACCTTACCCGCGAGTGCCAACCTGAGAGCAACCCTTCACTCTGGACTCCCACTATCACTCGAGCAGACCATGCTCACTCGAGCACAAAACGATGTGCTCGAGCATTGCTCATAAAAACCCAGGTGCACTCGAAGCAAAACAAGGGAAAACTCACATATCACTCGAGCACACACGGCTCACTCGAGCAACATTCATCCCTCACTCGAGCACACCCCTGTCTGCTCGAGTGAATCTATCAGATTCCAGAAAACGCAGCAACACTTACCACATTTCCTAACTCTTGCCCAATTGATCCAAATGGACCCAAAACTTCTACCAAAGCTACTCCCACATAAAATCACTCACTGAATTCAATGGAATCAATAGAATTACCAAAATCCCATTCCATTAACATGCTTTGGTCTAGGGCATCAAACTCATCATTTCTCTAAAATCACCAACCTCACACATTTCAATCCCAAATCCATTCTATCTATTCAAAACTCATACCAATATACCATTTCTATAACCATAACATGCCAAACTACCCATTGACCCATATTTTCGAAATTAGGGCAATAATTCCAGAAATTCCAAACTTAATCATTTGGCATGAAACATAGATAGAATGATTGGTTTCACATACCTTATCAACTTTCTCAAAGGCACTCTTTAATTCTCCACACTTCATATTTTCGTGATCTTCAAATCACCACCAATGGAGAAACTACAATCACCAAATTAAAGCTCTCAACTCAAGGATTAACATTGGAGAAGAGAGTTTGAGCTAAAGAGGCCATTTGCTTACCTCAAAATCAGTTTTCCTTTCTCCCTCCCAAGCTCCATGGCCACCGAAACAAGAGAGAGAAAATGAGAGAGAGAGAGAAGAGAGGAGATGGAGATGATGATGATGTGTCTCACATCACTTATGCCTCATCCAAGGGTCCACACTTTGCCACTTGTCACCATCTCACTTCAACTCTCATGGGCTCACATGCACACACATACACATGATTATGCCCCTTACTCAATTACACAAATAAATCCTAGCCATTGATCTCTTAATCACATATCTCATTTTCTCTTAGCTAGTAATTAATTTCTCTATTAATCACTAACTAATTCCTAACAATTTCACTCTTTCAGTTTCCACTAATTATGGCTTATTAATTATTATTGCCGTAAAACACATAATTATTCTCAATAATTATCATTAGTCCTTAATCGAAAATCGGGGTGTTACACTTTCCGTGTCACTGGGCTCAACAAGTTGAACAACTTGCTGAGGCAAATCCTAGAAAAGTATAGCTGTGCGTTTTGATTTTTGAAGCTATATAAGGCTATTTAACCTATGAAAAAGTGTTGAAAACACGAATTCTACATTCTAAAAACTTGAGGCATGAAAGGGAAGAGCTTGGTAAGGGGTTCTTGAAGAGTTTGAAGGCTTAGGTGATCATTCTAAGAGAGATTTTGGAGTTCCAACCTTGGTTTTTCTACTTTTCTTCCCTTCTCTTCTTAATTCATGATGTATTTGGTTGTTTGGCTTAGTTTTTCTATACATTTAAACAAGAGTAGCTAAGCATTTCTCTTTTAGGATTACTTTAAACCTCTATATGGATCGATATTTTGTTATACTCTCTTTTCTAGCATTCAATGAAGTATTTTGTGTTGATTTCATTCTATGCTTATTGCCTCTAAGGGCTTGATCACCACTTATTGATTTCTTGAATGAGATGATGCTTGAAAGAGATTATCTTGTTTAAAGAACATGGATAAAGTCATACTAGTCTTGAAATTCATGTTTGAATGGATAGTTTGTTGATAGGAAAAGGATTTACCTATTGACCTGATATTATTATTATAAGATTGGTTCTTAATGACTATTTTCAATAGCTTATTGTAAGAGATTGAATGAGTTCTTTGAAAATAGATGTTGGTTTTGACTTGAGAGAGCTTTTCCAATACTTGTGAATCTTAGACAAATACTTGATTTTTTATTAAATCTAATTGAAAGGGAAATAATTAGTCTCATAAAATATAGAGGAGAGAAGTGATCCTAGAGCCTCAATTTCTTGAAGTTAGATCAACTTTTGCGTTGTTTATTCCAATTTAGTTTGCTTTGAACCAAAAATAGTTTTACAAATCAAAACATTCAAAATGAGTTTGCCCAACTTACTTAAGAGCATAGTTGCATTAGTTAGCCCATTTTTGCCTTAGTCTTCATAGGAATGACAACTCTTTATACTACTTATATCCCGTATACTTGCGGTAGAAAATAGCGAACACCAGTCTGTCGTCCTCCCTACTATGAACCACTGTCACCACCATCTTTCTTGTTCCAATTCTAGATTCACCTCTTCTTTTTCACCTTCTAGATTCTTTCCTCTCTTTCCTCAACAAGCCCTAACAAACCACTTTCACTTCTTTCCTCCATTAAACTTGGCTACTTACTCCTATTGCCATAGATCTCTAGTGTTGTGTATAAGCTATAGCTATGATTAAGTTCATGAGTAGCTGATTTTTCCTGGATTCTTGGTAGTATAGAAGTTGGCTAGAGCTTTAATTTGCTAAAAAGAGGAGTTCATTAGTTTTCCATTAGCTTATTATATGTATTATGATCTATTTGAATTAATTTTGTATTGGTACATATTTGTGTGACTTGGATGGGTGTTCATTTTGTTAGTTCAAGTGTTTCACCCAAGAGGGGGGTGAATTGGGTGATACCAGAAATTTCGTTTTGAATAAGAAAATTAACAGAATATTTAAAGTAGTTAAGAGTGAGGAGAAATATCACCGAAGTGTACACCAGGAGTTATACTGGTTTAGGCACAACCACTTTGACCTACGTCCAGTCCTCAGATAGTCTTTGAGAAGTTCACTATATTCTCCAAGATTCAGTGGGTTCTTGGCACCTCAATACACAGCAAGTTCCTTCACTTGGACACTCGCTCCCCCTTACACGTTGTACTCAAATCCCCAACTCAAGGTTCCACTACCTTAAGTTATCTCAATAACAAATATTGAGTTTGTAATGAAAAACTCTCTCACAGAACAAATATATAATCACTGAAGTACAATAAATGAGTATAAAAAAACAAAGCACTAAGAGTGTGTTGATCGATGTATGTTCGTGTGTTGTTTTCTTCTTATTGAATACTCCATATATATAGATGATTTGTAGTGACCGTTGGAAGAAATTCAAACATGTCCGTTAGAGTCAGTTGACTATTCTTTGAATTTGAAAACTATCCGTTGTGGTAGGTGAACGTTCGGACTTTTATTTGACTTTGTGCTTCTTGAATGATCTCTTCATTGTTTCTCTGCAAATATACATAGGAAACTAATGCAATGAAGAGTTAATCATATAGATAGTAAATCAATAAGCATACGATTAAAAATATAATTCCTGAACTGCCTTACTCAAGTGGCTACTCGAGTGATCATGTTGGTTACTCGAGTGGTCCCTCGAGTAAACTTATCAAAAATATGACAGTGCCTAATTCAATATATTTCATACGATATTACTCGGGTAAGACATGGAGTGAGATATATTACAAACCTTGGAAATACCTGATCACTCGAGTGACTACTCGAGTGGCCATGTCTTTTCTTCACAACTTACTCGGGTACTGACCCTGGTAATCTGGTTACTCGAGTGGTTACTCAAGTGGCCTTTGGTTTTCTCCACATGTTACTCTAGTGCTTACTGAGTGGCTTTCTAATAACCTGGCAGATTACTCGATTACTCCCTCGAGTAATTGCATCAAATTCTTGGCCGAGAGCTTGCTTTCTGATTACTCGAGTGGCTACTCGAGTAATGCATCAAATAACTCCGTAGATTACTAGAGTGCTCCCTCGAGTATTACCTTTTCATCACCTGGTTACTCTAGTGGCTACTCGAGTAAAGTGTTGCATTTCTTGGCCGAGAGCTACTGGAAGATTTTAGACCTGGTTACTCGAGTGGCTACTCGAGTGATGCCTGTGAAAATCATGTTACTCGAGTGGCTACTCGAGTAATGGCCTATATAACTTTGCAGATTACTCGAGTGGTCCCTTGAGTAACTCCTTCCAAATTTTGGCAGTGCTTCACTGGATGAAATTCTCCTTGATTACTCGAGTGCCAACTCGAGTGACAGCTTTCCTTACTCGAGTAGCTGCTCGAGTAAGCCATCAAAGAATTTCCTCTTCACTCCAATGCTTACTTCAAGTAATCCTTTGCAACTTTATTCAAATCCATTTGTTTGTTATCAAATCCTTTTATATCATTGATCCAATCTTTGTTATCATCAAAACATATGGGATCTAACATTCTCCCCCGTTTTGATGATGACAAAACTTGGTGATTTTGAAGAACGTTTTTAAAATTGAGTTTTCAAACATATGCTTCTTGAATATGAAATCTTTTGTTCCATTTAAACTTGAAAACTCTTTTAAAATAGCTTATTAAAGTTTTTGTTCTTATTTACTTGTTCACCATGCATACACAATCAAAAACTTATTAGTCCCACAATGCAATATAATTTGAATGAAATTAAACATAAAGGAACAAAGTGCATAAGGAAGAATTCCATACATAATCAAACTTTAGAATTCAAAATTAAAGCTTAAAAGCGCCCTAAAAGCCCCATACACCCAAATCCCAATCAACTCATTCACCACAAAATCAATCAGGTTCTTCTCCCCCTTTTTGTCTTCATCACAAAGGTTGAATAAATCATGAGGAGGGGTAGGTGGCTTGGCTGCTGAAATGGGAGTGACAGGAAATGCCAATGATTCATATGAACTATCTGAACTCGAAGGATCTGAAGATGACGATTCAGGGTCAGGAAGGTTCACTAGGGGTGTCTGAAGATCCTCTGGAGGATTCCCTGGAGATGATAGGTAAGGGACCAAAGAAGTAATCTTTACTTCTTCTGTACCAACAAGTGAAGACAGAAGCACCTCCTCAGTGCGAGCAGGTGAAGCAATAGGAGTAGATATGGGCTCTGGCTAAACAGATTGAGGTGGATCATCAGTAGTAATGTGGATTTGCTCAGATGTGTCAGGGTCAGACATAGATAACAATACATTGATGGGTCCATTCTCAAAGGGTCTATGTTCACTAGGAATAGACGGTCCAGGTTCAGGGACAGGTATGGGCTCAGGCATACCGGAAAGACCAGGAATAGAGGAGCCAGATGCCATTGCATCAAATCTGGCAACAATGGATCTCATAAGCTCACCCTGGGCACGTTGTTCAGCTAGCAACTCTTCGTGCCTCTTATCCATCCTCTCCACCAGTTGTCCCATTTTCTCATTCATATGAGTTACCAACTCCGTATTGGTATTCACAATGTCAATATGAAAACTCCTTAGAATGTTCTCCATAAATGTTTGCATTGCGGCACCAAAGAAGGATGGAGAAGATGTATTGGCTGGAGCAGAAGACTGTGTGTCATCCATTTGACTAGTCGCTGTGTCAGTTTTCTTCTTGTTCTTGGGACTTGCTTCTAGAGGAGTCTTCAAAGGAATCTCAATATTCAACTTTCCAATTTGATTCCTCTCCACTGGTGTTATCCTCTTAATCGGCTCCACACTCTCCAAGTACCAAATCTTATTCTTCTTGAGGAACAAGGAAATAAGTTGAGGATAAGGCATTGGGGTAGTTGGTTTTCCTTCATTTCTATTCCTCTTGATCTCATTGAAGATATACTCTCCCAAGTCTTTTTACTCTTTGATAATCAATGAAGTGAATTTCCTGAAGTCCCTCTCAATGAAATGAGTGAAGTTATTTGATTTGTTCACCATGGCTCTAGAGTAGATATACCATAGGACTCTATGAAAATCACTCATATCACTTGGATTGAAGTAGAGGGGTCCCACTATCTCACCAGGTTTAAGGATGGAGAATAACTGGTTTGAATTAAGGTTAGGGTAATCATCATCAGGAGGGTTTTCTATTCCTAACCAGGTATTGATTATGGAAGGTGAGATAAGAATTCTTTGTCCTCTAACCTTAGAAGTCATTTCTTCTTCAACAGACTTCCTAATGAGATCATTAATAGGTTCGAGGTTACAATAAAAATGTCTCACTATTTTAGTGCAAAATGGAAGCTTGACAGATAACCAAGGCATATAGGAATCAAGGTAGGAACTCAGATCAAATTTCAATACTTCCTGAAGCACCTTATAGTCAATGTAGTGCATCTTGCACACATTTCTTCTCGTAAAATGACTCAAGTACTTCTGAGATTCCTTAAGCTTGCTTACGTTGAATCCCTTTAGAGGAAATACGATTTCTTCATCCCTCTCTTCTTGTTGCTTTGAGAATTTCCCCTTCTTTGCTTCCTTAGATTGGAAGGCTTCTTTAAGCATGACTACCATAACTTTGGTAAGCTTCTCATCAACCTTAGGCTTTTTCAGAGGCTTATGAGAAAAGGTTGGTGTGTCAGATGAATCAGAAGGAGGAGGAGATGGCTCTTTTGTTGTTTTGCCTTTTCCAGAAGGTGAACTCTTCTTGGATTGATCTCTTGTGGCAATGGGCTCCTTAATCACAACCCCTTTCACCTTAGGCTTAGCTTGCGGCTTGGTCATGGATTTTGGTTTAGGAGAAATTTTCCTCTTCTTGGTAGGAGGAGAGGAAAGTGAATCAAAGGGTTGGTAGGGTTCAGAGGACTTAGAAGGAGTGCTAAGATTGGGAGATTTTGTCCTTACCATTATGATTTGAGAAAATCAGAGATTTCTGGAAAAACAAAGACGAGTGTCACAAAACTAGGGCAGATGATTCAGTGCAAACTGAGATGTTTTTGAAGGTGTAAATCACTGGGTTTTGATAGTTATGGGAAGAGAAAAGGATTTTGAAAAGTTTTTGTGAGAGCACTAGGAGAATCACTCAAGGCGATTTTATGAGAAATGATCGAGTATCGACTTGAAATAACCTAGAGCCCAACATCACTCGAGGGCTTACTCAAGTGATCATCAACTCAACTCGAGTAGCTATTCGAGTGATTATACCAGAAATTTTAAAATATAGTGAATTCAAGTGCATACCTAGCATGAATAATATTGTAATTACCCATGAATATTCCCTCGATCATTTGATGACTCTTTAGAATAGATTTGAACTGAAACTTAGCTGCTTTGAAATTTACACCCAGGTTCACTCAAGGCCTTACTCGAGTAACGTTGAAGTTCACTCGAGGCCTCCTTCAGGTAATCTGTCTCTTGACCTTATAACTGTATATTTCCAACCGTTGTGCCGTTTTATTTGAAATTAATGCTTCACTAGCACATTTCCAAGTTTATTACTCGAGTGCCTACTCGAGTAATGCATCTATTACCTCAAGGTGTCACTCCAGTAATGCTCCTTACTTAAAGTTGTCACTCCAGTAATGTTGATTACTTGAAGTTATTACTTCAGTAATGTTGTCCTCTGTTAACCTCCGCTTTTCATACTTCAAAACAGAATATTATAATCCTGCAAAACAAATTGCTAGAAACTCTGATGCTTAAGTTAGTAATCATCAAAACATCAATAAATAACATCATCTAAAATTTTGTAAACACTAAATATCTTACAATTCATTGGGATTTACCATTCCCAATTCTCGTCTAATATACAAAAATTGTTCTTTTGCAAGAGGTTTTGTGAAGATATCAACTAGTTGAAGATGAGTTGGAATGAATATCACTTTGACATCTTTCTTTTGGACATGATCGCTGATGAAGTGATGTTTAGCATCAATATGCTTGGTTCTAGAATATTGAACAGGATTCTTTGCCAAGCTTATCGTGCTAGTGTTGTCACAGTATAATGGTATCTCTTTCAAATAAATACCAAGATCCTGGAGTTGTTGCTTTAGACATATTACTTGAGCACAACAACTTGATACTACAACATACTCAGCTTCTGTTGATGAAAAAGACACTGTAGATTGTTTCTTGCTAAACCATGTTACAAGTGAGCCTCCAAGAAATTGGCCTTGTCTACTCGTACTCTTTCTGTCTATCTTGTATCCTCCATGATCAGAGTCTGAGTATGCAACTAGATATTCACTTCTTCCTTTGGGATACCAGAGACCCAATTCTGGCATGTCAGCAAGATATCAGAAGATACGCTTGACGGTTTCAGCATGTGACTCTTTTGGTGCTGATTGATATCTTACACACATACCCACACTGAATTGAATGTCAGGCCTGCTTGCAGTGAGATAGAGTAATGATCCAATCATTCCTCTATATTTTGTGATGTTGTAATCTTTTCCCTTGACATCCACATCAAGCATATGGTTGAGCTCATGGGTGTGTCCGTTCCATTTGCTTCATCCAATCCAAACTTCTTCAATAGCTCTTTCAAATATTTCCTTTATATAGCTCGTATGGTGTCTTTTCAAGTTTTGTTCTAATGTAGGCTCTATTTGAAACGTAGCATGCTGTACTCATTACATCGGCCCAAAAAACTTGAGACACATTCTTTTTGGATTGATTTCCTCCAAATTTTACCTTTCCACCTTCCTTTGGTTGCAATGTGGTAAAACTTTCGAAATCTCTGGTCATATGTCTAGAGCATCTACTATCTATGTACCATTTGTATTTTTGGATGCTTTAAGACATATATGCAATCAAATAGGATTAAGTCTTAGGTACCCACTTCTTTTTGGGTCCTTTTGGGTTAGTACAAAAGATTTTCGGAACATATAAACCTTTAGGTACCCATTTGTAGGTTCCTATATTTCCTTTCTTCTTCTGAATGCATGATAAAGTACAATGACCTTTTGTATTACAATAATTACAATGTGCAAAAGGATTTGATGTATACAGCGAATACTAAAAATAATTCAAATATGATTTATTTCCAGCTTTTTTTCTTCCTTTCCTTCTGTCTGATTTTGGATCATATCTAATTCCAGATCGATCATTCACAAATCGTTGAGCTTTTAAAATTACATTTAGCATTTCACTTCCTTTAGTAAATTTTTCAAGCGATATAGTAAGATCAGTGTTTTTCTTTTTCAAAGAAGTACAGTTTTCACAATCCTTTTCAAAATTCTTTTTAAGTTCTTCTTCAAGAAATTTGTTCTTCTTTTTTAAAACAACTAGTTCTTTAACTATTTTTATGAATTCAGAATGTAAAGCATTATATTCAGAAAGTAATTCATCATAGGTAGGATCAGGATCAGTTACCTCTTCTTCTGTTTCCTCTTGAGCAACTAGACAGATATTGGCTGCTTGCTCTTCATCGCATTCTTCGTCAGAAGAACTATCTCCCCATATGGCAGATATAAAGGCTCTTCTTATTGTAGAATTTGCCTTTTCTCTTTTCTTTATTCTTCTGAATCAGTTCTTAACATTCTGATTTGAAATGTCCTAGCTTTCTACATTTATAGCAGATGATGTGTTCTTTATTTCTTGTTCCTCCTTTCTGAAAATTTTTGAATCCTTGGCCTTTCTTGTAAAACTTTCTGAATCATTTCATGATTAGACCCATTTCATCATCGTCTAGCTCTTTATCTTCATTTTGTTCTTCTTCTTTTGCTTTAAGTGCTAGACCTCTTTTCTTCTTGTTGCCAATATCATCTACTTCTCGTTTGAACTTTAATTTACTTTCATACTCAGAAAGACTTCCAAATAGAGAAGCAACCGATCGCATTGAATCACCTTTTGCTTCCTCAATTGCAGTGACTTTTTCCTCCCAGTCTTTAGAAAGAATATTTAGAATCTTTCGTACTTGGGTATGTTGATTATAGACTTTTCCAAGTGTTGCAAGTTGATTAACAAGGTGAGTATATCTAAGTTCAAATTCAGCCATCGACTCACCTGATTTCATTCGAAGTAAATCAAACTCAGTAACCAGAGTATTGATCCAGTTTTCTTTTATTCCCGAAGTTCCTTCGTGAGCTATTTCCAAGGCTTCCCATATTTCTTTAGCTGTTGGAAGTGTGCAGATTCTGAAGTACTCATTTTGACTCAAGGCACTTTGAATCATCAGAATTGCCTTACTGTTGAGTGTGATGAGTTTCTTGTCATTCTCATCATATTCTGCTGGTGTCTTGGGAACTCTCTGTGAATCTACAATCTTTTCAGGTTTGTAGTTTCTACTCTTGATCACGTCCCATAGCCCATATTCAGTAGTCATTACGAAGACTCTAAACTTTGCTTTCCAGAATAAGAAGTGTTCACCATTGAAACCCGGAGGTCCTGTGATAGAAGCTCCGTCAGGAAGAATTCCTTCACCCATGCTTGCCATTGGATCCTTCTTAGGTCATTAAACCTTAACAAGAAGACCTACGCTCTGATACCAAATGTTAGTTCAAGCGTTTCACCTAAGAGAGGAGGTGAATTGGGTGATACCAGAAATTTTATTTCGAATAAGAAAATTAACAGAATATTTAAAGTAGTTAAGAGCGAGGAGAAATATCACCGAAGTGAATACCGGGAGTTATACTGGTTCGGGCACAACCACTTTGACCTACGTCCAGCCTTCAGATCATCTCTGAGAATTTCAATATATTCTCCAAGATTCAGTGGGTTCTTGGCACCTCAGTACAGAGTAAGTTCCTTCACTTGGACACTCGCTCCCCCTTACATGTTGTACTCAAATCCCTAACTCAAGGTTCCACTACCTTAAGTTATCTCAATAACAAATATTGAGTTTGTAATGAAAAACTCTCTCACAGAGCAAATATATAATCACTGAAGTACAATAAATGAGTATACGAAAACAAAGCACTAAGAGTGTGTTGATCGATGTATGTTCGTGTGTTGTATTCTTGTGTGTTGTTTTCTTCTCATTGAATGCTCCATATATATAGATGATTTGTAGTGACCGTTGGAAGAAATTCAAACATGTCCATTAGAGTCACGCAGTAACGTTTGACTATTATTTGAATTTGAAAACTATTCGTTGCGGTAGGTAGCGGTAGGTGAACATTCAAACTTTTATTTGACTTTGTTCTTCCTGAATGATCTCTTCATTGTTTCTCTACAAATATACTTAGAAAACTAATGCAATGAAGAGTTAATCATATAGATAGTAAATCAATAAGCATACGATTAAAAATATAATTTCTGGACTGCCTTACTCGAGTGGCTACTTGAGCGATCATGTTGGTTACTCGAGTGGTCCCTTGAGTAAACTTATCAAAAATATGATAGGGCCTAATTCAACATATTTCATACGATATTACTCGGGTAAGAAATGGAATGAGATATATTACAAACCTTGGAAATATCTGATCGCTCGAGTGACTACTCGAGTGGCCATGTCTTTTCTTCACAACTTACTCGAGTGCTGACTCTGGTAATCTGGTTACTCGAGTGGTTACGCGAGTGGCCTTTGGTTTTCTGCACATGTTACTCGAGTGCTTACTCGAGTGGCTTTCTAATAACCCGGCAGATTACTCGATTACTCCCTCGAGTAATTGCATCAAATTTCTGGCCGAGAGTTTGCTTTCTGATTACTCGAGTGGCTACTTGAGTAATGCCTCAAATAACTCCGCAAATTACTAGAGTGCTCCCTTGAGTATTACCTTTTCATCACCTGGTTACTCGAGTGGCTACTCGAGTAAAGTGTTGCATTTCTTGGCCGAGAGCTACTGGAAGATTTTAGACCTGGTTACTCGAGTGGCTACTCGAGTGATGCCTGTGAAAATCATGTTACTCGAGTGGCTACTCGAGTAATGGCCTATATAACTTTACAGATTACTCGAGTGGTCCCTCGAGTAACTCCTTCCAAATTTTGGCAGTGCTTCACTGGATGAAATTCTCCTTGATTACTTGAGTGCCTACTCGAGTGACAGCTTTCCTTACTCGAGTAGCTACTCAAGTAAGCCATCAAAGAATTTCCTCTTCACTCCAGTGCTTACTTCAAGTAATCCTTTGCAACTTTGTTCAAATCCATTTGTTTGTTATCAAATCCTTTTATATCATTGATCCAATCTTTGTTATCATCAAAACATATGGGATCTAATACATTTGTCCTTGTTGGTTAACATTTGTGTTAAATTTTGCTTTGATGCTCTTAGACTATGTATTGAACTCATTTCCTTATATTTTAATGAGATTATGATTGTATGCGATTACTATGGTTTATAGTTGAGTTAATTTATATTGAGTATCGTGATTGTGTTGTCATTTAAGAGAAAGTGCAATAAAATAATTTTTAAACATTCATCAAATGATTTTTAACAATTTATGTAAGATATGACAATGAATGCGATTGTAGGATTAGTCATTAATTAGGTAGATTGGACCTAATGCGATTGCTTAGGGTTTTCAATTTGACTTGATCCAAAATTAACTCCTAAAATATTTTAAGAAGCTAGGAAAGCCACCGACTTTGCTACCAAGACTCATTTCATCATTCATATTTTAAAACTACATTCCATTCCATTCATTATTTGAAAAGACTAAAAATAGTAGCTTTAGGTTTTAAATTCAATTTTCTACTTATTTATTTTCAATAAAAACCCAAAACCAATTTCTCCATGTTTTCATTGTATTTGCATGGTATTTACATCACTTAGGAACCAATAAAAGGCTCCTTAAGAAGAGAAATGATACTAGGTTTACCTATACACAATCCTTGATTAACTTTTGACTGTAGACCCCAAGGCTAACTCATCATCATACTCCTTTAGAATACCTCAAAGGTTATTTGGGTTTTAAGCTTCTTTATTTCTATTTAAATGCACAATGTTTCGGTATGTTATGGAATACTCCTTCTGGTCCTTAATATAAGATCTCGTTTGTAGAGTACAATTGAGATCTTATATAAAGAACCAGAGGTAGTTTTACTTCGTATGTAATTTGATGCTTTGTAAATTCATGGCATGATTCTATATGTGGGGGCTATATATGCAGATATTGTACTGAATTTACTTTAACAATTTGAAGAATTGCCTTTGGTGCCCACCAAAAATGAAGGGCATATGCCAATTTTTGAGATCGCAACCTTGAACACTGCTGTTCTTAGCCCAAGTGAACTTATGTTTTGGAAACAATGGATCTATTACTGTCAGTATTTATTAATTTTTATTTGTCATTTGTCATTTTTTCTATTGTATTAAGGACCCGAGGTAGTATATTATAAGTGTCATTGCAATAGTGAATTTAGACTACCTTAAAACGTGAATACAAGTCACTCACACATAAATAATTTTGAAAAAATAATCAATGTGATTATTACAATTGAATATAAAGGATAAACATAAACTTATAAATAAAAAAATAAGTGAATTAAGAAAACTTAGTTCAAATTAATATATATATATATATATATATAATTAGAAGCCGAGCTAGGTCAAAATGGTTGTGGGTTCCAAATTAGCTTTACGTGCTAGACAAGCCCAATAGGATAGGATTGTTTGTTTATAGCCCAAGGCCAAGTCTGGCAAACATTCAGTCAAAACCCACTACCAAATAGGTACACACATTCACAAATATAGGAACCACCTCCACCATTTGCTGAGATCTAAGAAAAAGGGAACTAACTAACCATGGCTAAGCTCCTCTATAAATAGGCACGCCTTAGTCCAGGAAAAAACACATGACAATCTTGTCAGTTTCTTATCTCTCTTCTTCATTTGCTATCCTATATTCTGCAAAGATCAATAACAAAATTTTCTTTATTTTCTTACTTTTCATTCCTATTATAATTTATAGCTTTATTCGTTAATATCCACATTGTCAATATCATACTTAAAGAAAAATTCCTATTTGAAATTAATGAAGAAACAATTTAGAGCTAACCATATAGACCTACAAAAGATTTCAAAAGGGATTATCTCACTCATACTCATTTTTTATCATTCACTATGATCGATGTACCTACCATAGAGGATGGATCTACCAACATCTAGGGGTGTCTAGACGAAATGGTTGCCCAAATATGAGAATAGACTCAGCAGATCTTAGTTCAAGCCAGGTTGGTCGTGCAACAATAGGAACAACTCTAGCACCTGAATGGCAAGAATAACACTTTGAGAGCAACTGGCTTTGCGCTCTCTGTAGGTCACCCTTCCCTTAAGTCAGCTTCAATACAATATCATCCCACATATGCCATTAGTTGAGACTCCTATGACATACTAACCAAGGGCAATAGGCGACGAGATTCCAAATAACGCTGACAACCCTAATGGCACAGGTATACTAAACATATAAACCATTCTAACAGGTGAGATAGTAAGATGGATGGACCAACCTGCCATAAACAACCTACCAAGCTATGGAATGTCAGATGATGAAAGGTGGAACCAAAGATTCTAGGCACTAAAAGTGATAATACTACGTCTCCCTAGAGTGCCATCCCCGATGAAGAAGAGCACGCCTAACAACTTTGTTGATTCACCCTTCACGGATGACATCATATTGGTTGAGATGCCTAAAAAGTTCATATTTCAAACCAAACATATGCCTTTATGATGGTTCAATAGACCCAGACGAACATATGGTACAGTATTGACAAAGGATACATACCAAAATAATACCACGAGAGGTACGGGAGGCTTATATGTGTAAAGGATTCAGATTCAGCTTAGTCGAACTTGTGCTGAGATGGTTTACCAACTAATTCAATAGGATCATCTGCAGACCTGAATGATCGACCTTCTCATACAAAAATTCTCTAGCAGTTAAAAGCTTCAAAAATAGCCTAACAACCTTTACCAAGTCATCCAGGGGAAACAAGAATCATTACGAGACTACATTGGAAGGTTCAACAAGGAGAAAATAAACATACCTAACTGCGACCCACAAACTTCCATTGTTGTGTTCCACAAAGGTTTGCTACCTAACTCTAACTTGTACAAAGAACTAACCAAATATACCTGTCATATTATAGACGATGTACTAGCCAAAGCCTGGGCCTAAATCAAGTAGGAAGAAGATAAGGTGAATGCTAGTCAATCCTATTATCACGATGATGAATATTAAACAGGAGGAGTATGAACCCAGAAGAACCAATTGTGGTTGGAAAGCGGAATCATACCCAGTGACGTACTAAAGGGGAAACAGTTTAATATCGTATCAGGCCCTCCCAACCAAGCATTGCCCCTATAGGTAACAGACTACAACTTTTCTGTCTACTCTGGTGAGTTGATTCAAATCCTTACAAAGATAGGGCGTATGGTAAAGTGGCCCCAAAGACTAAAAAGCTAGTAGACAGAGTAAAAGATCTAAATGGTGTAAATTTTGGCCACTGCTATTATATAGCAGACTGCATTGCATTGAGGTTAAAAGTGGTAAAACTCCTCAAATGCAAACACCTAATTGACCTACTAACCTAGAAAGGTAAGTCTACCTATCCAATAGTAGTACTAATTATGGAGGTCCAGCTCTAGCGGAACCACCCAAGAAACCCTAGACCATCAACTATATCACGGGTAGTTTAGATAAAAGTGGCACCATGTACTCTGTAGTGAAGTGACATACTTGGGTTTTACTAAAGGAACCCGATCAGAAGCAAATAAAAGACATTTTAACCAGTCTAAAGGAGGCTCATATCACATTCTTTGAAATGGGCAAGTATGCCCTGTAAACCCTGTAGTAAATGGATGAAACCTGAGTATTGTCGAGAATTTTGCTTATACTCTGATATGTATGAATGAAACAAAACTGCACATGCCAAATATATTTGAAATGTGAATGTGAGACCGTATTGAACAGGTTTTGGAAAATTTTTTTTAAAAAACCCACTTTATCATAGGTCTGAACCCTATCTTGAAGTTGGGACTTTCAATAAGTTTGAATTATCTGTTGGTCTCTAATTTAACATATTGACTCTTTTTTGAACTATAAATACGGCTATTAAGGTAGGGGTTACATTTTTGGTATCAGAGCTATAGTTCCTGGTAAGGGTAGGTTTTGCTAAGATAGTTGCGATAGTCCTTTTCCTTAGTGATGGTAGATAACCCATGATTGCTTGTTGTAACACATGAATGTTCCTGTTATTTGTTGGTGTATGTGTTTTAAGGAATATGTGTATACATTTACTGTGATATTGATGTGGTGAATCCTTTCTAGAGTAAAAAGAAACAATGGTTCACCCAAAGGTTTTTCGTGTAGAACCAGAGTGGAAGAGATACATGACAACCTACCTAATCCTATGCAACTGATGATGGGCATGTTAATGGAATAGCGGGATATGATCAATAAGCTAAGGGAAAAACTCTAAGAGGAGAAGAAAAAATGTAATGCCGATAGAGTCTAATTGACCCAAGAAGAGACCCAGGAGGGGACACATCATAAAGAAATAGCAGAAGGGTCAATTCGATCTCAGGAGTCCCCACCTCATACAACACTTGACCAGGAGTCGCATGGGGTACCAGCTCGAGATGAGAGAGATCTATAGTATTGGGTCTCCAAATTCTAAAAACATCTACCTCCAGTATTCAGGGGAAGGTTTGATCCCCAAGCAGTTGAAGATTGGTTGAACTACCTAGAGAAGATCTTTGAAGTACTAGACTGCCTAACTAAGGCAAAGGCATGATTAGCCATTTACAAGCTAGAGGGGGATGCTGACTAATGGTGGTGAAATATTGCTATGACGTTGTGGAACCGTGATGTACCCTTGACCTGGGAGTTGTTCCAAGAAAAATTTAATGATAAATACTTTCCTAAGTCAGTGAGGCTCGAGAAGGAATCTGAGTTCTTGTCCATTACATAGGGTGATACAGAAACCTTTGATGACTACTTGTCTTGATTCATCCAACTAGCCAGATACTCTTCTTATCTGTGATGTATGGATGATAAGGAATGGAGTTCTGACATACTGATTTGAGATCTAAGGCATGATCTGAGGAAAAGGTTAGCCACCCACCAGTTTACTGAATTCAACAAAAGTGGTGAAGGAGTGCAAAATCACTAAAAACAACCTAAGGGATATGTACCTAGCCAAGGGTGGTAACAGCCATAGTTAATCTAGTAAGGGAAGTACACCTTAGAAGCGGAAGGGCCAGGGATCCTCATCTAAGAGCAGTGGTAAGAAGCCCTATCAATCCAAAGACCACGAACCCTAGAAATCCCCAGCGGTATGGATATGTACTCGTTGTGGTATGTCACATCCTGGCAGAACATGTATGGGGCAAGTAATCTGTTACAATTGCAAATAGCTAGGACACATTGCTAGTGAGTGCAAACTGCCACTGATAAAGTAAAGGCCTAAGAATCAGGGCAGGGTATTTACTATGATACACGAGGAAGCATGGAAGTTCCCTGACCTGATTCAAGTTAAAATCTTTATCAAAGGTAGTTTACTGTAAGCTTTATTTGATTCGGGTGCAAGTCATTCCTTCATTGCCTATGATTGTATGAAGCGCTTGGAATGCATGTTCATAAATTGCCATTTGAATTGGTTGTGTCGACGCCAATGGGTGTCAAGCCTGTGACAACTAATGCTTATTAAATTGTGTGATAACCGTTGAGGGGCATGAGTCTGTCATCGATTTGATTTATCTGCCGCTTAATCAATTAGAAGTCATATTGAGTTTTGATTGGTTGACGGTAAATAATGTATTACTAGATTATGGGAACAAGAGAATAGTGTATCCTACTTCACAGAATGATGATGATGTGAGTGCTTGTTTGAACTTCCTTTTAACGGCTAACGCTGAGAAATATCTAGAGAAGGGGTGCCAGGGGTATATGGTATTCTTTTTCGTGCAGGGAGAGATAGAAGAAACTTTAAAAAGTATACCTGTGGTAAAAGTTTCCTGAGGTGTTTCCAGATGATCTTAGCATATTGCCTCCAGAAAGGGAAGTAGAATTCCCAATCGAAATTGTCCTTGGAGCTGGTTCTATATCAAAGGCCCCATACCGAATAGCCCAAAATAAGATGGCGGAGTTAAAGAAGAAAATTGAAGAATTACTTGAAAAATGGTTCATTCAACCCAGTGTTTCACCGTGGCGAGCTCCAATATTGTTTGTCAAGAAGAAAGATGGGAGTCTGAGATTGTCTTTAGATTACAAAGAATTGAACAAGATAACCATCAAAAACAAATATCCTCTCTCGAGAATTGATGACCTTCTAGATCAATTGTCTGGTTCTTATGTATTTTTGAAAAATGATTTAAGGTCGGGTTACCATCAGCTGTGAGTGAAAGCAGAAGATGTATCAAATACTACTTTCAGAATGAGGTATGGGTACTATGAGTTTCTAGTAATGTCCTTTGGCCTAACCAATACACCTGTTGTATTCATGGATTATATGAATCGTGTCTTTCGACATATCTAAATCAATTTGTGGTAGTGTTTATCGATGACATTTTGATATACTCCAAGAGCAACGAGGAGTATGAGCATAATTTGAGAATAGTGCTGGAGATATTGGGTGAAAAGCAGCTCTATGCCAAGTTGAGTAAGTGTGGGAAATTGAAATGGGCAAGTATGCCTTGTAAACCCTTAGGAAATGGATGAAACTCGAGTATTGTCTGGAATTTTGCCTACACTCTGATATATATAAATGAAACCAAATTGCATAGGCCGAATATATTTGAAATGTGAATGTGAGACCTTATTGAGTAGGTTTTGGAAAAAAAATTTTGAAACCCACTTTATCACAAGTCTAAATCTTGTCTTGAAGTTGGGACTTTTAATAAGTTTGAATTATCCATTGGTCTCTAATTTAACATAATGACATATTTTTTAACTATAATTAAGCCTATTAAGGGAGTGGGTTACAAGCGCCCTCAAGCTGCAACATACTAATCACGGACACCCCTAGACATTGATGATGCAACCTTAGGGGTACCCTATGGTGAAATATAAACCATGCCATAAAGACATGACATACTTACATACTAGCCAAGATCCTATACTTAGTTAAGCATTGTGACAACAAGTTGCTAGCACATGCAGATATTCAAATAGGGTAAAGACACAAGTAAAACACAAACTATCTAAGGAAATGATATACTCGAGTGAAGACAATTGTGAAGTTCTAACTTGAAGTTCATTTGTCATGAGCATAAACCAATACACCAAAGGCGTTAGTTATACCAAACAAAAAGCTCAGTCAAGAAGCAGGTCATAAAGCTATCTAAGCTCATTTAAGAAGGTATACCCCTGATAGGAAAAAATACAACCCAAATGTAAATAGAAAATGGCACATAGGCCACCAAAAGGAACAACTTATAGCCAGTCAAGAAGGGCATACATGTTTTTAGAGGCCCTACAAATACCAAGAAATTCCAAGGGTTAACCTTCAAGGCAATTCTAGCAAAAATGGGAAGAATAACATAAAGAAATACCTAGAATGTCTTGTTAATGCTAGAAGTCACAATGTTTGAGAAGCCTTGAGATTCAAGCTGAGCTAAGTCAATTGGGAACAAGAGCTTAGAGACTAACGAAGCCGTGTAGGAAAGGGGGAATCTACACCCTCATACACGGAAGGGGCACCACTACTCCTCTGCTTCTTGCTAGATCCAACCATGTTCTTGCCTTTATTCAGCTCAACTGTGGCAGCTGATATGACATGGTCTGACGGAATGCTCAACTGACCCTCCTTCTTGATTAACTTCCTTGCCCTCGCCTCTTCCAAGCTAGAGACCTATTCGCATGGGTCATGCCAATTAATAAAGTGATAAGTAGAATATCGTTCCTATGAGGATTTGGTTCCAAAACCTAGTTAAATATCGATTATCACATTTTCACCTAACTTGAGTTACACAAATATCAAGAGTGAAGGAAAACTATGAAATAAACCTAAACTAAAACTAAAAATTAATATAAACAAGTGATTCTTTGACTTGAAGGATAAAATGTGAATTAAGACTATTTATCCTCCTTGTATTTCATAACATTCAATTAAACTCCTCTCTTATATGCTCTTAATGAAAATATGTGTTAATTTAGGATTCAAAAAGTACTTGTAAAAGCTCTCTTAAGTCAAAAATAAGTTTTTAATCCCATTAATTGCTCACTCTCTTGACACAATTAATAAAATCCAAATTAAGCTCCTATCCTAATGTGACTGTGTAAGGTGGCAAGTATATCTCTATCTTGACAACAAAACCATCCATTCATCATGCAAACTTCAAGTTCTTACACAATGTTACCCAAGTTCTATACTTAACCTAGTCCTCTCAAACATAAATCAAGTGAACAGAATATCTAAATGGTGACCAAGCACTTAGAAGCATTAGGCAAAGAGTAAAATAAGCACATATACAATATTAACAACAAAAAGAGGGGAGCATTTAAGTGTTAATCCATACAATAATTTAAAATAATCCTAAGGCTAACTGTCTAGCTAACCATTAGCAGCCACTATATGCAAATACACAAGAAAACACTAACCATAGTAGAAAGTAAGAGGGAAAGAAAAAGAAAATCAAAAAAACCAAATGAATGTAGCTTGAATCTCTTCAAATCTTCAATCTTTGGCCTCCCAACCTTTAAGAGCCTTAAACCCTAGCACATTAGTTCCCAATTTCGGCCCCTAAGTCGTAGAATGGCCCTTTTCATCTCTCTTTATCAGGTTTTTAACTAGGTTTTGCATCAGATATTCAAAACACGTAGTTTCATTTTTAGGTAGTTTGCTGTCATTTTGCCATTTCAAAATGGTAGCGAAATTGCACTGATTTGCACAGAATGGTCACTGATTTTTGCCATTCTTTCACTGTGGCAAATGGGTAGTGAAATGCCACTGAATTGCATAAAATGGTCATTGATTTTCACCGTGGTTTTGCTGTGGTGAACCTGCGGCAAGTTCATGCATCATCTTTTTCCTTTTTCATATGATTCTTGCATTCTTTTTCTTGTTTCCTAAGCTTTCCATGATCTTCTCAAGCTTTCACATTTAGTCATCATCCTTCAACAAAGAGAAAGATTTTATGAGTTGCTTAAAACTCTTTAAATAGTCAAAACTATTTACATTTAGCTCAATATTTTTCTAAAGTTTGAACATTGCTTCACCAAATCACATTTTCTTTATGTATGCCTATTTTATGCACAAATTGATTCCAAAAGCCCATCAAAGTATGGGAAAATGTGTTGAAATGTATAAATTTCTTGAGATTATCATAACCTTATAAAGTTTAGCCTTTATAGTTGATTTCGTTACAAGAAGAGCACATGTAAACAACATGGACCTTGAAAAAGGACTTCACAGAAGGTTAAAACAATACTTGGAGTCAAGCTAGTCAGACCAAGTAAAGCTGTACAGTCTCTCTTTGTAACAAACAAAGCCAAGATAAGCTTTGTCGGTTCCTCTGAACAACCTAAGGGAGCCTTCCTCTCCTTATTGATGTCTGCAGAAACATTGCATGAGTACTTAGCAGGTATGTGCTTACAGCCGAACCAAGTCTAGAAAAGGAACTACAAATAATACAAATCCCCAAAGGGTCCATAAGTTTTCAAAATTATAGTTGGATGCATAAAAGTTTTCACGTTTGCAATTTAGTCCTTCTACAAAACATTCAAAACTTCTCTTTTTAGTCCCTTGGTCAAAATGTTCATTTTGACCAAAGGGATCCGATTCCTTCTAGCCTAGAGCCCTGACTTGGGTTGTTCTCACCTTCTTTGGTCTAGGCAAACCAGAAGGGGAGAGCCGAACCACATCAACTCACAACCATCACATCCCTCTTTCACCGTCATCACTCCTCGCCACTACACCACCACCTCTGTTCTTCCCTGACCCAGTGAGATAGATCGCCGTGAGTAGAGAGAGTTCAAATATGAAGAGAATAGGAGCTGTGACACAGGAGCTTGGAGAACAGTGCGAGGATCATTGAACACCACCATTCACCTTCCTCCACTCTCACCTCCATCATTTGCCTGTAAAACGAAGAAGACCTGGTGCTTCTTCTTCTTTGGACTGCATAAACGTCATGAAGCTAAGTGGTAAGCTTTGGTGAAACTGAGAGAGATAATGGCGGCAAGTTTTTCTTGAGCAAGGGATCAGCTTCGCCCGCCTTCCTGCTTTCCTCACACAACCACCGACATTCGTCACTACTAGCAACCTCCTCTGTCCAGACCGTGGCACTCTCTAATTTAGTGCTCAAATCCAGCAACAATTCTTCCTCAATTTAGTGCTAATTGGTTACTTAATTGGTGTTTCTCAATGTCTGAAATTTTGAAAGTGTTTGGTGGAGTTGTGATGACAAATTACGGTGGCTAATTCTCTCAATCCTTTGTAGCAAGAGGCAATGGTATGAACTTGGGGTTTCACTACAGGAGTTTTTTCCCTTCCATTTCTCTATTTCTACATTGTGTTTGTGATTCCTAGGTCTTAGGATGAATTTTATAATGTTAAACTAATTCATTTTGATGTATTTGGAGATTGGATGTAGCTTGAACCTTTGTTAGACACTTGAAATTGTGTTTAATTAGCTTAATTATCATTTCTATATGCAGGTTAGTCATTGATTGGATGATTTTGTGAACATTTTGTGCTAAATTTCAAGGTGGCTTGATTAGTGGATCATGGTGTCTTGTGTTTGCATTGATTTATTGCATATGAATTTATTAATTGTGTTTAGCATTGGGTTTTAGCATCATTAATCTTGATTTTTCATATGGGTGCCCATTGTTAAATTAAGATTAATAAGAAAATCAAGTAGTAATGCAAGGTGACTCAATTATTGGATGAAAAGCTAAATATGATTTTTAAGTTCATTTAATTGATAGAATGCTTAATCAACTTAATTTAGAGAGATTAATATGCAAGGTGGCTTGATATTAATCAATTTAAGTTAAGCCTAGTCTAAGGGGTGGCCCTTAGAGTTTATTAAAGCTAGCACAATTAATCTCCCATAATTATTTGAAGTGAGGATTGCTCACACCATTGCTTTGAAGGATTGCTTATTCCATTATTGATTTTCTTGTTTCCCTCATTTTATTAATTCCATCATTATTCCATTTCATATTTTCAAGAAAAATACCAAAAAGAGTTAATTTAGAACAATTAAATTTTCATTTGCGAAAAGTAGTTGGTAATTAAAAGATCAAATCCATTTTATTGGTTTTTTATGACAATCATCACATTTAGTTGCTAGGTAATTAATAAAATACTCCTCAAAAGATGATCCGAGATTGCACCCTTTATTGCAATCCTTGATTTAATTTTGAAGAGGTTACCAAAGCTTAAGCTGACAATGCTATTCTTCAATGTTTCTTGTCAATTACATTGACATGATCTTTTATAAGAAAGGAAGGCTGTGAAATTTGCTTCTTTTTAATTGAATGATTACAATGAGTGATCATGATGTTTCATTATTTCTTGTCAATACATTGAGTAATTACTCATATGGTCATTGTTTGCTAAAGTGCATTTAATAAAACTCTAATAACGGATGCTTTCTTAAAATTCTTTAAATATTGACCGAGTCAAACTGACTTTGGAGGATGAATATTTTTCAAGAGTTGCAGATTTTGACTTTAAATTGATCCTCTTACAAAGGTTCAAAGCTTCGTTCATTAAATACATGTTCATATAATTTCTATTCAAATTAAGGGTTGAGGGTTGTTGTTCCAGGGATGAAGATGGTGATACTTAAAAATGGTGTTTATTGAGGTGCAAATCAATGCTCCTCTCATCTTTAATGTAAGACCTAATTAACCAATTTGATTAGATTAAAAAATTTAATTAAGTGATATGACGTGTTTTCTTTTAAAAAAATCCTAATAATCTTCATTAATTCCCCTTTACTTGATTATTATTGAGGGAATATCAATAAGACTAATTTGAAATAAATTTGATAAATATGCATAATAGGTCTTATATCTATGACCAATATCAACTCCCTAATCACAATTAGGTTTTACATTAAGGATAGGAAGAGTATTATATTATAGAGTATATAATGATAAATTACAAAGTGATAATCCCATTCCCACAGGTCATTGTTTATTTGAAATTTATTCTTTTCCCCAAAAAGGTCACATGCTTGACCGATGACATCATATCTTGAGCAAAATTTTGACACAATCTGGATGTCTCATTAGCTCGAATGCTTTGCTTATATCTTCCAAGAGAATCTCATGGGTCAAAAGTTCATCAACTGGAATTTCCTGTAAGGAAATTAATTTATTAACTAACATATACTAAGTTTAAAAACAGATAGTTTCAGGAGAGGTCATTACAATTTCTATTTTAGAAAAAATATTTATATAGATTTTAGAAATAAAACAATTCAACAGAAAATTTCTACAAAATTAAAAAAAATGCAATTTATATACTCTATTATTCATTCATCGTATCAGCCTAAATGAAAGAGAATTTGTCCAAAATTTATTTTATGATACTAACCTTTGTGTGACACTTGTGAGCTATAAAAGGAAGATCAGAGATGGGTTTTATGCCTCCAAATACAGAACCCTTCAATGCCCTTCCATAAAGAATGGTAGCATAACTTAGCTGTACAGATTCAGCTCCAAGACCTACTACCACTGTTTTGCCTACACCCTGCATATATAGCATGAGAACAACTTGAATATCAATTATCTAACCATTGATTAATTAATTAATTAATAAGAAAATTGCATAATTCTTTACTCATTACTCAATATACTATTTTTTAAAAAAGAAATTATTCAAATACATTTGACATAAATCACTAAGAGTTTATGAGTACAATAATTTTATTTGAAATAAAATAATATCTTTTGCAAATACGGACTCCATTTGAAAATTAAATTATTTCATTGTTTTAAATAAGAAAATTTATGCCATATTAGTCCTATATTTTTTATTTAATTTGGAGAAATTGGAGACTGAAATAATATACCACTTTAGTAGATTCCATGGCTTCATTGAGCAAAGTGGGAACTCCAGAGCACTCAATAGAATAATCTACTCCCATTTCACCACTTAGTTCTTTGACTTGTTGTGACAGAGGTTTATCAGATAATTTGTCAGGATTTATAAAGTCAGTCATTCCAAAAGCTTCTCCCTTTTCTCTCTTCTTCTCATTTATGTCAATCCCAATTATCTTTGTTGCCCCCATCAATTTAGCTGCACTTACAGCCTGAATCACCAGCCATAATAATCACTACTTGCTCATATAAATAATCATGAAAGTACGAGAACATACAACTCAATAATAGCAATGAACTTAAACTTCATTATAAATTCATCATAAGCAAATATTAATTGCATATACTTAAAATTTTACCCTGTCTAAAGAAATAGTGCTTCAAATCACAGAATAATACATGTCTAAGTGAGGATAAGTGCGTGCGTTTGTCTTTTATTCGGTTATAATTAACCTTATTAAGTGCTTTCATGTGAGAAAGAGAGCGTAATGCTAAGTTGAATAGCAGGGATTTGGTATCTCTTAAATGAGGTCGTATGTTCAACCCTTCACAAGTGCAAAATAGTTTTTTTTTTCTTTTTTACGGTTGTCTTTCTTTTTTTGATTTGATCAAGGGTTTCCCTCTCTAGGCTTAAAGGTTAAAGGGTTCTCACTTCTCTTAATAAATACACTTCCTGGGATTCGAACTTGTATTTTCTTCCTTACAGGAGTGAGGTCCCTCGTTACCTCAACCAACAACTTATTAATTTATGGTGGTCTTTCTACACCAATTGTAATGGGGACAATGTAAAAAGTGTGACTAGTGGCCATTTCATAAATAAGAAACAAGACTGTTGACTTTATAAACCAGTTACGTTCAGATCCATGCAGAAAGCAATTTCTACGTCAATTAAATCAACAACCGGTGAGAAAATAATTAATTTTTCAAAAAGAATTCTTTTCTGCCTGTCCGCACTAGTGTAGTGGCTGTATCTACATGATTGAATAACTGGTGTTAAAAGGCCTTTTTGTACTAGTGTGCGGGTAGAAAGAAAGTTACAGTGATAAAACTACCCCAAAGAAGATAGAAGTATTCATCTAATACCACATAGTACCAACTAAAATTGTATGTTACTCAATCAGAGGACTTATATATCTATTACCAATATATCAGATATATATATATATATATATATAGAGAGAGAGAGAGAGAGAGAGATGTGTACCCCTAATCCAACAGCACCAAGACCAAAAACAGCAACACTAGATCCTTGTTCAACCATGGCTTCCTTCCAGGCAGCTCCAAAACCAGTACTGAAGCCACAAGAGATGAAACTTCCATGAGCTGCATCAATGGCGGGATCAACTTTGAGAACATAGTTAGCATCAATCACCATGTACTCACACCACGTGGCACAACTCATAAGATGATATGCCTTGTGACCTCTCACAGATATTCTAGAAGTATCATCTGGCATCAACCCACTCAACCTTACAGGGTATTTCATGCAAACGTTTGCTTTTCCTTTTATGCACACCTCACATTCTCCACACTCTGATATGTACAAAGGAATCACCACATCCCCCACCTCTACATTCTTCACTTCCTCTCCTTTGCTCTCAACAACACTGCATTTAATTCATCCAACATTTATCATCGTCGTAAGTTTGAAGAATATTTAAAAACTTTAATTGTATTCATGTTACACTTTTACTAATTGACTTCATCATTTTAATATAGTACTTTTTGTTTGTGTGGCATTTTGGATGATGATTCAACTTAAGATTATGGATTGCACTAAATCTAAATCCTATCCTAGGTTACTACATAATCATAAAGTTGTTCTGGCTGTATTATTTCTTTTTCCAGATAATTTTTTAATTATGTATTTGCTTCATTTTGAAAATATATAAATTTTATGAAGAGCTAGAGTTGAGCAAATGTGCTTTTGGATTATTTAAATATTCTGTTAATTTTTTAATAATATTTTAACTTACTAAATATATATGTAATACTTTTATATTACATAAATTAATGAATATATAAATGTTTCGGTCGAAATTTTCATCTAATAAAAAAAATTTAAAGAAAATAAAAGTCTCACAGGTAATATAAGTATTTTAATATATATTAAATTAAAAATTAATTGCGTTGGCTTTACTTATTACAATACGCAGAAAGTCAAGCCTACCTCCTTTTCACATGGCGCATGATCCGCCGATCCGCCTAATAATTTCGTTTGTCATTATTCTTAGCTAAATTCACTGGGGATTAAGAAATATTTTCTTCTGAGATTATTTTAAAAATAATTAAAGAGAGAAAAGATCATAATTATAAAATATATAATATTAAACCGATAAAAGAAACATTATAAGCTTACAATTTATTTTAGAATAAACTCAAGAAAGGACTGTGGTTTATAGAGCTCACCCAATTCCTTCATGGCCTAGTACTTGAGGATAATTAGCCTGCATACCAATAATAGCAGACGAATTATAAAAGGAAATAATATAACGTATGATTGACTTTGACCATATCATCAAACTCAAAATTAACATTAATATGCATTACATAGAAAATTTTTTATTTGACATTAAGCAATTTAGCTTGTTTTGGTAAGGAATTTTCTCTAGTTTTAAAATCTATCAACGTAAAATTTTCATTAAACATATATTAGATTATGAAAATTGGGGAGCACATTTTTTGCTTATCACTTTAATGAGCATAAATGTGCTCATCACCCATCTACATCGTAAGATAGAGTTTGCATGGTTTAAATTTAATTTAATTTTTATATTTTAAATAAATTTTTATTTTAATATAGGTAAAATTAAAAATAAGAATAATTTTATAACTATAACTTCTCATAAAAATGAATGTATCATTTAAAAAATCAAAAATTTTATATTTTATATTTGAACTGATTATATTAAATTTAAATGGTTGAAATTTCATCACAATAATAAAAAATTATGTATTGATCACTGTGATAAGCACCAAATGTTGACCCAAAAACTTCAATGATGTACTCATAGACTATTCTGGAATTAAGCTTTTTGCAAAATGACACGATTACCCTCATTTAAAAAAATTTCCCCAACTATTTGCAATTGACCTATAGTTGCCACCAGCTGGTGCTCTGGTGACCAACAGAACAACGAGTAGTCTAGATGGGATTTGATCTCACCACCTTTTAGTTCCCAAATCACTATATGAATATTGAGCCACTAATACCCCTTCTATCCCTAAATATAAGCTTTAAATAACTTTTTTTTATTTATCAAGCAAATAGTTAAAAGAAATAAACATGTAAGTAATATATATTGCTTTGCTAGTATGCCCTCCCTTATCAGTATGATTCTATCCACTATCTTAATTAATGCAATTCACACAGTCACCAGTCCAAAAAAAATGCAATACATATGTACAATCAACAAGGGTAAAACTTTTTGATCAAAAAACAAGGGTAAAACTAGGAAAAAAAAAACAAAGCAATAAATATTGAGATAAAACTTAAACGAAGCTTATATTTTGGAATAGACATATTCTCAAATTTAAGCTTATATTTAGGGAGGGAGAGAGTACTTCTTATTAGTTTAATGTAAAATATTGTAAAAGATAACTACCAAATTAAATTTTATGAAAATGGCTAGTTAACTTTAGCAAAATATTGTAAAAGATAACTACCAAATTAAGATTTATGAAAATGGCTAGTTAACTTTAGCAATTAACAACTTTACTTATATGAAACGACAAGAAAAACTTCATGGAGTATCCTTGAGTGAATAAATCTAAATCTAAATAGAGACTAAATCTAAATCTATATACTTTTAACAATTTTAATGAATATCTAGCATGAGAAAGGGATACAGGTGACTAACATGTAAGTATCCTTGAGTGGCGAAGATATCTGTGTGGCAAACACTAGCACAAAGCATCTTAACTCTAACTTCTGTTGCTTTAGGAGGATCTACTTGTATCTCTTCCACCTTCACTCCCTCTTCTATTCCCCAACATACTGCTCCTGCAACCACAGTACAAACCACGGAATAAATTTAATTTAAACGGTCTAAATAAATCGAATAAACATGCGTGTATCTGAATCATATATTTCTGAAAATGAGCAGGAGGTTCATGTAAAGCGTACGAAGATATGAACATATAGAATTTGTACCTTTGCAAGTGATAATCTGTGATGATGAAGTGCTCATTGGCAGAGTCTCTGTGAGGATGTGCTATCCAAAGAAGAATACAGAATTTAATTGATCAGAAGAAAAAGAAGAGAAGACGAAGGAGAATATAGCTGGTGCCACTATGAATAAATTATCCAAATCATTTATGTATATATAGTGAATAAATTTATAATAAAAATAAATTAATAAATATATAAGGATTGCTTACAGCGCGGCTGCTGCTTCCATAATTAGAGGCAGCTGACTTTCACTTATCTTTCATTTTTCAATAATGCAACAATCCCTCGTCGCTATTGATCACAACAATCCAAATCATTTACTTTAATTCTTGATTTACCCTTGTCGCTATTGATCACAACAATCCCTCGCATACTTCAAACTGTTGGGAAAGATTTTTTGACATTATCTTCGTATCCGAATACGTTAGAGGCTTAGACAAGAACAAAGAACACATTTGTCAAGCTGGCATAACCTCCACCTAGCACTACTACAACTACTCTGAAGTGTGTTCTTCAACCTCAAGATGGTCGTCTTAAATATCAGAAAGCGACGAGTATGGGGTGTAGAATTTCCGATTAGAAAACTACAAGCTTATACTACTTGCATGTGAAGGATGAGGTCCCTGTTTCTTCCTTAAGACTCATATTATAGAATAGAGAGAGAGAGACAAAGGGATTGTGTCCTAACTCCTAATAAGACATGCACTTTTATATTATTTATGTTGGAGTGTACAACTTGGGTGATTTAGCCCTCAAATGATAGAAGGAGAGAAGAGAGCTTGGGGGACCTAGGGTTTTGGCGGAGAAAAAGAAAGACCTAGGCTTCTGTGAAAGCTCCGAGACAGACCGGAGGAGATGATTCAGAGTGGGTTTAGTGATTCTAACGGAATTTCTTAACACCGTTATACTAATTTAACAGTTTTAAGTGTTAGGGACTAACTTATCTAACGGTGCAAAGTTTAAGTACCCAATAAAAAGTAAAAAATGCTTAGGGGCCTAATTCAAAATCGATGTAAACTATAAGGAGCTTCAGATTAATTTTTCTTATTGTTTTTTGGATTGATATGTAGTGTCACCAATAATGCAAATCATCAAGTCAGCCTAATCATGATTGCCATGTTTAATATATACCACTTTGTTCAGTTTCATAAGTCACTTGTATCCAAAAAAATTTGTTTCAAAATATAAGTTATTTTTAAGGTACTAAATAAATTTTTTAAAATTTTACCCTTCAGAGATGTAAATGCAGAAAGATAAAAGGAGGTAGGAAAAAATATACACCCTTCATAAATAAGGATAAATATAAAAAAACTTATCTATTTAATGTTTTTCTAATTTTACTTTACTAGAATGAGATACAAATTATTTATAAAAAAGAACATAGCCGTATTCTAAATAGGTTGTCATTAGAAAATTTATTAATTTATTATTCATTTTTATTTTATTGAACGGTGGGCAAAAAACTTGAATATCGATATACGCGCGCAATGAGAAGAACCGATTTATTTAATTGTTGGCAGATCGATCGTAACATGCACGACGATTTAATTGCATGTTGCAAGATCCCATAGAGCCGGGGAAACAGGCCACCCGGTTCTCTATTTAACTTTTCTTTATTCAATGCAAGTTGCAAGATCCTAGATGCGTTGGAATATTTATTATATTGTATGATTGGATTCCTGATTTTCTTTATTTAATTAATTGTGGGTTCTCTATTGTATATGAATCATAATCGCTGTTACATTGTCAGTGGATATTTACGTCTAGACGTCGCTAGTCTAGTACTAAATCTACATTTTGTTTTTTTTTGTTTTTTTATTTTTGTTTTTCCCGAAAAATCTACATTTTGTTTTAAGTTATTTTGTTTGAATTCTAATTTTATTGTTTTGTTGTAGATCCATTGTTGCAGGGCCGCTTTTAAAATGTTTTTATTTTGAAGGATGGACGACAAAATTGAAAGTGATGATTCACAAGCTGAAGTTACCAAGCTAGGAAAGTTAACGACAAAATGGATAAATCAGACAGATCAATTTTGAAGATGCATGTAAAAATCATTTTAAATTCTCTTCATGTAAACTTTTGTCTATTATTGAAGAATTATTTTTTTGTTATAATAATTTATAATCTTTTTCATAAATTAATTTACTGTTTAGAGCTTTTCTTGATCAGCAATTTACAGTTTAGAGCTGGTCCTTTCATTTTGTAACCATTAAATATTTACTCTGTACACGCACAGAGAGACACACATTTTTATATGGGTTGACACATTGTTGAAAGAAGATAGCTATAAGGAAGATTAATTAAGATTTAAGAAAAAGAAAATGGATATACAGAGATTTCATTTCAGTTTGTTGGAAGCCCAATATAAGCCCGTAACAGTATCACTTCTTTTTTTTTATTGCCAACTTAACAGTATCACTTCAACTTTCGATATATATGGGTCAAGCCTCGTAGTTTCATTATCAAGATCGATGGGCTGATATAGCATGCAATTAAGGCCCAAGGCGAGGCCCATTTGTTGGTGATTATTTAGTTTGCCAAATTGATTAGGGGTATAGGTGTAAACTACAACTATATGTGGATCCAAATGAAGATGCATGTAGAAGGGTTCTTCCGTACTACCTCTGAACTTTAATATAATATATAATTAACTAATTTGGAGATATTAAAATAAATTACTTGATTACAACTTATGTTCAAGATCATGAGTGAGTCTAGCCATATATAGCAGCCAATTGGAGAATCTAGTGGGGATAATTGACACACATACATATATTTTTCTCTAGTTCTATAAAAGCTTTTGGAATAATCACCCATTCTATTTCTCCCTTTCTCTTGTTGAATAAATAAGGTCTAGGCCCAAATTATATCAAATCATCCTACCCACCCTTCCCAGTGATTATTATAACAAAGTGTTTGTTTGGAGCTTCTTATGATTCATGTTTGAGTAAGCTTAGACAAAACTCATATTGTATACTTACCTTATATATTATAAATTATGGTTGAAAAGCTACTTTTAAACGCTCCTATCGTCATTTCAAGCAAGCGCTAAAATGTCATAGGTTCATGTTTAACATTAGACACTATTCTCAATATTTCACCCATGTATCAAAACCCTCTGTAGATGGCTTTTTTCGGTTGGTCAACTCTCAAAGAAATCACTATCATAACATGCACAAGTCATAAGAAGAACTGTACCAAAAAACTAATTGTTAGAGTTGGAGAGCTCAGGGACTTATATGACCCTCATTTAAGGCAACCTCTCTCGATGTGGAAATCATGACAAAGAACTAACAAATTAATTTTTCCATAATTCTTTTTTACATTTCTATTATGGCTTTCTAGATAACACATGATAAATATTTAAATGTTAATCACAAAAAGTGTGTATATCATACAAAAGAAAAAATAACTTTTTTTTTTATGTTGAGTGCGTTTATATACACTACAAAAAAAAATGATATAAGCGACGGAATTTCAGAAATTCCGTCGCTAATATGTTAGCTCTGGCGGCGTCCACCATGTGGCCGGCGCCCAGATCCATCACGTGTCGCAACCTCCCTCTGTCACGTGTCACAACCCCCCTCCGCCATATGTCGCAACCCTTTTATTCCTAGAAATGCAACTCAACTTGCCCCTCCTTTGATTCAAACCCAATAACTCGTCTGTACGGGCATGATGTCTTATCGAATGGGCTCGACTGCTTTAGCGTTCTATTATTACACAGTTATATATATAATCTTATTATACATAATTAATTTTTTATTAACATTAATTAATAAATAATTATTAACTAATATTTTTTTAGTAATATTAATTAATAACTAATAAAGTTCATTTTTTATAAATAAATTTTTATATGACCATTTTGCCCCTATAGGGACCAAAACCTACGATCAGAAATTAAAAATATTTTATAAATCAGAAAATAATAATTAAAAAATAAATTTAAAATTAAACTAAAAATATTAATTAATAAATAATACATTTTATAAAAATAATTTTTTAAAATTTAATTTAATTAAATAATAATAATTTTTAAATTTTCTGACGAAATTCGCGAGGAAATTTACAACGGAATTGAATTTCATCGGAAAATGTGAGGAAATTTCCGACGAAAATTAATTCCATCAGAAATTATGAGGGAATTTCTGACGGAATTGAATTCCATCGGAAATGCAAATTTCTGTCAAAATTTTATGACAGAATTATTCCGTCGGAATTTCTGTGGCAAAAGACGGAATTTGCCATGGAATATTTTCTGTGGCTAATTCCGTGTCAAAATTTTCCTTGAAAGAAATTCCGTCGGAAATGGAATTTCCGACGGATTTCCGCTGGAATTTGCAACAGAAAATTTTTTCGTGTCAAATTTCGTTAGAAATTTCATGTTTTTTATTGTGAAAGTACAAAATAATATTAATAACTCCTTGCCTTTCTTCAATATTCACTTCATGCAGACAACAAAAAATAAGAAAAGAATCAACAATTAAAGAAAAGACTACAAATAATTTTATAAGTTACAATTAACATGTTAGCATATATTGTACTAAACTAAATAAAGTAATAAAAGCTCACCGAATCATATAGAAGAGGAAGCAATAGCATTGAGGGGTTGACAAATCCTCCTTCATTCACTGCAAAATAGAACGATATGTATCTTATTTCAGAATGGTAACCTAAAAAACCAAACCTAATAATAGTTTCCAATACAATATACCATGGAAAGGAAATTCCATATTTTTAGTGCATTCTTATTGTCAGAAAGATTGCAGAAGTTTATTATATGTAGCAAAAAAAATATCCACATAAATCTTTATTTTCAACAATAAAAAAACGTTCATTTCCATCATATACCTTTTTTGTCAAAACTTTCTACAACTCTGACATCATTATAAAATTCTCATTGTCACAAATTGCTGCAACCCAAGAGGCCAAGCTCACAGAATAATCTGTATCTTACTCCACTTGGATAAACTAATTGCAGGCCATATGCATTGAATGAGGATATAACACTTAAAATCAACTTTAGTAGTCTAGCAAATAAAATGACAAAGGAAAGTTCAGAAACGGAGAGATAACCAAGCGGTGGCAAGATTTAAATTAAAAAGAAACAAACCAATTTGGGAATTCGTGATGAAACTTGAATCCAACTCTTTCAACGTGTTTGTTGATTGAACCATATTTTTGCATGAATTTCCATGATTAATTTGAGATTTTAATGTATTTTCTAGGACATTATTGCATGATTAAGCACAAGTTTTAATTAGGGACATTTGTTTTGAATTAATGGTAATTAAGGGCAAAATGGTCAAAATTTATTAATTATTATTTATTTTCAATTGTCCCTTGAAATTTTTATATTACCTTGTGCTTAATTTTACATTGTAGGTATTAAAGAAGGAAATTAAGGATTTTTGATGTTCAATTATTGGGCCAAGAAGAAAGAAAGAAAAGAAAAAAGAAAGAAAGAAAGAACAGGCCCAATACATAAAAAAAAAATTCAGAAGCAAGGTGGGCCGCAAGACAAGCCCAGAGGAAAAGAAAGGAATAGAAAGCACAGCCCAAGGACCCAATGGACGCAGACCTGAAAAAAAAGAAGTGAAAGCTGAGATCGGGTCTTGAAAGAAATGGAGAAGAGAGCAAGTACACAGGCCCAAAGAGCTGGAATTGAATGCTTCAGCCCAAAATAGAAGCAGAGAGCAGCTGGAGGTTTTGAGACAGAAAAGACCAGGCAAACCCGAGGGTGGAGCGGAGAATATATTCAGAGGAGGGGCGCCGCACAAGGGGAGAGGAAAAAGGATCAAGATCACATGGAACTTCTTCCTTGAGGCTCCTTGGTCGCCGACAACCCTTTATCATTCACCTTCCATCATCTTCTCCATACCACACCACCACCTCCATTCAGCACTGTGAGAGTAGGGGTGGAAACAGGCCAGGCCGCCTAACAGGGGCCTGCGGCCTGGCCTGTTAAAGGCCTGCTCAGGCCTGGCCTGTCAGGCTAAAAGGCCAGGCCAAGGCCATTCTAAAAGCCTGTTTATCTTAACAGGCCAGGCCAAGGCTTGTTGACAGGCCTGTTAGGCCTGTCAGGCCGGCCTGAGCCTGTTAGGGTTTTATTAAAAAAAAAATTGAAGTTAAGTATAATTACAATTTCGCCACTCCCCTATTCCTAAATCCCTAACCCTAATCCTCCCTCCTTCATTTGCACAATTTCGAAATCACATCCAGCGTCCATCAGCTCTCGACTCCCTTCAGTCCGCCACCACAATCGCATCCCTCGTCGGCCATGAGTCCGCCACCGCTGTCCTGAAAGTCTTTCACTCTCCTCTCTCTATCTTCTCCCAGCTTGCCCGTCGAAGATCTATCCTTCTAGTCGAAGATCGGTCTCTCCGTCGTCTCTCACTCTCATTCCACCGTCGAAGTGTCCTCTCTCCGTCGTCTCTCACTCTCAGTCCA
Organism: Inga oerstediana; assembly: GCA_963210345.1. Classification (NCBI taxonomy): domain Eukaryota; kingdom Viridiplantae; phylum Streptophyta; class Magnoliopsida; order Fabales; family Fabaceae; genus Inga; species Inga oerstediana. Next base: position 21,109,010 of record OY723406.1, read on the forward strand.
CTGTCGAAGATTCCTGAAATTTGTCTGATTCAGTTCAACGCCGTCTCTCACTCCGTCGCCTCTCACTTAGTCCACCATCATCTCTGACTCTCTCCGTCGTCTCTCACTCAGTCCACCGTCATCTCTGACTCTCTCCGTCGTCTCTCACTCAGTCCACCGTCGTCTCTCACTCTCTCCATCGTCTTTCAGTTCAGCTATTAGGTGAGGATTGGTTATTTTATTTTGTTTATTTATTAGTGAAATGTGTCTGATTCAAGCTTGAAATGTTGCGTTTTTGGAATTTAGATTGTAATTCTGATTACGAATTTTTGGTTTTTTTGGTTTGTGTTTTGGAATTTAGATTATGAATATCCTCTGGAATTTAGATTGTGAATATCCTTACCATATGCTCTGGAATTTAGATTGTGAATATCCTTACCATATGCTCTGGAATTATGAATATGCATATGTATGTCCTGAATAGTGTACTGATCAGCCAATCTGGTGGTGAATTTTTGACCAATAATGATGGATCTATGTCATATATTGGAGGTAGGCGAAGCACATGCAATGGAGGTTAATCAGGCCTCCTTAACAGGCTTCAGGCCTGTCAGGCCTATGTACAGGCCAGGCCTAGGCCTAAAAATTGGCCTCCAACAGGCCACAGGCCAGGCTCAGGCCGGTTTGTGCCTTAACAGGCCTGGCCTGTTAAGGCAAAAGCCTGGCCTGGCCTGGCCTGTTTCCACCCCTATGTGAGAGACGCGAGCTGGGAAGAGTTGCAGCCTGGAGATTGGGAGCTTTGAAACAGACCCGTGAAAGGAAAGGCTGGGATCTGACTGTGAGAGGAGAGAGCTGAAATCATAGCACATAGAACACCGCCATTCCTCCTCTGTTCTCATCACAGTCTGGATTGTTCTCCGTCACCGCCACTATTCTCCATCTTTCACCACTGTCTCCATGTCCTAACACCACACCATCTCCGTTAACATCCCTCTACTTCTACCTTTGTTCATATGTCCAGATTTTTCCATCTTCATTCCTGCTCTCACCAAACCCAATAGACCCAATTTTAGCTCTCACCAGTTTCGATCCTTCAATTTCCATGGGCTCTTGGTGCTTGGATCACGCTATAGTTGCAGTGGTTATGAGTGGCTGATTGTTCATTGAGTCTTGGTGGCAGAGGAGGTGGCTACAGCTTCAATGTGCTACAAGGGGAGTTCAATAATTTCCATTAGCTTAATTTATGGATTATGTCTTTATAGATTAATTTTGCATTGATATGTGTGTATTTTTTGAGACTTAGATGAGTGATAATTTGTCTATGATGGATTATTTTGTATTGAATTTGGTATTGGTGTATTTGAATTTTATTGGATTTATTTTCTTATTGGATTAATGAAGTTATACATTCTATGTGATATCTAGATTGTGTGATGGATTTAATTTAATTTGAATGTCGTGATTGTGCTTTCAATTAAGAGGAACCAAGTGCATTAATCCATTTTCAATACACATCAAGTAGGTCTTTAACAATTTGCCTAAGAGGTGATTAAGAATGTGATTGTAGGACTAATCATTTATTAGGTAGATTGGACCTAATACTATTGCTTAGGGTTTTTAATTTGACTTGATACAAAAATAACTCCCAAATTATTTTAAAGAATCTAGGAAAGCTACAAAATTTGCCACCAAGGTTCATTTTATTATATTATCCCTTTTTAATCCAAATCATTTATTTATTATTTTCCAAAATACAAAAAAAAAAATTAGGAATAGTTTTATTTTCATAAATTTTAATTTCTAGAAAAACCAATTTTAGAAATCCCTTTTCTAACCATGTTTCTTGCACTTAGTTTTTCCTAGGGTAGTCAAAATAAATGGCTCCTTGATAAGAGAACGATTTCGAGTTGTTTGTACTATATTACATTTAATTCGTGGTAATTTGTGATTTGACTCCGAGGAGGCTAAGGTTGTGTCGAATCACTTGTGCATAGGTTTGAAGATTACAGAGGCACCTAAAAAGTGACTAAGAGCTCCAAGCACCTGAAAGTAGTGAGAACAACGACGAGTAATTTAGATTCTCACGCTAATTTGTAACTAGATGCAGGTAGTAAATCAAAGATATGAAGTTCAAACTTCAAACCTGAAGAAGTCGAGATAGAGAGGAGACCACTATGAAGTCAAGTGGAGTGGGTGAGGACTTAAACTAGCTGAATCTGCGAGAAAAGAGAGGGATTAAAATTTGAAAATTTTCAATTTAGCAACAGCATTAGTGACAGATTAGAGACGAAAAGTATCAAAGACCAAAATTAGAGAGAATATGTGAATGTTTTGGAAGAATAATGGTTTCTTGTGGAAAACAATAAAAGAAGAAGAATCATGGTTTCTCACATACTAAATAATATATTTAAATTATTATAAAAAATAATATATTTAAATTTGCATTTTATAATATTTAAATTTAAAGACTAATTCCATGATGAAAGCATAATGAGAAATATAATCTTAATAATTTGTATACTAGATAAGGGTTTCTATCATATCTTATTCCATCAGCATATTATTCATTATACAATTATTCTTTCTTCATTTATTATGTTAATTTTTAAAAGAGATTACTTCATACATTATTTCCTTGTTTGTTTAGCTAATATGAAGTCACATGATCAATTTGTTTTAATGATATACAAATGTGTTTCCTAAGAATTCACCTCCATGATGTCTCAACAAGTTTTAAATGATTATATTATCATTTATTCTCTACATGATGAAAATTTGAAAATTTCAAATTAGCGACGGAAATAGTGATAGATTAGAGACGAAAATAATTCTTGACAGACATTAGAGATGGAATAGCAACGTAATTTAGAGATGGAATTTTTTCCGTTACTAATTTTCATCAAAAATCTCGAATAAATTATTTCCAAAATTAGTTATGGTATTTGCGACGGAATTTGCGACAGAATTTAGTGACGGAATTTGGTAATGGCTTTGAGATGGATCAGTGACGGAAATTAGAAATGGAATATTTTCGATCACTAATCCATCCCTAAATAAATTTAGCAACGGAAATTAGAGATGGAATAAATTTATTGACGATTTAGAGACGGAATTGCAATGAAATTAATTCTGTTGCTAATTTCCATATATCTAATTCTTTGTTTTTTTGTAGTGATACCCTTATTTTACTTAAATAATCGAAGTTAAATAAATATTATGTATACACACAATTAAAAATTATAATAATATATACACCTTTTTTTTTTTTTTGCCAACAACCAGATTAATAGAATTAAGCATAGCAAAGATACAATGTCACATAATTAGAGTTACAACAACCAAACATATGAAATGAAGAAGTAAATCCCCTAAACCTTCCTAACAGACTAGATAAGCAAATATAAAAGAGTTCATCAATACAGAAAAGACGTAAAAATAAAACTAAGATATCATCCACATCATTCGATACATGCGCTTGCATCTGGGACAAAGGCCGAAATGCCAGAACACATGAGCAAGACCTTGCCAATGAAGCTTTGGCAATCCTCTGGACTACCAAAATCAGCTTCCCTAGGAACACACCTACAAGAGAGGTTCCTAACCAAATTCCTTGGCACAAAATTGCACTCAAGGAGAAAAACATTCAACAAATTATCAGAGAACACAAAATAGAATAGACAAAAGGGAAGGGAAACTTAACTCCAGACTGAGGTTGAGTAGAAATGCCATACATACTGAACATGTCCATGTCGTGTCCTATAATGAACAGTGTTGATCCCTATACCGAACAGGCACATATTGAACCAAAAATGAACAATGCTTACAGGCATACTGTACAAACCCAGAATAATATTTGTCACTTGTCTATCTACTGCACATTCCTTAATTAGTAGACCCACCAAACTCATGACCTCCCTACCACATTCAGCAATCCTCGACCAAATATACTTAGCACTTGAAGACATAAGCAGAACTCGGGTATTGGGGCTTAGAAAGGTCAAACCGATTCTTACCCACCAGATATCCTTCCACACTAGTTCAAATAGGGCACAGACAAATTGGGTAAGGCATATTGCTTCATAATACCAACATACCAGTGAAAATAAATAACAAACCACCTAATCATATAAGTTTATCCCAACCCCATCAGATGTCAAAGCTTCTAAATTAGCATCAGAACTAAACATAGATAGTCTAAAACCTAAAGAGGCTAACCAACCAATCTTAAATCTCAAACTCAGTAAATCATTAATGGGAAAAAATCAAACCTTTTGTAAATCACAACCCTGAGGAGCCAAATACCACCAAAGAAATACCTTTAACCACATTTGCTCCGGTGCCTGTGGTATCCTCAGGGCATCTGAAGAACCCCAATTCCCATTTATCCACTGATTTCTCATCACTTGACCCTCACCTGAGAATCCTCCGGCAGAGAGGCCTTCTGACTCCATGGATTTTACTTGTGTATTCACTGTGCTCTGATGTCGCGTGTGCCTCGTCTCCACCGCGAATCTGCTAGCAGATGCCGAAAAGGCCTTCCTCTCAGCCTTCATATCCTCAATCCAGCCTTCATATCCTCAATCAGTACCATCTGTGCACTAGGAGAGGGGGAGCGTCGTCGCTTCAAACCACCGAGCAATCTCGAAGGCCATGGGGGCACCCATCAGAGGTCATCGACGGATTCTGTCAAAAGGGTTTGAGGAGTGAACCCCTCCTCATATCCCTTCGCCTTGCAATTTCACACCTTGCCGTCACTGGATTCAAGATCAACCAAAGCATCCTCCGGCCACAACAGAGGAAATCTACCAGTAAACCCCACTTGAAGGGGCGAGACAACCCTACAGGCATGGAGGAGCTGTCGATACTCAATCGCCGTTTGATTTCATCTTGTTGGCGCTCTCATTCGTGCAAAGGGACGAGAAACCCTAGCAGAGGGAAGTTTTTCGCACCGAGGCGAAGCTCCCACTAGAACCCAAACCTCTTTTTTATATACAACCAATTATTGAATGATAGAATGGTTTTTCTTTTAATGAGTAGCTTTCCATACATCTACCATGCAACGTTTTCATGCCTGGACTAGACCAGACGGTTTGACTTGTCTGACCATCCCCCGGGGAAGACAGCGATCTGTCTCTCAGCATTAGCCCGCTTGAGCATTTGGACCGGAATAAACCGTTTAGAGCCGGAGTTTATGCCCGAAGCCAAAAAAATCCCGGGAGCCGGAGTGGCTAAAACAAATCCAAAGGAAACAAGAACATAAAATAAGTTAAATATTAAATAGATTATCAATTCATTTTTTATTAAAAATTTAAATTTTCTAATTTAAATTATTTTTATGTTCAGTTCTACTATATCTTGAAATTATTAAATTATAAACAATTTGATATTCTATTGTTTAGACACATATTATTATATATACATACAATATTATTTTTATTTAATTATTACATTGCCGGTCCAACTAGACGACTCGACCAATCCGACCGTTTGAACCATGATCCATTAGCCTTTCCGGCTTAACTTCCAGTCCAGCTTTTAAAACATTGCTACCATGTTAACACGGGTTTTTAATATAATTAAGGGAAAATTGGAGAGAAAGACCTAGAGGAAACAATCTTTATTGGTGAGAACCTTAAAAATGGTAATTATTTAGAATGGCCAAAAATTAAAATACAAATTGAATAATACTAAATTACCCTTGATCAAGCAAATTAATTTCTCTTTTATATTTAGAACTTTAAGAAAAAAGAAGATAGATAAATTCAGAAGCCATTGTCAATGGCGTCCAAACAATCTCAAATCTAATTATAAGATCTATAAAGTTTTATGGGAAACAATTTCTTAGTTCCCCAAACGGTATGATACATAAAACAAAAATAAACATGAAATAGTTGTTTTTGTTGTTGCGTGGAAGTTTGAATCTTCGAAGGGAGAAGTTAAGGAACAGGAAAATCCAAAGGAAAAAAGAGACTGGATTAATTAATTAAATCGTGTGCTAAAAACCAGTAAGAAAGGTAAAATGGTATGAATTTGCAAAGATTTTTATTATAATATTAAGAGATGATGAACATAGAATCTTTCTAAGTGACTTTAAGGATTATCATTCTTTTTTAATTATAAATGTAATTTTATATAGTAATAAATATTGAAAATATCTTTTATATATATATATATATATATATAAGACGTCAAATTAAAATTGTGAAAGTAAATTATTTACGAGGCTCACATGATTTAATTATCTTAATAGTATATTAAAGAAAAACTATAAAAAAAAATTACTAACCATGAGATGCTTGAGATATGGTAGTGGTGGAGAAGAAGTAGCTAGGAATTTAGTTAGGCACAGTTTAGTATTTTTAAATGAGTAAAATACTCTAACCACCCTTGCATTTTGCCTTAATTACACTAGCCTCCCCTTCATTTTGAAAATATACACTTAAGTCCAAACCGTTAACTCCGTTACGGATTTTTTTAATTAAAAGTTATATTAAAATAAATTTTATCTACTAATTTATCCTTCATCGTTACTAATTTCTAATTTTAAATAAAATTGTTTAAGTAATTTAAGATTTTTTTTCTTTTTCTAAACATATTTTTTACTTTTGTAAATAGTCATCTGTTACATTTTTTTTCATATTAAGATAAATATTTAATTAATTTAATCAATGTTGTCATAAAAAACATAATTAAAAATAAATAGATGCATACTAAAATAAACATGTTTATTAATGTTTGTGCAAAAAATTTATTTAAAAAATTAAAAATTAAAATTAATATACGTCACATACTATATCAAATTTACATTATTAATAACATATTGTGAATAAAACATATTTCTTTCTTTTTCTTTTTTGTCTTTCATTTGAAAGGCATCTTTTTTTTAGTCATTTAAAAAAATAATAAATAAATAAGTTTCAATAAATATGATAAAAATTTAAAATTTAAAATTTAAAATTTTTTAACATAATAAAAATTAAAAAATTTTATAATATATTGGAAATTTTGAACATACATGTATTAGAATTATTTTTTTGTATAAAAATTTATTTTTAGGCAAATATAAATATTTATTCATTTGTTGAAAAAGGGGTATTTTGGTCAAAGTAAATGTTTAATAGTAAAACTTAGCGATCAACTAACGGTTGGGTGGATGGAAATGAAATATCAAATATGTAAATGAGGTTTTTGCAACTTGCATTTTAATTTCAAGAAAGGTCTATAAACATTTTTCAAAATAGAGGGGTTGTGTAATTTAGGTAAAACAAAGGGGTAGTTAATGTATTTGACTCTTTTTAAATTTATATTTTGATGCTTAGCTTGGTCCTTCTAAGCAATAACAGTTTTTAGATCCTTCTTAATAAATATTATTTTTTGTAGGTCCTTTATTCTAATTGTCCCTATAATTAAAAGATTAAAAGATGTGGAAGGGATTATGATTGCTTATATACAGAGCCAAACTCTTTTTAAAAGTAAGCTTAATGAAATTCTCAATTATTGAACATTTTTTATGCCAATGACGCGTGATTCTCATCTTGACCATTACTAGTCATCTCTGTGTTGACATTGATGACTGCGGGAAGAATATATATATATATATATATATATATATATAGTATATTTGACAGAAATGTTAGAGTAGGTAGTTATATATAATAACATTATAGTTATATATTAATATACTAGTTAGATAAGCCTTTTTAATTTATAAAAACATATGGGACCATTAGTTTACTGGTTAATATTATTCTTTCCTCTCAATTTTCAGGATCATGTTAAATTACTTGTTCCATTTTCAAGGCATATGAAAGTATTGTAAGTCTCTTTCACTTGGTAGGTACTTTGTTTGCAGTGATGAAACTAGGATCGGATGCATGAGGGGTAAGAATTAGGTTTTTTTGGGGGGGGGGGGGTGGTAAAAGTTGTTTAAATATTTATTTTTCAAAGCAAAAAATAACCTATTTTACAAAAACATACTTTTATCATTGGAATTTAATATCTTATAAAAAATAGTATTATAATATTGAATTACACGCATATATGTAAGAATAAATTTATACATTTAAAATTTAACCTGTACAGTTTATAATTCTAGAGGATAAAAAGTAAAAAGTTCGAATATTTTTAATAAAAATTTACCATTGTGAACTATTCAGATAAGATTTTAATAGTTCAAATTTAGTCACTGCTTAGTATGTTAATCATCTAATTAAATTGTATTTTTCTTAAGCAAACATTTAATTGGTTTTCATAATAATAATAATAATAATAATAATAATAATAATAATACCAGCAGCACCAAACAATAACAACAAAGCCTTATCCCACTAGGTGGGATCAGTTACATTCATAATGTTAATATTATAATTTTATATATTTATGTTAAACATAAAATTTAGTTTTTTTATTATCAAATTAAAATAATTGCAATATATAATTTCTTCTGCAGAACCGTTCAGTTTCCAAATTGTATCAAAGACGAAAGACGAACGAGCTGACAAGTAATATTCTTCATAGTCACATATTTCTTCAATAATGAAGAGATTCCAAGAGCTATATTCCAAAACTAGAGCTTAAAAATTAGGGCTTAACATCTTACACGGCGCCCCTTAAAAAATTAAAATCTAGAGACTGATTTTATTATTGTTGGAATTGGCGAGCACAACAGAAATTTAAGAGTTCACTAATTCCAATTGCGGATCTATCAATGACGTTTAAATCAAGTAGTAAGAATTGTACCTTTTTTAATTTATCCTTTTTTTTTATCTTCAAGAACCGACACCTTGGATCAGCTCCCTTAGCCGTTTAAATCCCAATTGCGACCCCAACACGGATTGCGTGCTAGCGCATCCAATATCTCCTGTCTCCCTAGGGTTCCTTGCGGCTCCTCAGTTTCTCATCTGTATCCTGATTAACCTACCATCTTCGTTTTTATAACTAATGAGTGCTATATATCTTGGATCTTCAAAATTAATCTTAATTGATTTTGAAATCAATTAACATTAATTGTTTTGATGAGCTAATTAAATAAATTCAGTTTAATTAAATTTGTCCAACATTTTTAATTTAACCAATTTATTTAATCCGAATAAAGAGGCTATGGAATTAGATTTAATTTATCTTTATAAATTAAATATGAGATATTATATCTCTATTAATGTTAGTCATTTAATTTATCAAATAAAAGTAAATCTAAAACTAACACTACATAATAATATTGTTATTATGCTTTTCACAAATTTTATATCATGCATGCATGTAATTCAACCACCCTAGATTAAACATTATATTCATTGAATCTTAGACACATCTTAGATTCAATGAATCTCGACATTATAGCTCGTGTTGGGCTATTCTTGTATGTGACCCTGTAGGTCCATACGAAGTTGGCAGTGGGCCAATAACTGTACTAACTCACAAGTCGCAAGCAGCCTCTAGCAAGACATTACGACTACCCAATTCATATGAGGATCATTAACATAATGCAACCTACCATAGAACCATGTCACGTCCCTTTTGTCACACGATATTTTGGCCAAGGATGAGGCACGGATAAAGTCATCTTCCTGTTCCTGGCTATTGCTTTCTCGATTCCTGAGTAGTCTGATAATAGAAATGGAAACTCCTTTCCATTGTAGTAAAGCCATACATTTCTCAGACTCACTCATCAAGGAGCCCAATAATATCTCTCTACTAATGTGAGGGACAAATTCCATCTTGATTATTCACACTGTCTTTGCTTTTTCCTTGCATATTGAGCAATGTGCCAATTAGACTATCACAGATATTTTTTTTTGTGTGCATCACATCAAGAAAAAGTCTCACATATAAAGACTTCCAATATGGAAGTTTAAAGAAAATAGACTTCTTCTTCTAGCAGCTTGTCCTAATATATTTTACAAAAGGCTTGCCAAAATTGTTATCCAAGTTTTTAACCTTTTTAAAAACTTGAGCACTGATCAACATCTTGGGTGGGTTACCTTCTTCTGACTCACCATTGAAAGCCCTTTTCCACTTCCTCCAATGATGTTTCAATAGTAAGAATCTTCGACGTCCCATGTAGACATTTTTCTAATAATGATCTAGTCACACTGAATGGTGTCATCTTTACATATAAGGCGCACACAATATCCTTTGATGTTGTATCCGGACAAATTATCATAAGCAGAGAAATCATTAATTGTGCCAAACAACATGGCTTTCAAAGTGAAACATTCTTCCCTATACCCGTCATACACATTGATGACTTCTTCCCAAAGCAGCTTCAATTCATCAATTAAAGGAGCCAAGTATACATATGTATAATTCCTAGGTTGCCTTGACTCAGAAATTAACATAAACATCATCAAAAACTCACATTTCATGATCAAGTGTAGAGGAAAGTTATAAATCATCAATATCACCGGCCACGTACTATGTATACTACTCTGAACCCTGTGAGGATTGAATATTCCATCAGTTGAAAGTGCAAGACATAGGTTCCTTGCTTCATTCATGAAGTCAGGGTGGTCATGATCAAATTTTTTTCATTGAAGGACATCTATAGGGTGCCTAAAGCTCGTGTCTTCAATCCTTTCATCAGTATGCGAGGTCAACAACATAGCAATCTCCGCATTACTATACAATCACTTGAATATCAAAATAAAGGGAAAATACCATACAACCTTTGTAGGGCTTTTTCATTTCTTCTTCCCATATCGAGATGCATTGCATTTAGGGCACTTTTCTAACATTACATACTGATTCTAAAATAATATGCAATCATTAGGGCATGTATGTATCTCCTCATAACCCATGCCAGTTGTAGAGCAAAGTATTGGCTTTGCCTCATATGTCTTGGTAGGAAGTACATTTGCTTCTGGGAGCATATCTTGCACAAGTTCAAGCAATGTGGTGAAACCTAAATCACTCAATTCATAGCCACTTTAAAGTTGTACAATTTCAACACCGTTAGCAATCTTATGTATTTAAGTACTACCGGCATATAATGGTTTCTTTGCATCATCTTTCAACTTCTCAAATTCTTGAGGACAGTTATGAAGCACCCCTTCACTGCATTTAGCAATTCTTGAAGACCACTGTCCTCATCACACATGCTTGGGTCAAACTCATTCGAAGCTACGATCTAGAATGCACCCGATCACTACGTGCATCATCCGTCTCACCGTGCCTTGTCCATCATATATATGATTGATCAAGTCCATGACACGCTAAATGATCTAGAAAATCAAGTGGACTAATCCACTTTTCATAACAACAAGATAAGCAATGACACAAGATTTTGTTAGGATCATTTGTATGCTCTCTTGCAAATCTAATAAATTCTTTCACCCCATACATATATTTCCTTAAGCACCTATTAGATGACATCCATTTTTGATCTATCTAGACCTTAAACATATTTTTAAAAGTGGTTGGCTGGTTGCCTCTTATAGTTTCTAATTACTTTTATCTTATGTTATTTATTTTAGAAAAAATTCGGTGGCATAACTTCCTAAAATTTAAAGTTTTTCAAGTATTAAACACTCTCTTTAAGTCACAAATAATCAACCAATTAATCCCTCAGCATCATAATAATTTTTCACAACTCACAACAAAAGAAATCATATTTGCCAATACTACATATCATAGTTAAAGTAATTGGTTCCATAACAAGCCAACAAAAATACTACCAGCAGCGTTTATTAAATTAATTGGTTCCAAAACAATCATTTATTAAACTACCAGTGATATTTATAACACTTCCACCCAATTTGACCATTCCATCAATGGCATTCACAACAACTTTTTTTTTACTATTGACAACATGTACTTCTTTGGAGGATTAAACTAGTATTGTTATATTTATAAGCTCAAAAATTAAAAAACTTACAATGTACCGGAAGTTTAAAAAGACAGAGTTGAAACTTCAAGTAAATACCTAAAAAAAATTTAAGCACATATATAAGATTCATGATATATTTTTACTAAAAAAAGAAGAAAAAAACGTATGGAATTAAGCTTCTGTACAAAAAAAAAAAAGACTTGCAAGCTAGAGAGTTGATGTAGGAGGCCGAGACAAGAAGGAAAAAACACGTGAGAGACCAAGCTTTGTACTGTAATGGAAGTGGCGACCAAATGTTGAAGAAATGTGCATGAGGAGGAGACAAGGAAAAACAAAAAGTTGGGGGGGGGGGATCAAGGAAGCTTTTACTTGCCATGGTCAAAGAAAGGAGGGAGTGGGGACAATGGTGCCATTGCAACATCAAAATAGAAAGAAGGAGTGGGGATAAAGAATTATATAGGAAGAGGGGATTGGGGAGAATGGATAAGAAAAGGTGGTGGACCAATAGAGTGAGGACTAAAAGGATAAGACAAGATGGTGTATCAATGGAGTTCAGGGAAATGGGGAGCTGGAAGGCACGCGAAGAAGATGATAATGGTGGGGTAGTGAAATGTAATATAGACCCTTGTATGGCATTTGCTAAGCAAGCCCATACAAGGCCTAAAGATAGAGCCATTGCTTCCCCTGATATTTTTAAAAAAAAATTAAAAAAACATGTCAGATAATTTTTTTTAAAAATGCTACCCATTGCTTCCCCTAATTTTAAAAAAAATTAAACAAAAAAAATATGACAGACAATCTTTTTAAAAAAAACAATTTTTTTTTTTAAAAAAATGCCACTGACTGCCTTGGCAAGCAAGCACTTTCCAAGGCCATGCATTTTGTTAGGCAAGTGCCTTCTAAGGCCTTGACCCAAGTCTTAGCAACCTTAGCAAGCATGGAACAAGGCGTGGCCTTGGCGTCTACTAAGGCCACTGTGGCCTTGGCAGCCATGCGTGAAAAAAACAAGTCATTCATGGCCTTGGAAGGTGCTTTTCTTGGAAGCGCCTTCCAAGGCCATTTACCCTGAGTGCCCCACTTTCAAGTTGGCACTTGCTTAAGCAAGCACCATACAAGCTTAACACTAGCTTTGGTACTTATCATAATAAGCGCCATAGCTTCTAAATATTTTTAAAAAATAATTATCTTAGAGAAGTTTCACAAGATGGGCGTTACTAAATCCCTTTTTTGTAGTAGTATTAAAGAATTTGGCATATCTGTTCACAGAGTGATGTGCAATGGAAATGACTAATATGAGCTTAAAGAGTTTTAAAATTGGTTCTAAAACTTGTAAAACAAATTGAAAAAAAATGGAAGGGAATTTATCAACAAGAATATGATGTTTGATGTTCTCTTGATTACCTAAATATGTTGAGTAATTTTGGAAGTCATGTTCTAGCATGTTATTGGGACTGCTGCAACTTATGCTTGAATTTGAAAGGTGATTTGAGGTATAGTCAAAAGCAATTACTGAAGATTGCTTCCTAAACTGAGTCTTGGACTTACTAGTGCATGTGGATAACTTTTCCAAGTTTTCTTGTCATGAGTGAATAAATAAGCACAAGTTCACAATGCTGTTGCTTCAATGTAATGGGGTGATTAAGCATTTTCTCACATCGCCAAGTGATGAAGTTTTGAAATTTTTGGGTTGCTTGTTTTAATTTGACAACGAGTGCTCAAATTCTAACCTATACATAAACTGAAACCCCTTTTACTTGTTGATGTGTAAATGGAGTGACTTTTCTTGTTTTTGGCATCAAGTGTTGCCCAATTCACCACGATTTTAGAACATACTTGGAAGTGCATGCTTTAGGCAAATTTTGATCAATTTGGCAATAATGTGTACGTGTGTTTAATTAATTTGTTTGTGCTCTTCAACTATGCTCAAATCTTTTCATTGCGGCAAACCAAATTATCATTCACTAAGTTAAACATGGTTTTGTAAATGCTCTGAGATTACTTGTTTGCAACTACTTTTTAAAATTATTTCTTTGTTGTCTGTTTAGATTTGCAACTTGTTAAATATATTCCATGATCCTGCTGATTAATTAATTAGTAGTTTGTGTAGGACATAGTTAATTAATTAGTAGTTTGTGTAGGACACATCTTTCTGACACACTTTGTGGTGGTTATATATATTGTACATATAATTAGAGTTGTTGTACATAATATTAGATTGTTGGATAACATTTTTATTAGATAGTGCTGAACTGCTATTATTTTCATTCTGGTTTATGCAATATTTCTTCGATTCTATTTCGACAGTTTAAACTTGCTAGACAGTGAAGCATATATATATATATATAAGGCCATTTAAAAAAAACTTTTAACGTTCTTAAATAAAAAGGGACATAATTAACACTTTAGATATTAGTTTGGACGTCCCCAATTTGAAGTAGGGAAATCTAAAGTCTGGAGGACTTTAGACTTCCCCACTTCAAACTAAGGACGTCTAAAATGTGTCCCTGACACTTTAGACTTCCTTAGTTTGAAGTGAGGACGTCTAAATGTAGACCTATAGACCTCCCCACTTCAAACTGGGGACGTCTAAAGTGGGGGAGGTACATTTTAGACGTCCCCAGTTTGAAGTGGGGACCTATTTTACGGACGTTATTGCCAATTTTTTCTACGTCGCTCAGATAAATGTCCCTATGTTTTCATATGTTAAAAGGCATAAAAAAAGGGATGTTAAAAGCATTTTTTGTAGTAGTGTTGGATAGTTAATACATTAAGCTTCTAAGATTCCAAACCTCATTAACCAATGAGTCTAGCTTCACAAGAGAGGAACCCCTACCCTTGAAATGCTATTAAGCCCTCTTGGTGTAATGAGTTTCTCTAAGTTTCCTAAAATACCAAACCTCAATTACCATTGAGTCTAATGCTTAAACTCATGAACCCATTTATTTAAGCATTATTAAACCCCTTAGAGAGTGACTATAGAATAAGTAATGCATTAAGGTTCAACTATATTTCCAATTCAATCAAACTATCCAACAATACCATGTTAAATAGATAGAAAGCAATAGAATCATAGATAAACATATATATATATATATATATATAACCATATATATTGATGAGTACAAATCCTCATTACAAATTCCAAATCATAAGAACTCAATCCGTAGAATAAATCATAACCAAAATCATAGTCTCATTATATAAATAAATTCCTAAACCTAAGAAATCACGAATATAATGAACTATGGGTAATTTAAACTCCCCTTTGAAGCACATGTGAGCTCAAGTCATCTCCAAGAACACAAAATTG
The DNA here is from genome assembly GCA_963210345.1 of Inga oerstediana. Classification (NCBI taxonomy): domain Eukaryota; kingdom Viridiplantae; phylum Streptophyta; class Magnoliopsida; order Fabales; family Fabaceae; genus Inga; species Inga oerstediana. The sequence goes on from OY723406.1 coordinate 21,124,123, forward strand.
CCTAGCCAATCATGAGAATAGCTTCAAGAAATATAATCACACACTGATTCAAACATCCAGCCATAAAATCACAAATTAAAATGATCAATTAGCATTAAGCAATTAAATTCAGAGGTTGGATTTGTACCAAAAACACAAACAGAACAGAGGAAACCACATTTGTAATGAGTTCAGAAGCAGAGGATCCACAGACAGGACTGAGCGTTGAGGCACACCACTGGAAGTGAGAGGCGGCGAAGGACGGATAAGATGGTGGAGGTGAAAGAGTGACAGCGGTGGCCCCCCAATTGCCCGACCCTCAGCTCCTCTCTCCTTTTTGTTCTTCTCTACTGCTCTCAGCTCTCCTCCCTGGAATCTCAACACTCGCCGGTGACAGAAAGGATGGTGAGGTTGAAGTGAATGTCACCGGCGAGTATGGAGGGCAGCTGAGTGGTTAAAGATGCGAAGGTGGAGATGAACAAAGTTGAACTGAGAGAGAGAGAATGAAGAAGCTTGTCTCAAGTTCTGTGTTGTGCGGCTGTGATCTCTGCCTTAATTCCCCCTCTATATGTATTTCCCTCAGCTCCCAAACTACTTGAAATCTGACCTAAGGAGCTGCAAAATGCTGAGTTTTTGCTAGACTAAATTGGCATTTTGCAAATTCATAATACCAAACAGTCATTTCCTAAATTCAAACCCTCGCCAAATTGCAATTTTCATATTTAATCTAATTTTTCAAGTACCTATAATTATATCAACATCAAATATTCTAAGAAAAATCAATGATTAAGAGTAATTATAATTTTATTCACAATTTTGCCAGCTTTACTCCAAATTTAATCTATTTACTCTTAATCTCGATTTATCTCAAGAAAGGAAATTTAGGCTCAATAACTATGACAAAATCCCCAATTAAAGTATAAAAATATATAATAAAAATAGGGGTTTATCACCCCGCAATTTTGAACCCTTTCCAAATTTCTTTTTTCTAACCATTAAAATTTTTAGAATTTTAAATCTTTGAAAAAACATAAAATTTGAAAAGAGCTCCATTTTTTCCTATAAGATATCAAAATATCACTTAGTTAATGTGAAATCTAGTGATCAAAAAAATCACGGAAAAAAAAATGGTAAAGGCCTCAGAATTGAGGGCCACCTGACAAGACACAGCTAACACCCCCAACCTCTTTCGGATCAATAGCTGTAAAAAAACTATAGTCGGATTGTGTTAACAAAGGTTTGGTCTGAGAAGAAATGGACTCGATATTACAGGTGAGTAAGAAGGATGGAAGGGGGATTTGTGCCATGCTATATGTGTTAACAATTGGAGTGGTGCAGAAGCAATTCTGCATCAAACCCTAAAGCCCTGACCGTTGGAATTAATGGTACAGGCAGAACAGCACTTCATGTGGCTGCAATGTTTGGGCATGTAACCATAGTGGAGGAGTTGCTCAAATTACTCTCTCCAGAATTCCTCCTAACTCTTGATTCTGAAGGTTATACAGCACTTGCATTGTCCTGTTGGTATAGTGGAAGCATTCAAGTTGCAAAATGCCTCGTAAACAAGAATATAAAGACATACTTGGCATTCAAAACAAGAATGAATATATTCCTCTTACACATGCTTTTACAAATAATTATGTAGAAATGGGACGTTATCTTTTTTCTGTCACTCCCTTGAAATTCCTCACAGGCAGTCATGGTTCTAAGCTTCTTCATTTTTGTTTTAAAGCTCAATGTTTAGGTACGTTATGTTATATCTACTACTTCTTTTAATTTTTTTTTTGATGCTGTATTTAACTCGCTCGTGGCCTGAATATGTGTGTGTGGGGTGTATATATATGCAGATATTGCACTGGATTTGCTTCAACAATGCGAAGAATTGCTTTTAGTGCCCAAGGATAAAGAGTGACGCCAATTCACGACATCGCATCTTTGAACACAGCTATTCTTAGCCCAAGCGAACTTGTTTTCTGGAAATGATGGATCTATAACCGTGAGAACAAACTATTCTTTCCTTTCTTTTTCATTATCACCTGTTGATTTTGTTTATCTTATTTTCTCGTCATTCTTTAGATTGTAGTACAGCATTACAATAGACTATATTAAAAGTGAAAATTTGAATCAAAATACATTTGATTAACATTGGGAAACGAGTTTTTTCATTTGTTATTTTATCTTATCATCATCATCATTATTTAAATACTTTTAAACGACACGAACTTTCGTTGTTTCTTTACCCATGTTAGGTATGAATAAACCTTCAGCCATAGCTATCAATCATGTTTGTGTAGACATCCAACAAGAAGATAGAAGTCTGAAGATAAAGCAAAACTTACTCAGCCAGGTAACTTTTACATTGCTTTTTCGAAACAACGAAGGCAAGACAGCTGAAGAATTATTCAGACAAAGTCATCGAGAGTTGATGAAGGAAGGAGAGAAATTGATAAAGGCTACAGCACCTTCTTGTTCAGTTGTTGGTGCCTTAATTGTGACCATGACTTTTGCAGCTGCTTTTACTATTTCAGGAGGAAACTATCAAAATCTGGGATACCCATTATTCATGAAACAACCATTTTTTAAGGTTTTCATATTCGCAACCATATTATCACTTCTCTCTTCTACAACTTCGGTTTTAATGTTTCTAGCAATTCTAACCTCTCAATACTCAGAAGAAAAGTTCCTCAAGTCCTTACCTAGAAAAATTATTTTGGGTCTTTGTTTTATTTTCATCTCCCGTGTATCCATGATGATAGCCTTTCTTTCTACCATTCATCTCATGATGAAGCATACACACTACTCATGGAGTATCCTTCCCATTATTATACTTGCAAGTGTTCCGATCATCCTCTTTGTACTGTCACAATTCCCTCTTCTTCTTCACACTTATGTTTCTACTTATGGAAATATCTTTGACAGGAAAGTGAAATCTTGGCCGTGAGATGCATCTGTAATTGATATGTACCACTTTGTTCCTGTGTTATTTGAATAATTATGATTTGATGTTTCTTGTCAATTACATTGACATGGTCTTTTAATAGGAACGAAGCTGTGGCATTGAAATTTACCTTTTTTTTTTTAATTGAATGACATTCAGTAATCATGATGTTTCATTTTATTGTAATTTTGCGAAGCCATAAAATTAACACACGTTGATTCTAATGGAAAGGATTATATGTGAACTATTGAAATGTGAATGAATTGCATGTCTTTCATGATTGATTAGAGGCATATATATAATGCTAGTAAATCCGTACCCTAATAGAGAATATCATAACAACCATATCTCCATACTAATGTCTACAATATTAGTTAATAATAAAATCATAATATTGTTACAATATTATGATATGAAATCCCATGATATTCTCTGAGATCTATTGCCTTCACTCTCCCGCAAGTTGAAGCATTGAAGGAGCATGTTGGCTTATGCCTCGGTAGCTTCTTTAAAATTAAACTAATAATTGCAATATAAGGTACAATCCCAGGTCGTTTATTGAGAAGCCTTTTATTAATTACTTAGGAACTAAGTACAATGATTGACATAAAATAATTCAAAAGAGAAGAGTTTGATCTTTTTACTACTAACTAATTGTTTGCAATTAGAAATTAAATTGTTCTAAATTAATTCTTTTTCAGATTTTTCTTGAAAATATGAAATGAAATGATGATGGAATTAATGAACTGAGAGAAACAAGAAGAACAATAATGGAATGAGTAATCCTTCATAGCAATGGCGCAATCAATCCTCACTTCAAATAATTATGGGAGATTAATTATGCTAGTTTTAAAAGACTTTAAGGGCCTCCCCTTAGAGTAGACCTAACTTAGATCGATTAATATCAAGCCACCATGCATATTAATCTCTCTAAATTAAGTTGATTTATCACTTAAGCAATTAATATTTCCATTCTAAAACACAAAGTTCAACTCGTTGCAAAAGGCTTCCAACAAGCATAGGACATCGACTAGGGAGAAACATTCGGTCCAGTGAAAAAGCCAACTACAATTCGTGTGGTTCTCACCCTTGCTGTCACCTTCAATTGGGAGATTCGACCACTTGATGTAACAATGCTTTACCCAATCACTATCTTCAAAAAGATGTTTATATGAGCCAACTTAAAGGTTTTCGAGATCCTCAACGACCCAATCATGTGTGTAAATTGGTCAAACCTATATATTGACTTAAGAGAGCACCACGTGCTTGGTTTGATCGGCCAAGGTACACGATGTTGCGCTAAGGCTTTCTAAACTCTCGCAGTGATACTTCTCTATTCTTTCTTTGAGAACAAAATCTTGTGGTGTTCATTCTAATACTGGTGTAATATCCCGAAATTTAGGAAAGGAATAAATTTTCCCAAAAAGAAAATTTAAATAATGTTAAAATCAATTTTGGGATTTAAAGGCCTATTTTCTCAAAAATTCGAGAAAGAATAGTTAGAGGTCATAATTTGGCTTGAAAATATCTAAGAAATTATTTGAAGGCTTTAAGAAGCTAATTAAGGAAGAAATTAAGGATTAATTTATGAAAATTAGATAATGAGCCAATACCGATTTAAAAATTGAGAAAAGTTGGTAACTTTATTATTCGGACCCGAAAATCAGAATTGGGCAAGAAATAAGCCAAATTATAGAACCTAAGAAATTTAAGGAATTGTAAATTAGACAATGGGGGAAATTTAGAGCCTAGTGTGTGAGATTAATAGAATAAAATATACATATATATTAAAAATACACACACACGTCACGCTAAGACACACACACCCACTTAACAAATGCCAACACATTCAGCTTTCTTTCTCTCAAATTGGATACAAGATCCGACCCACACCTAACCCAACACACACACCTCACTTAAATCAAGCACTCCCTCACCTCTCATTTCATTTGCTCATTCGGTCAGGAGGAAGGGAGGGAGGGAGGTGAGGAGGCCGGAAGTCCCAAAAGTGCATTTGTTACATGGGGTGTAACCCTGGGTTATAAAACTTGATATGCATTCAGAGTAAGGCTGTAAGACCCAAAAGTGCATATGTTGCATAGGGTGTATCCCTAGGCTATAAGACCTGCCATACAATTCATGTTGAAAGGGATTATGAGCCCTAAGGCTATAAGACCTAAGATTGCATGTGTTGCATGGGGTGTATCCTTGGGTGATAAGACCTATTATACCAATTGTGTTGTTTTGGACTGTTGAGTCCTATGATTGATGTTGTACTGCATCTTGATTGCCGAATGCTTAATTATATGATGGTTTGTTTAGCATGCTTTGTGAACTTGCATATCTTATGATTGACTGTTGTTACTATTGATATTCTTGTGAATCTCACCTTTCCCTTAAATGACCTACAACCAAAGCCAGCAGCTCTAGGGGCAAGGAGGTAGTGATTTCGGAGAAGTAAGATGGTAAAGAAGAAGAAATAATTTATGTTGATTATCTATAGATGTATTTTGATTAGATTTTAGTTCTTTTGGTAGCCTCATGTGCCAACATGATTTGTATATATATGTATATACATAAACATAGAGAAGATAATACGTATAGCAGTAATGGTAGCATAGCATACGTAGCTCGGGGGTAGTTTTAGTGGATTATATATACATAATAAAATGGTAATACTATCAAGTACAATAATTGAATCAGGAATTGGGCAATTGTACATAAAGGGCCTATAGGTTAACCATCATATACTAGGATAAGAGCAAAGAAACACTATGATAATAATAAATGGAACTAAGGATTGATGACACATTATGAAGTTTGTGAACCAATATAACTATTTTTTTTAAAAAGTTTTAATATTTTTAGAAAAGCCCATTCAATTATAGGTTCGAACCTTGTGTTTGGGTTGAATTTTCAATTACTTTCAAAGGTGTTTTCATCCCAAGATTGAAACCTGGCTTAGTGGTTCAAATTCATTATGTATAAAGTTCATCTAATAACTATGGAATTAGGGTGTCACAACTGGCAACAACACTGTCTTTTTGAAAGCTTTGTGCAAAAGTTGAATGCTCTATTTTCTCTTAAGGATATGGGTAGAGCATACTATTTTCTTGGCATTGAAATTTTTAGAGATCATACTGGTCTTTTCTTAAATCAGCTTGTTTGTGCCTTTGTGCCTACTCCAATGGTGACTGGGAGACGATTTTCTCGTCTTGATGGAAAACCAATGCCAGATCCCTCCATTTATCATCAAGTCATAGGGTTGCTCTAATATCTCACCACTACAAGCCCTGATGTTGACTTCTTAGTTAATAAACTTAGCCAATTTCTATCAAATCCGACCGACACTCATGTTGCAGGAGTTAAAAGGATTCATCGATATCTTAAGGGAACTTATCACTATGGATTACATGTTAAACCCTTCCGATCCCTTCAATTGACATTATTCACTGATGTTGATTAGGCTACTAATGTGGATGATAGAAAGTCGACTACTGGTCTATATGTATATCTTGGAGGAACACTTGTTTCATGGTCTTCAAGGAAGCAAAAGGTAGCATCTTGATCAAGTGCCGAGCCAGAATACATAGCTGAGGCTGATGGTGGTGCTGAGATAAAATGGCTCTCTTCTTTACTCTTTGAGCTAGGATTGTTTCCACGAAAACCTCCAATGATATGGTGTGACAACTTGAGTGATTGAGCTCTTGCTTTAAATCCTGTTATCATGCTCACATCAAACATATAGAGATAGGCATTCATTTCATTCAGGAATTAGTCTCCTCTGGATTGATCAATGTCCACTACATTCCATCCTCTCTTCAAGTTGCTGACTGCTTGACAAAAGTGATACAGGAACCAATCTCAAATGTGTTTATTCAAATTCTGGATGGATTACAATGAAAATATACACCTATTTATACTAATAATTCATGCATTAAAATAAGGAATATAACCCTAGGTTTCAACGTTGATGTGCTTCACCAACTCCTTCAGTCACCTACCCAAGCCGTCAGCCACTGTTCAACAGTCATGCCTTACATCATTCATGCTCTGTTTCTTTTCTGTTTCATTCTCCCGGGGTTGGATAGGACTCGACCTTGAGTCAGAAACAACATCATCATCAATAAATAGAGATAAATTTGAAACTTTTGCTTGAGTAAAAATGACTTGGACTTATTTTTATTTTGATGTGTTTATCGGGTGACAGAGGTTCAAGTTGAATCTTCACGCCATCCTTCTGGAATGAATATGTGTTTGCATGATCATTGTACAGAACGTGTTGATCATATTACCAAGGTCTTCCCAGAAGAAGATCACAAGCATCCATCGGAACAACATCACACCAAACTTCATCGTGATACCTTTTACCGATAGAAAAAAGTAACAAGGCATCATTTGGACACTTTTACCACGGTTCCTTTGTTAAACCATTGGAGTTTGTATGGGTACGGATGGTTGTGAGTTGTTAGTTGCAGCTTTTCTACCATGTAATTAGAGACTACATTTTCACAGCTTCTGTTGTCGATAATGACGTCACAGACTTTACCTTGAGTAGTGCAACGAGTATAAAAAGTGTTGTGACGTAGCCAAGGCTCTTCTTTCACTGTGGCTGTATGCAAGCTTCGTCTGATCACAAGTGTTTCACCGTGATCAGGAGGAATGACTTCTTCATCAAAATTTGTCTCTTCATCAAAGACAGGTTCTTTTTCGGGTATGAGCTCCTCTTCTTCTTCAAATACTGTAGAAGTTTCCCCTTCAATAATAGTAACAACTCTGCGGGTAGGACATTTTGAAGCGATATGACTGAACCCTTGGCATTTGAAACACTTAGGTACTTTGGAGCTAAATTCCTCTGTAGCCTTTGGTGGAGGCTTGCTTGAAGAGTTAGACTGATATTCTTGTGTACGCTTGTTTGAAGAGTTATGCTGATGCATTTGTGTAGGCTGATGCATGTGTGCTTCATGTCCATCAAAAGGAATTTCGGTGGAGGAAGACGGTTGAAACAGAAACCTTTTGGGCAACTGTTTCTCAATACGGATGGCTAGACGAATGACGTCATCCAGAGTCCAGTATTGTTGGAGCTGTACCGGATAGGTAATGTTGGTATTTAACCCTCCGATATAACGGACTATTGTTTGCTCCTCCCTCTCTTGAATGTCACACTTCATCATGAGTTTTTCAAATTCCCTCGTATATTCTTCTACAGACATAGCCTTTTGGCAGAGATTATGTAATTGAAGGAAATTATCTTGATAATAATTATTTGGAAGAAACTTACATGAGAGCTCACGTCACATCTTGTCCCACTTTCGGATCTTGCTTTTTCCTTCTCTTTCATAATTGAGCATGATGACGTGATTCTTAATTATCGACCATTTGTATGCCCATGACGTGCGTCATTCTCTTGACAATTACTAGCCAATATAAACAAGTCTTATTAATGCACCGGTTAGATAAGTCTTTATAATTTATGAAAACATCATCCTGGACCGTTACCGGTTAATATATATCTTCTCTCCAGCTCTCAATTTTCAGGTGCATGTTGAATTACTTTTTCCATTTTCAAGTCGCGTTATAGTAATATTAAGTCTCTTTCACTTGGTAGGTACTTGGATTGGATGCATGAGTGGCAAGGATTGGGGGTGAGTTGAGTGTTTTTCTTTTTTTTGTGTGTTGTTTTGTTAGCGTTTTTTTTTTTGGGTGTAGGGGGGAGGGTTTCTCAAAAATGCTTAAATATTTTTAGAAGTAAAAAATTAACCTATTTTACAAAAATTATATGAAAGTGTGGAGGGGGGACACATTCGTCGCTGCTTAGAAGGTTAATAATGAGCTAAATTGTGATTTTGTTAAATAAATATTTAATTATTTTTTTCATGTTAAGAATAAGATTATAATTTTATATATTTATGGTGAGCATCAAATTTAATTGATTTTATATTCCAAAACTTGAGTTATATTCCAAGACTAGAGCTTAAAATTTATGGAAAAGTTAAAAGTGTTGAGACATTTTATTATTGGACAAGACTACAAATGCAAAATTAATGTTTAATTTTTAATTTATTATATTTAATTAAAAATAAAAAAACGATAAAAATAAACTTTTATAGTATTTATAATAATGAAAAATCAACTTCCTACATTGCTTTAATTTTTTTTTTTTAAAAAAAAGATAGCTGAATTCCAAGGAGAATAGGTTGGCCAAAAATGTTTTATAAGACTATCGCCCAATTTTTAGGAATTTGGAATACAAAGCGAACGTCCTTATAGTATAGTGGCATTGTAGCTTTTAATGATTATATTTTCGTCATGACATACATGTGTGATTATATAATATGTGTTTTGGTTCTCTATTTGACTCTTCTCTATTTGGAATATTAGCTGTAGTTTGGTTGGTTTTGTGATATTTTATTTATAATGTGAGCTGTTATAATTTTTTATGAATCATTATTTTTGTTAAAATGCTGGTGGATACGTCTCTAGACTTCTAGTCTAGCACTAAATCAATATTTTGTTCAAGTTGTTGTTTGGTTAGAATTCTAATTTTGTTGTTGTTCGGTAAATTCAATCATATAAAGACTTGGTCATCATTAAGAACGCTGATAGAATTCAAACTTTGTTTAACTCACTTAATGTGTTTTAAATTCAAAAAATTTACATATTTTACCATCATCGTTAAAAATGCGATTTTAAAGATACATTTATTATCCTTCACATCTTTCCCTTTCGTGCAAGGGAAAAAAGTGGAAAACAGTCATTAGTTATCTTGTCAACTTCTTATATTTTGGATTAAAATTTTCTTTTACAAAACTTCTTATAGAGCCCATGCTAGGAATAAGTTTAACACAAAATGGTAAATCAGACATACCAATTTTGAAGGAGTAGGTAAAAATCATCTTGGTTGGCAAAAAAAAAGGTAAAAATCATCTTGAACCATTACTAGTTATTATATATTCTTCTGTCCTCTCAATTTCAGGGGCATGTTAACGTACTTGTTCCATTTTCAAGTCGTGTTAAAGTAATATAAAGTCTCTTTCGCTTGGTAGGCACTGACGAGGAATCCAGGATTGGATGCATGAGGGGCAAGAATTGGAGGAAAATTGTGTTGGGGTACTAAAAATTGTTTAAATTTTTTTACAAGTGAAAAAATAACCTATTTTACAAAATTATATGGAACTGATGGGGGGGACACATTCGTCGCTGCATAGTAGGTTAATGAGCTAAATTGTAATTTTATTAAATAAATATTTAATTTTTTTCATATTAAATAAGATTATAATTTTATATATTTATGTTGAGCATTAAATTTAACTGAATTTGTATTCCAAAACATGAGCTATATTCCAAGTCTAGAGCTTAAAAATTATAGAAAGGAAGGCTTTAATATCTAACACGGCGTCCGTTAAAAAATTAAAGTCTATAGACTGATGATTTTATTATTGGACAAGGCTACAGATGCCAACTTAATGTTTAATTTTTTAATTGCCTGGATTTAGTACACCATTTGTATGTGAACTAATAAAATATCATTGACCATTAAGTAAAGAAATTAAAGAACGTTGACCGAAAAATACGAAAAGAAAACAGGGACAAGAATTAAGCCTGTGACCACCGGCTTGATCTTGCTTATAACATCTGAAGTTTTTTCTTAGGTGCAATGTTGCCCTCTAAGTGTTGTTTGGATTCAATATTGCCTCAAAAATTTTAAAACATAGAAATATTGCTCTATTCAGCTAAAACACTAACAATGACAAATAACATTTTAACTGTAAGGGGTAACATTGCTATATTTTAACATTTCTAGAAACATCTTAAACCCAAAAAGAAAAACTTGACCTGATTATTGGCATTTATTTTAAGGGAAAATCGCAGTATGGTCCCAAGGAAATAAAAATATAAAAGAAGTCCTAGTATATGATTTACTATTTAAAAAATCCCAAGGGACATCATTTATATAAGTTTGAATCGCCAAATTATCTGTTTGCCCCCATTGTCAATATGGCACATAAACTTGCCGACGGTAATATTATGACTTGTAAATATGACACATACACTTATCAACGATAACAATATAACACGTGAATGTGGCACATACACTTGTCAATAAATGAACTTGTCAAAGGTAACACTATGACTTGTCAATGGGGGCAAACAAGTAATTTCACAATTTTAATCCATATTACTGAGGTCCATTGGGAATTTTTAGAAAATGAATAATATACTCAGACTTTTTTATATTAATTTTTGTTCCTTTGGACCATACTGCAATTTGCCCTTCTGTGACCTATTAAAAAAAGATAATATATTATAAAATATTAAATTCAATATGTATATATATAAAAAAAGTGTTATCTTTTTCAATTACACTTGAGCTCCGTGACATCCATATCGTTTTTCACTTCGTCCGTCTGCTCATCACTGGTTCTTCAAGATTTGGTTTTGGTGAGAAGTTACAACCTCATTGATATGCTATTTCTTTCAGATAAATTTTCATTTACGAGATCACGATTAGAATTGTATGCAAGTTGTTGGTTTGATAAAAATCATTTACAACAAATGATATATTAAAAAAATTAAAATAAAGTATAAATAATTGAGTCGCCTTCGATTCATGCTTCTCATCATTAAATATTCTGAGAATGTTAATATGTGTGTGCGAAATCCATATTGATCGGCTCAAACCGTGTTCCACGTCGGAACGAGTGATTGCATGAGTTTTTTATTTGGGAGAATCACTCCTAAGTCCTTAGGAAGGAAGATATTATCAGAAAGGTCACTGGTTAGAGAGGAATACGCATTTGTTAGATATGGAGGCGCAGGTTTGCTCCTTCAAATCCCAAACGGGCAATTGGGATAGAGCAAAATGGGAGACCTTTCTTCCGAATTGGGTGGTTGATAGAATCATGATGACTCCTCCGCCAACGGGTTCCGAGGACGACGTCTTTTGTTGGCGGAATGCTCCGGACGGTTTCTTTAGCGTGAAATCAGCTTATGACAGGCTACACCACCGGCAGTCTATGAGCAATCAACGTCACTGGCGCGAACTATGGCACTGGGGAATTCCAGAAAGAGTCAAACTCTTTATGTGGCAAGTATTCCATGATAGACTCCCGACAAATGTGATGCGAGCGAGGCATAACCCGAGTGTCCTAAACACTTGTCCCTTTCAGTGTGAGAGTGAGGAGACCATCCTTCATGTGTTGAGAGACTGTGAGCAAGCCCAGCGTGTGTGGGTCCCTTTAACTAACAATTTATATTCTACTATGTTTTTTTCTGGTAATTTGCAGGAATGGCTACACTGGAACTTAAAGAATTCACCAGGCAATAGGAGGATGTCTAGATGGGCATGGCAACGAGTATTTACCACCACGTGCTGGCTCCTTTGGAAAAACCGTTGTTGCAGAGTTTTCGATGGTTCAGGGGTCAACCCAAAGGAAATAGTCCACAGATGCATTTATCATCTCTCGGAAAGTGTGCTAAATGGACGTCTTAATCACCAGATATTCCAAGTTTCAGAAAGAGGGCTCGCCCGCTGGGAACCACCTGCTCAGGGATTCTTTCGCATTGATGTAGATGGCTCTTCTTTCAGTAGCAGTCAAGCAGCCTGCGGAGGTATTATTCGTGATAGCCAGGGTAACTGGTTACGTGGATTTCAACAGAAGTTGGGAAATGCTTCCCCGACTGCTGCGGAAATCCATGCAATCCAAAGCGGTCTTCAACTAGGTAAGCAGATGGGTCTTAAGAAGATCAGGCTTTTCACAGACTCTCTTCAGGCCATCCACCTGCTTTCTACCAATTGCGGCGTTGATCACCCTTTGTATGATATCGTATCGGCTACCAGATCCCTTATTTATGCCGACTGGGATTTAGAGATTTCCCACTCGTATAGAGAATGCACTCGTTGTGCTGACTTTCTGGCGCGAATGGCTCATTTGAATAGCCAAGATTACATGGAGATTGGAGTTTCCCCTATGGAATGCTTTCATCTTTTTGCCTTGGAATGCGGAGATATAGCTCATGAACACTATGTAGGACCTGTCCCCTAGGCCCTGTTACCTATTCAAGCTATTGCTTGCCTTTGTACTCAAAAAAAGAAAGGTCACTGGTTACAAACTCAAAGCGTGTATTCACAACCTGTTGAATGTGTTTTACAACCTCGAGGGACCTTTCTGATAATATCTTCCTTTCTTGGGACCTAGGAGTGATTCTCCCTTTTTATTTCTAGCCAGTGTGAAAATATTGTTCTGAAAATATATCATTATAAAACGAAATGGTCTTAAAAAAAATATGACTTATTGTATTTTATAAGTTGTGGACAGTTGCAGGGAAGTTGCCTGGGAACCAACCATTGATATGGTATAGATTGCTGTTGTTGAGATGGTAATAAAAGCCATGGGGTTTGGTTTTAGTCCTAACTGTACGATATCTCAATATACTTTATCTCTTGAATCTACCACTTTTCTTCAAATTAATTTACCTAATTCTTACAAAGCTAATATACTCCCTCCCTCCTGTTCTTAGTATAATATGTATTAGAAAATACTTAGGTCAAGTTTCTTATTTCTATTTCGTCAAATTCTCCAATCACATGTGATCATATGTCCCATGTTTGAATTATTACCATTTAACAATAAACTCATGAAAACAATAGGACACGTGGTCATTTATGATTAGAGAACATGATAGATGTAACAGATATAAGGAACTTGATGTAATTTGATTAGATTAAGGAAGTTAGTTAAGTTAGCTAATGTGATATGTATTTTCTAAAGCATCTTAGTCATCTTTCTTAATTCTCTCATTTCCTCTCCTCCTGAATTACTGTTGAGGAAGGATAAATATGGAAAAATTAGGAAATAATTGACAAATATGAAAAATATCTTATATTCCTAATCGAGATCAACTCTCCAAATATGTCTTATATTAAGGACCAAAATGAATATAATTTAATATTATACAGGAGTATTTTACGAAATGGGGTCACATTTGATATAATTAATTAAACTTTCTAACTTCTTTGATTTAAATCAGAGTAGCATTCACATTAAGGAATGATTATTATATTTGTGTTGACATAACAATGAGTGAGTTGTACCTTGAATTGAAAAAGGCCACTTGGCCCATACCTTTCCCACTGATTATATATTTACTCTGAAGCCTTTTTGCTCAGAACTCACTGCTCTTCATTGTCTCTGCCTCTCGTCGTTGTTCAAGGAAATTGGTAATGATTATTCTTCTGAACATGAGGCTTCATCCTTTCTTACATATATATTTTTTTCCTGCGTCACCCATTCTCCGTATCCTTCACTGCGCACTTTCTCCTTCTTCTTTCCTCTCTCTCTCTCTCTATAAGCTTTCTTACAGAGCCGAGAAAATCGTTATGCTGTTGTTATACACAAACACTAAATTTGCAAAATAATACATAATGCAGGGACCCCAAAATGTCAACATTGCCAAGTGACTTGGAACAAAACTCATCCATCCACTTGGAACCTGCTGTCTCATCAATGACATCTGGAGAACAGTTAGGTGAGACAGAACAATCCTCACAAACACCACATGAAGAATCAGGTGAATGAGTACAAAAGCTCTTATAATTTATGTCTCTTTTGGATTGGCTGGGGTGTCAGCTGTGCCCCAGCTAACCCCAATTTTGAACCATTTCCAAATGTTTTTTTTGTTTGAATATTAAAATTGACATGAAACGGGTAAAAAATAGTTTTTTATAAATTATTTTTTAAAGATTTAAAACTATAAAATTGGGCAGTTTATTTCTAATTTAGAAATTTAAATCTTTGAAAAATCATAAAATTCAAAAAGAGCTTCATTTTTTTTTTATAAGATATCAAAATATCACTTATTCATATGAAATCTTGTGATCAAAAGAATCACGTAAAAAAATTTTGAGAAAGGCCTCAAAATTGAGGGGCACCTAACAAGGTGCTGCTAACACCCCCAACCCCTTTCGGATCAATAGCTGTAAAAAAATATAGTCGGATTGTGTTAACAAAGGTTTGGTCTGAGAAGAAATTGACTCAATATTACAGGTGAGGAAGAAGGATGGAAGGGGGATTTGTGCCATGCTATATGTGTTAACAACTGGAGTGGTGCAGAAGCAATTCTGCATCAAAACGCTGAAGCCTTGACCGCTGGAATTAATGGTACAGGCAGAACCGCACTTCATGTGGCTGCAATGTTTGGGCATGAAACCATAGTGGAGGAGTTGCTAAAATTACTCTCTCCAGAATTCCTTCTAACTCTTGATTCTGAAGGCTATACAGCACTTGCATTGTCCTGTTGGTATAGTGGAAGCACTCAAGTTGCAAAATGCCTCGTAAACAAGAATAAAGACATACTTGGCATTGAAAGCCAGAATAACTATATTCCTGTTACAAGTGCTTTTATAAATAATTATCTAGAAATGGGACGTTATCTTTATTCTGTCACTCCCTTGAAATTCCTCACAGGCCGTCAAGGTTCTATGCTTCTTCATTTTTGTTTTAAAGCACAATGTTTAGGTACATTATGTTATATCTACTACTTCCTTTAATTTGTTTTTGATGCTGTATTTAACTCATGGCCTGACTATGTGTGTGTGGGGTGTATATATATGCAGATATTGCACTGGATTTGCTTCAACAATGCGAAGAATTGCTTTTAGTGCCCATGGAAAAAGAGTGGACGCCAATACATGACATCGCATCCTTGAACACAGCTATTCTTAACCCAAGCGAACTTGTTTTCTGGAGACGATGGATCTATAACCGTGAGAATCAACTATTCTTTCCTTTGTTTTTCATTATCACGTGTTGATTTGTTTGTTATTTTCTCGCCATTCTTTAGATTGTAGTACAGCATTACAATAAACTATATTAAAAGTGAAAATTTGAATCAAAATACATTTGATTAACATTGAGAAACGCGTTTTTTGATATGTTATTTTATCATATTAGCATCATTATTATTTAAATATTTTTAAACGACACGAACTTTCGTTGTTTCTTTACCCATGTTAGGTATGAATAAACCTTCAGCCATAGCTATCAATCATGTTTGTGTGGACATCCAACAAGAAGATAGAAGTCAAGAAGATAAAGCAAAACTTACTCAGCCAGGTAACTTTTACAGTGCTTTTTCAAAAGTAATATTAAAATCTTATAGTTAAGTTGTATCAAGGCATGTGAATATTTTGCATTTGTATATGATTTATGCAAATCATGGTAGGGAATTGTACTCAACAGTAAGTGGAAACTATTCCATTTTATTCGCAGTAGTTTATCTCTTCAATAAAATATTTATATTTTAACATTTGTTCAAAAGAGGGGTAACAGATTTGGTCTTAATTAACAGGGCACGGTTTACTGCCAAGGCTCATCACCTCCACCTATAATTTTGTAGGTATGGATGCTAACTTTCATATCTCATCAAAGAATTGGACACATGTTCAAGACTACTCTTAGTTCTCATAAATTAAATCAAACTAACTCAAAGATCAATGTGTGACGCGTAACAATCTAGGAGTTGAGAAAATACAAGAGCTAAAGATGCAGCATGCACAAGCAGATGACCTTCTTGGCCTAGTTTGTAAGAATGCAAGGAAAGCTTACAAAGAGGGAATTATGTATGAGGCTTTAAAACGTGCAGCTAAAGAAGGGAATGCCGAGTTTGTGTTTCAAGTGTCAAATGTAATCCCAGAGATTTTCACCAGCCGAACGTTTCTTTCATGTTTCATTGAAGCTCTTGATTATCGACAAGTTAGGGTTTTCAACCTTATCCATGGGCTTCGGTTCAAGAATGTCGTCCTAAATTCTGTGACTACTAATAGTGGAGATACCATGATGCATAAGGCAGCTATAAAGGCTTCTGATCACATTCTTAATCGCATCTATACGCCTACACTGCGAATGCAAAGAGAATTGCAATGGTTCAAGGTTAGAGATAAAAGAAGTATTCATTTTTTAGCTATAATAAGATTGAATCTACTATAATTAAGTATTGCATAAATTAATGAATTAAATACATTTTGTCTGCATGTATTTGAGAATGTTCCCCTATGAGATTCACTTTCTTTGGAGGCACATTGATTGTTCTAGAATCATTAATCTAAGGCATAACAAAAGGTAGTAAATGCAATAATTAATCATTAATCATTAACCAAAGTTTCTCTTTCTTTGCTGACCGTTTTCTCCCAAACTGGTTATAAGTAGTTTGGCTTTGATAAGAATGTGAAATATAATGCAATAATTCTTTGAAACAAATGCAGGAGGTGGAGAGACTAATACCTCCAAATGATAGGGGATTTCGAAACAATGATGGCAAGACAGCTGAAGAATTATTCAGAGAAAGTCATCGAGAGTTGATGAAGGAAGGAGAAAAATGGATAAAGGCCACAGCATCTTCTTGTTCAGTTGTTGGTGCCTTAATTGTGACCATGATGTTTGCAGCTGCTTTTACTGTTCCAGGAGGAAATGATCAAAATATTGGATACCCTTTATTCATCAAACAACCATTTTTTAAGGTTTTCATATTCGCAACTATATTATCACTTCTCTCTTCTACAACTTCGGTTTTAATGTTTCTAGCAATTCTAACCTCTCAATACTCAGAAGAAAAGTTCCTCAAGTCCTTACCTAGAAATTTGATTTTGGGTCTTTTTTTTCTTTTCATCTCCATTGTATGCATGATGATAGCATTTCTTTCTACCATTCATCTCATGATGAAGCATACACACTACTCATGGAGTATCCTTCCCATTATTATACTTGCAAGTGTTCCGATCATCCTCTTTGTACTGTCACAATTCCCTCTTCTTCTTCACACTTATGTTTCTACATATGGAAATATCTTTGACAGGAAAGTGAAATCCTGGCCGTGAGATGGATCTGTAATTGATATGTACCACTCTGTTCATGTATTATTTGAATAATTACGATTTGATGTTTCTTGTCGATTACATTGACATGTTCTTTTAATAGGGAACGAAGCTGTGGCTTTGAAATTTACCTTTTTTTAATTGAATGACATTCAGTAATCATGATGTTTCATTTTATTGTAATTTTGCGAATCCATAAAATTAACACACGTTGATTCTAATGGAAAGGATTATATGTGAAATATTGAAATGTGAATGAATTGCATGTCTTTCATGATTGATTAGAGGAAATTATATAATGCTAGTAAATGCGTACCCTAATGGAAAACATCATAACAATCATATATTCATATTAATGTCTACAATATTAGTTAATAATAAAATCATAATATTGTTACAATATTATAATATGAAATCCCGTCATATTCTCTGAAATCTGTTGCCTTCACTCCCCCTCAAGTTGGAGCATTGAAGGAGCATGTTGGCTAATGCCTTGGTAACTTCTTTAAAATTAAACCAAGAATTACAATACAAGGTGCAATCTTGGATCATTTCTTGAGAAGCTTTTATTAATTACCTAGGAACGAAGTGCAATTATTGACATAAAACAGTTAAAAAGAGAAGAGTTTGATCTTTTTACTACTAACAACTTGTTTGCAATTGAAAATTAAATTGTTCTAAATTAATTCTTTTTCGGATTTTTCTTGAAAATATGAAATGAAATGATGATAGAATTAATGAACTGAGAGTAACAAGAAGACCAATAATGGAATGAATATTCCTTCATAGCAATGGCGCAAGCAATCCTCACTTTAAATAATTATGGGAGATTAATCATGCTAGTTTCAAAAGACTCTAAGGGCCTCCCCTTAGAGTAGACCTAATTTAGATTGATTAACACCAAGTCACCATGCATATTAAACTCTCTAAATTAAGTTGATTAAGTACTTTAGCAATTAATGAACTTAAAATTGTATTTAGCTTTTCATCCAAGAACCTTGCCACCTCGCATTACTGCTTGGTTTTTTTCATTAATCTTAATTTAATAATGGCCACCCATATGAAAAATCAAGATTAATTATGCTAAACGCAATTAATAAATTCATATTAAATAAACCAATGCAAACACTTGACACCATTAATTCACTAATCAAGCCACCATGAAATCATCACAAAATTATCAATTCAATGACTAACCAGCATAAAAAAATGATACTCAAGCTAATTAAACACAATGTCAAGTATATAACAAAGATTGAATCTCCAAATACATCAAAATAAATCAGTCCAACATTATAAAATTCATCATAAGACCTAGGAATCACAAACACGATGTAGAAATGGAGAACTGGAAGAGCAAAAACTCCCCTATTAAAACCCCAAGTACATGTCATTGCCTCTTGCTACAAAGGATTGAGAAAATTTTAGCCACTCATATCTTTGACAAAAATCACAACCCCATTAGAGCCTAAAAAATCCATTGAACAAGAGTGAAAAAGCTATGAAATTGAAATAACAGAACTCATAGAAAAATTACAGAACTTGCTGAAAGTCACATAAGAAGGCTGACGGAGGAAGGTGTGGCGTTTGAGTAAGGAAGGCATGTGGTGACTATGGTGTTGAGGTCTCACCGTGGCTAAGTACATGTCCCCAAGAAATAAAGGTTGCCACAGCTGTTCTATTTTTCTAGGTTTGAGCTCTCTATCTTCTCAAACTCTAAAGCTCGCCGGCAAGAAAAGAAGAAGAAGGCGATGGTGGAGTGAAGGTTCAATCTCAGTGTTCTCTGTCTAGCTTCAAGGTCCGCTATGCTTTTGCATTATGTGGTGTGTTGAGCTTCTGTTGTCATCTTTGGTGAGGTTGTGAATGTTGCTAGCGACAATGGTGGTAGAGGTGGAGGCCGACAATGACAATGAGGGTGCTTGGTGATGGAAGGAACAAGCCTGGTGAAGGTTTGGTATCGCTTCTGAGCTCTGGTTCCTTAGATTTTCTTCGTGGCTCTCTTCAACTATCAAGCTTTAAAAGAAGGTCTGAAATTTTGGACCTAATTTCCCTAGTCAAACCACAAGATTTGATGAAGGACTAAACTACAAACTTAAAAAGTTCATGGAGGGACCAAACAACAAACTTTAAAACGTTTGTGAGGCTAAACTGTAATTTTTGCAATTTGAGCCCAAACTTCCATTTTCGAATTTGGTCCAATTCTTCAAGCACCTAATATCAAAAACAATTAATCCAACATTAAATATTCCCAAAAAAATCAATAATTAAGAGCAATTACAAATTTGTTTGACAACTTTTCCCTTTTTAGTCCTATTTTAATGTATTTACTCTTAATCCCAATTTGTTAGCACAAGCATTTCATCTAAGAGGGGGTGAATTGGGTGATACTAGAAAATTTATTGTGTATATAAAAATTGACTGGAAATTTAAAGCAGTTAAGAGCTAGGAGAAATATCATCAAAGTATACACCGGGAGTTATACTGGTTCGGCCACAACCACTTTGACCAACGTCCAGTCCTCAGAGCTTCTCTGACAGTTTCACTATATCTTCCAAGATTCATTGGGTTCTTGCCACCTCAATACCCAGCAAGTTCCTTCACTGGACATTCGCTCCCTCTTACACGTTGTAATCAAATCCCCAACTCAAGATTCCACAACCTTAAGTTGTCTCAATAATAAATATTGAGTTTGTAATGAAAATCTCTCTCACAGAGAAAATATATAATCACTGAAGTACAAAGAGTGAATATAAGAAGCAAAGCACTAAGAATATATTGATCGATGTGTGTCCGTATGTTCTATGTCGTTGTGTTCAGTTCTTCGTTGAATGCTCCATATATATAGGTAAATTGTAATGTCTGTTGGAACCATTTCAAACATGTCCATTAGAGTTACGCAGATTTGTTTGACTAATCTTCAATTTGAAAACTAGCTGTTTGCGGTAGGTCAGTGTTTCGGACGTTGAGGACAATCTGTTAGACTTTTCTCTCAATGCATGATATCTTCATTGTTTCTCTGTAAATATACTCAGAATACTAATACAATGAAAGGTTAATCATATAGATATAAAATTATTAAACAATGGATTAAAATCATACTTTTTGTACTGCATTACTTGAGTGGCTACTCAAGTGATCATGATCCATTACTCGAGTAGTACCTCGAGTAACCTCATTAAAAATAAGCCAGAGAGTAAGACAACATTGTCTAACCAGATTACTCAGGTAATCCATCGAGAAATTCATTTTATAAAACTTGGCAAACTTGATTACTCGAGTGATCCCTCAAGAAATGCTTTTAATTCTTCTCTTATTACTCGAGTGATCCCTCGAGTAATGTCATCCAAATCTTGGCCAAGAGCAATTACTTCTTTGCTTACCTGATTACTTGAGTAATCCCTTGAGTAATTCAATCCTTTCATTTCAACTTACTCGAGTGATCCCTTGAGTGATGTACCTTTTTCATATTTGGTTACTCGAGTAATCACTAGAGTAATGTCAGTCATTTCTTGGCCAAGAGCTACTGGATGATTTCTTCTCTGATTACTCAAGTGATCCCTCGAGTAAGTCTCTCTTTTCTTCTCTGGTTACTCGATTGATCCCTCGAGTAAAGTTTCAAATTCTTTTATGATTACTCGAGTAATCCCTCGAGTAATGGCATCCAAATTTTGACAGAGCTCTCTGGAAAAATTTCTCACGCATTACTCGAGTAATCCCTCAAGTAATGAAGGATCATTACCCAAGGGCTTACTCAAGTAATGCCTTCAAAAATCTACCAGTGATGCTTTTCCCTATTCTCTGTCTTTTAGTTCTTCTTCATTACATGAGTAGCTACTCAAGTAATAGTTTTGTCTGCCATGGAAAGTTTAGTTACTTGTTCAAACCTTTTTTGTTTATTATCAACACCTTTTGTAATATTAATCCAATCTTTGTTATCATCAAAACATATAGGATCTAACATTCTCCCCCCTTTTTTATGATGACAAAACTTGGTGATTTTCAACAAAGTTTTTGAAATTGAGTTTTCAATCATATGCTTGTTGATAACTTTTCATATAGAATCTTTTGTTCAATTTAAACTTGAAAATTCTTTCGAAATGACTTTGGGAAGATCATTTTGAATCCAAATCTAATGATTTTGAGAAATTTAGTATTTGAAATCTTTTTGAATCCAATGTTAATGATGTTAAAAAAACTCATAACTTTGAAGGTATGTTCTAATTCTTCATTAGTTCATCTTGCATACACCATAAAAAAACTCAATAGGTCATAACTGATAAAAAACTTCAAATTTAAACTACAGAATGAGTTCATGATACCAATATAATCAAACTTAAAACAAAAACTAATAAAGCTCCCTTAAACCCTATACACCCATATCCCTATTCTTTTACAAAATCACCCAAGTCCTTCTCCCCCTTTTTGTCTTCATCACAATGTGGGATTCAATCGAGAGAATGACTAGGACTGGATGGTTGGACTGCAGAAAGAGGAGTGACTGGAAGAGGGTAAATCTAGAGTCATGTGAATCACTTGAACTGGAAGATTCTGAAGATGATGATTTAGGTTCAGGGAGATACACTGGAGGTATCTGTAGAGGATTTTGTGGAAATGGAATTAGATAGGTAACCCCTACCTCCTCTATACTAGCAGGTGACTGATGCTCACTGTAAGAAACAATTACCTCCTCAGTGCCTGCAGGTGAAGCAATAGGTGTGGGTACTGGCTCAGGCTGAACTGGCTGGACTGGAGGGACTGAGTCATCAATGGTAATGTGAATGGTCTCAGATGTTTCCGGGTCAGGCATAGAGAATAGGTGGTTTCTGGGGATGGTGATAGGCAAAGTAGGAAGAGGGATAGAAGAAGGTCTAGGCTCAGAAGGTCTAGGCTCGGAAGGTGATACTGGCTCAGGAATAAAGAAGGCACGGAAGGACCAGGAGTAGAGGGGCCAGATGCTATAGTATCAAGTCTGGCATGGAGTGATCTCAGAAGCTCACCCTGGGCCCGCTGTTCTGCCAACATCTCCTCATGCCTCTTATCCATACACTCTACAAGCTCTCCCATCTTTACATTTATATGGGTTTTCAATTCAACATTAGTATTTGCAATGTCAACATGAAAACCCTTCAAGAATACCAAAAAATGAAGGAGAAGCAGTAGAGGCAGGAGCAGAAGACTGTGTCTCATCAATCGACTAGCTGTAGTCTCAGTCTTCTTCTTCTGTTTGGGACTTGACTCAAGTGGTTTCTTCAGGGGTAGTGCATTATGCAACTTCCCAATTTGGTTTCTACCCACAGGAGTTAGTTTCTCAATAGGTTCATCCCTTTCCAAGTACCAAACCTTGTTTTTTTGGAGAAATAAGGAAATAAGATGAGGATAAGGTATTGGGGTAGTCATTTTTCCTTCGAACCTATATCTGTTAATCTCCTCAAATATGTATTCACCCAAGTCCTTTTTCTCCTAGAGGATAAGTGAGGAAAATTTTCTATAATCTCTCTCAATGAAATGTGTGATGTTATTTGCTTTGTTCACTATAGCTCAGGAGTAGATATACCATAAGACTCTGTGAAGATCACACATATCACTCGGGTTGAAATTGAGGGATCCCATTATCTCACCAGGCCTTAGAATAGAGAACAGTTGGTTTTGTTCAAGATTAGGATAGTTATCTTCAGGAGGATCCTCTATTCCTAACCTGGTGTTGATTTTTGAAGGTGAGATTAAGATATTTTGCCCTCTAACTTTAGAAATGATTTCTTCTTCCAAAGAATTTCTAAGGGCATCATTGACAGGCTCTAAATTATAGTCAAAATGCCTGACTATTTTGGTGCAAAATGGAAGCTTGATTAACAACCAGGGCATGTATGATGTCAAATAAGGAGAGAGGTCAAATTTCAATACCACTTTGAGTAGGTTGAGATCTATGCAATGCATTTTGCACACTTTCCTTCTAGAGAAATACTCCTTGTATTTCTGAGACTCCTCCAATTTCTTCACATTAAAACCTTTTGGAGGAAATGTGATTTCTTCTTCTGGTTCCTTTGAAGATTGGCCTTGCTTCCCTCCTCTAGATTTGTTAGTCTCATCTAGTATACTTGCCATGGCTTGGGCAAGTTTTCTGTCCAACTTGGACTTTTTGGATGGTTTTTCAGAGAAAGAGGGAGTGCCAGACAAATCAAAAGAAGGTGGAGATGGTGCTTTGGTCCCTTTGCCTCTACCAAGAGAAATAGCCTTCTTTGATTGAGTTCTTGTGTCAATGGGTTCCTTGATCACAACTCCTTTGACCTCAGGTTTGGCTTGCGGCTTAGATTTTGCTTTTGATCTTAGGGAGAGCTTTTGTCTTTTGGCTGGAGGAGATGGAGTATAGTCATGTGATTGCTGAGGATTAGAAGATTCAGAAGGAGTATCAGGAAGGGTAGTTTTGGTTCTAACCATTTTGATTGAAAAGGAGAAGATTTTCAGGAAACTTTCTCGCAAATGTTGAAGGTTAGGGCTGAAGATTTTGAGTGATTTGAAGAAGTTTTTCTTAGAGATTTTCAATGGGTTTTGTCGAAAATGGAATGAAGAAGAGTCTGTGAAAATTTAATCAGAGAATTACTTGAAGTAATCTTGTGAAAATGACGGGACGTACAGTGATATACCCCAATTGCCAGATATTACTCGAGGGCTCCCTCGAGTGATCTTAGGCTTTACTAGAGGCTCCCTTAAGTAAAGACATTTAAAAAAACTTAAATTAATGAAATTAAAATGCGTACTTGTCATAAGTAATATTGTAATTACCCATGCATATTCCCTCGATCATTTGATGGCACTTTAAGACAGATTTGAATGCAAATTGGATTGATTTTCGATCTGCACTCATGATTACTTGAGTAATTTCCATAGTTTACTCAAGGACTCCCTTGAGTAATCTGTCCTTTCATTTCCTGACTGTTCATTTCCAACCGTTATGCCATTTTCTTTTGAATTAATGCTTCACTGTCATATTTTCCAAGTCATTACTCAAGTGGTTACTCAAGTGATGTTTATCATCACTTCTAGTTATCACTTAGGTAATATAGGTTACTTGAAGTTGTCCCTTGAGTGATATAGTACTCTGTTAACCTCTGCTTTTCATACCCCAAAACAGAATATCAATATCCTGCAAGACAAATTACTAGAAACTCTGATGCTTAAGTTAGTAATCATCAAAAACATCAATAAATAACATCATCTAACATTTTGTAAATACTAAGTAACTTACAATTCATTGGGATTTACCATTCCTAATTCTCTTTTAATAAATAAAAATTGATCTTTTGCAAGGGGTTTTGTGAAGATATCAGCTAGTTGAATGAGTTAAAATGAATATCACTTTTACATCTTTCTTTTGAACATGATCCCTGATGAAGTGATGTCTAACATCAATATGCTTGGTTCAGGAGTATTGAACTGGATTCTTTGCCAAACTTATCGTGCTAGTGTTGTCATAGTATATTGGTATTTCCTTTAGATAAATACCAAGATCTTGTAATTGTTGCTTCAGCCATAACACTTGTGCTCAACAACTTGATGCTACAACATACTCAGCTTCCGTTGACGAAGAGACACTATATTTTGTTTCTTGCTAAACCATGACACGAGTAAACCTTCAAGAAACTGGCTTTGTCCACTGGTACTTTTTCTGTCTGTCTTATATCCTCCATGATCAGAGTCTGAGTATGCAACTAGATATTCACTTCTTCCTTTAGGATACTAGAGACCTAATTCTGCCGTGTCAGCAAGATATCGAAAGATACGTTTGACAATTTCAGCATGTGACTCCTTTGGTGTTGATTGATATCTTACACATATACCAACACTGAATTGGATGTCAGGTCAGCTTGCAATAAGTTAGAGTAATGATTGATGACTCCCCATTTTTAATAGATATTGAGATATATTTTAGTTTATTTTGGGAGTCATCAATGCTAAATTAAAGGGATTTATTGAAGATTTTGATAAGATATCGATTTGGTACATTATTTAGGGGATTTAAAATAAAATATCATAATTTTAGATTAAATAGGATTATTTAGATTTAGGTAAAATAAATAAATAAATTATAATAGTTTAAAAATTTTGTTAATATATATATATATAAAGAAGCAAGTTTCGGTGGCAGCTATCAAGGTGTGTTATTATTTGGTTTTATTAGAATATTATAATCATTTTTTCTTTCCTTTTCCAAACACAACAGATGCGACACCGTTTGAAGAGAAAAAGGGTAGACTTAATTGAAGGAAGGAATGCATGAGATCGAGAGGAAAAAAAGGAGCCGCAAGTTGACTATAGGAGCTTCTTCTTCCTCAGACCGAGAGAGAAACAAAGAGAGTAGGGCAGAGCGAGAGAGAGGCGTTTGGTTCAGCATCTTCCATGGGAGGATGAGAAGACTGTGGAGGTGATTGAATCAAGGACCAGAGGCTTTGTCGTTGCTGTTACTGTTTCTTCTAGCAAGCTCGACGGATCTGTAAAGAGAAGCAGAGGAGGCAACCGTACCATTCATCATCTTCTCAGCGGTTGAATCAGAGGGGGAGAGAACGCGATTGCATGAAGTGAGAAGAGCAGCTGGGACCTTTGTCTTCGAGAGAGGGGAGGAGCAGCTACCGTGGTTGACTAAGAAGGAGGACCGAACTGAACAAGAGAGGAAGAGAGAGATTGATCTAGAGGAGAGAGGGATACCGACACCGCCGCTGCCGTTCTTCTTCTTGGTCGGAGAAACTGAGGACACATTTGGAGCTGAAGATTTTTCTATTCCTCCTCTTCAGTTGTACAGCAGGGAAGGCAATTTGTTCCTTCTTCTCTTGTCTTTCATTTCCTTGTATTATGTTGATTCCGAAGTGGTTTGCTGCTGAGATGAATTTTGCTTATGATGATGAGTAGCTAGTTAATTTGCATTAGGATTATTTCAAAGCATTGCAAGGATTGAGACTTATTATTATTATTCTCTTTAGTTGTTAATGGTAAGTATGTGTTAATTTTATCTTGTTCCTAATGTTTCTTTGTGACTGGCCATCACTTGGATTGTATTGTTCAATTAAATTAAGCTTGAGAAAGTTAATTTAATTGTAGAACTTAGGTAAAATTATGCTAGATTTGAAGTTTAAGATTAAATTGATGGTTTGTTAATAACATAGAGATATAGTTACTAACCTAGCATTGTCAAATTAAGGTTGTTACTTAATGATTATTTTCTCTTAACTGTAGCAAGAGATTGTGCATGTTAATTGAGGATATAAATTTGGTTTTGACTTGAGAAAGCTTAATCAAATGCTTTTGAACCTTAGACTAATATGTAATGTCATTTAATTATTAATGGAGTGGTAATTATTTAAGTCTCATGAATTGCAATGGTGAGAAATAATCCTATGATCCTCTTGTTTGAAGTAGATTTTCAATTTAGTCTTGGTTAAGTTATTTTCATTTTGATACAATTTAATTTGGAAATAGAAAGCTTTTCAAATGGTTTTACTCAACTTAATTGATAACATATTTGTGATGATTACTCCGATTTCGCATTAGTCCTTATGGGAACGATCTTTACTTATCACTTTATTATTTGACGCGATCCGTGCACTTGCGGTAGCGAACAATGATTCAATCATTCCTCTATATCTTGTGATGTTGTAATCTTTTCCCTTGACATCAGCATCAAGCAACGTAGTTGAGCTCATAGGCGTGTCCATTCTATTTGCTTCATCCATTCCATATTTCTTCAATAGCTCTTTCAAATACTTTGTTTGAGATATGAAAATTCCATTCTTTCTTTATTTAATTTGTAAACGGAGAAGGAAATTTAATTCTCCCATCATTGACATCTCAAACTATCCCTGCATTATCTCAGAAAATTCCTTTCACAAGGTTTCATTAGTAGCACAAAAAACTATATCATCAACATATATTTGTACAATTAAAATATCATCTCGTTTTCGTTTTGTAAAAAGTGTTATATCAACTTTTCCTCATACAAAACCTTGATCGATGAGAAATTTACTAAGTCTTTCGCACCATGCTCTAGGGGCTTGTTTTAAACCGTATAAAGCTTTTCTTAGTTTGAAAACATGGTCAGGCTTAGTCACATCTTCAAAACCTAGAGGTTGATCTACATACAATTCTTCCATAATGTAGCCATTTAGGAATGCACTCTTTATATCCATTTGATACAGTTTGAATTCTTTGATGCATGCAAAGACTAAAAGGACTCGTATAGCTTCCAATTTAGCCACTAGAGCATACGTTTCCTCATAATCAATTCCTTCTTCCTGATTATAGCCTTTGGCCACCAATCTTGCCTTGTTTCTAACAATGATTGTGGATTCATCAAGTTTGTTCTTGAATACCCATTTAGTACCAATGATCGGATGATCTTTAGGTTGGGGTACCAAATCCCAAACTTGATTTCTTTCAAATTAGTTTAGTTCTTCTTGCATTGCTATTACCCAATCATTGTCTGATAGGGCTTCGTCAATGTTAGAAGGTTCAATCTCAAAAATAAAGGCAGAGAAACTAACTTCATTAAAAAATTTATTCCTAGTTTTGACTCCTTCAGTTACATCTCCTATTATTAGATATGATTAGTTTTGATGATGTCAAATATATATGTGAAATGATAAGAGCAAAAATTTTTATATAATGTATATCTTTGACTAATTACTGTGTTTAATGTGAAATATCTTGTAGATTAATTAAGTTGAATTATGGAGGAAGAATGAGAAGACAAAATTATCAAATATACAAAGAAGTTATTGAATTGATAAGAATGAACAAAAGGAAGAAGAAGAAAGAAACCGAAGATAGTCAAGGAGCTGCCTACTCGGAATGATTATCAAGAGGAAAATCAAAAAGAAAGATATTAAAGAAAGAAGAACTTGCAAGATCTAATGGGAATATCAAAATTCAAGTTCTTGGAAATAACTCTGAGTTTCTATAGTCAGAAGGAAATTAGACGGCACTGTTTGGCACTGTAGCAAGCGGCATTGTTTGGCATTGTAGCGGTCTTTACTGTAGCAATCACTCGAGTGAGGCATTGTAGCACTCAAGTGTGGCACTATAGCATGCAGATACTATAGCATGCAAATCACTGTAGCACTCGAGGTACAGAATGAAAGTGCAAAATCACTGTAGCAATGTGGTACTGTAGCACTCGAGTGAAGCAAGAACACACTCGAGTGTTGGAGCACTCTGTTCTACTTTGTTTTATGTTCAGCTTGATAGAGGTCCTGTATTTTGGCCATATCTCTCAAACCACGCATTGGATTGACCCGAAACTGGTGGCATATGAAAGAAGACTTACAACATGAAAAATATACACCACGATCATATTGAAAGAAGTTCAGATGAAGGAGATATGATCCGTGGAAGTTGACACTGAAATCACCGTCACTTTTCAAGACTGGTTCGGTATTTTTGACATAACTCACAAATGACACATCGGATTGAGATGAAACTAGTGCCATATGAAACTAGACTCAAAGAGCTGTCCATGGATAGGTAATTTCCCTAATTTTAAGTTATATTCTAGGAGCTATGCCTTCTGGAATTTGACATTTGTGCAGTCTAGTGGGATAGACACTCTTTCTATCATAACTTGCAGAATACAAGGAGTTTGGAGCTGATTCTTTTTGCATTCGAATGCATATGACAAGAGCTTTCTTCTAATGCATCATTTTCCATATTTAAAATCAAATAAATAAATTGAGTCTGACATGGCCCCACATCACTCACGAGTGTAAAAACGCACTCTTGAAAAATGTCATGCGAGTGTTGTCCAGAAGCGGCTGAAGTGTGGAGAAATTTCGCAACACTCGAGCATTGAACAACACACTCGAGTGAGGATCAGAATTGCACTCAAGTCATGCAAGTGTTGACATGAAAGTGTTAACCCGAGAAGAAGCATATACGTGAAAACAAGAAGTGCACTCGAGTGATGTCAAGAATGGCATTCGAGTCCTGCGAGTGAAGAGCAGCAAGTGTTTGCCCGAGAGCAAGCTAGAACATGAAATTATACATGCACTCGAGTGAGGCTTCTTTGCACTCGAGTGAAGTCCTGACAGAACCAAAACGCAGAAAGTTCAAACTCTCATAGCCATCAATCTAAACGTGGTTAAATGTTATACATTCATTATGTTCTCACTTGTTATTGTTTCTAAATATTAACTAACATATATTTCAAGTGTGAAACAGGATATTAAACGTTCGGATTAAAGTTTCAAATAAGAAAGTCAATTACGGTGAACTTCATCATTACACACCGAATGGCGGCTACCTACCACGACAAGCAACTGACACACCACGAAAGACTGTCGAATATTCAAACATCTTCATACCGCTCCACAACGTGACGTACAACTCATAATGAAAAACTGTTGAATATCCAAACGCTCACATTCCGCTCCTCTATGGGATGTTCTGCTTTGCAACGGACAGCGGCTAGTTTTTCAAATATGCTCAAGGGTCAAAATGAAGTAATAGGACTCCAACAGACAAATGCTCACAACAGTCATCATCTTCATCAACTATAAATAAGAGAACATTCAAAGTCAATGGGTAACTGAGACAGCGAGCAACTACGAGAAAAATGATAGAAACATGAATCCTCTGCTTCTACCCAAACACTCTATGTTCTACAGTTTCTATATTACTTATCATTGAGAGAGTGATTATTTGTATTGTACTTCAGTGAGTATTATATCTACTCTTTGAGAGAGTCTGTAAACACTTTTATCTATATTTCTGAATTGATCTTGACCTTGAGAGGGTTGATTTCCTTACGGGGGAAGCTATAGGGAGAATTGCCAGTAAGACATTCTGCTCGTAAGACTTACAAGGTGCAAGCAGTGGAGAACGTTGCTGCTCATAAGACTTATAGGGGTGTAAGCAGAAGAGAACGTTACTGCTCGTAAGACTTGCACGGGTAAGCAGGAGAGAAAGGTCTTCATGATTGCTCTACTCGTAAAACTTGCCGTAAGGGTGAGTATTGCAGTAAGAGATTTGTAAAAGGTTTCACAAGTACCCAGCTAAACTTGTGGGTTTGTAAAGGCTTTTCTTGTGCCCGAATTAAACAAAAAGATAGTGGATTTAAAAATCTCAGGAGGAGCCTGGGGACTGGACGTAGGCCATCACAGATTGGACCAAACCAGGATAAATCACAGTTTGCATATTCTCTTCCCTAAGCTCTTATATTTCCAGCATATATTATCTAACTGATTTATGATTCATTAGTTTCATAATTACTGTTTCCATTAAGATACAAAAAGTTTTTCAAAGTTCTTAAGTTTTTATCTTACACCCAATTCACCCCCCCTCTTGGGTGTCAGCCGGTTCTAGCATTTGGTATCAAAGTCTGGGCTCTTGTTTAAAGGACTTAACCATCTCAAGAGTTACAATGGCTAATTTTGGGTGTTTTATACTTTTAGAAGGTTTTGATTTTACAATCCCACCTCTTTTGAAAGATATTGATTTTTGGTTTTGGAAAGCTAGAATGACTAGTTTTATAAAAGCATATGATTTTGATATGTGGGATGTTTTTACAAATGCTTTTGATTTCAAACCAAGGAAGGATTGGACTGAAAAAGAAAAGAAAATGTTTTCGTTAAACATTAGAGCAATGAGGATTCTCTATAGTACTGTGACAGAAAATGATTTTGAGAAAATTAGATTTTGTTCTAATGCTAAACATATCTGGGACACTCTTGATTCTATTTATACTTCTAACAATTGTGTTGAAGTTGAAAGTGTTGACAATTCATGTGAAACTACACGCTACGAATCTACTATGCATGAACAATTGGAAGTTGATGATGAAGATGGAGAAATCATAGAACACTTCCATACAGTCAACATGGATAGACAAGAAGAAGAGGATTCCTCAAAAGAGCTCATTATAGATGGTCATGAAAAATTACTCTCCAGAGCTCAAGATGAACTTAAGGTAAAAAGTTCCAATTCTTTATGTGATTTTTGTAAAACTGATTTTCAGAGTCAACAAAAGTTTGTTTCTCAACCAATTGTTGATTCTATTGAGAAAAGCAAACATGTTTTCAAATTTGCTGGAAAGTTTGTTGGGAAGTGATACGTGTGCAGATGATCAATTAAATAGTGCAAATGTACACTATCGTAATCAAGTAATATAGAAGTAAGTAGAGTATCGTTCTCACGAGGATTGATCACTAAGTACCAAAATGAGCAATTTTAACTCTATTTAGTCGATCGATTAGTTGGTGATTGAGAGTACAAAATAAAAGAAAGACAATTAAATATGAATGCAGATGATATGAAAGCAAATATGAGAAAAAGCCCTAGGGATTAGATTTCACTTCACAAATTCCAGATTGAATCACTTATCTATTCTAGCCCAATTTATTCCACATGATTGATAGTCGAGTTTCCCTAATTTAATTACCAGCCTCTTCCAAGGTCAAGCAATTCTATAATCAATTGCTAATCCAATATATTCCTATATGAATTTAAGCAATTAATTATGCATTAAGATTTATGGAACTCAGTAAGACTACACAACTCATATGAATATACTCCTATTTCATATGCAAGTCATGGTTTTAATTATAGGGTCTACACACATGTATCTCCTTCCGGTCTCAACATGCATATTGAAATCATTCAAAAGATGGCCAGTCAATCAAAAGCATTAAGAATAATAATTAAAACTCAATCATGAAGGAGAAATTCAAACTAGATTTAATAAGTTAAGATTCAATCCGTCATTAGTAAGCTACGTCATCACCCTAGGAAAATGAAAGTTTAACACATGATGAAATTAAAAACAAAACCAAAATAAATTGACATTATATAAAGCTAGAATGAAATCCTCAGAAATACTACATAAACTTGAATGTTAAATTCTCAAACATAAATATACAACCAAAAGATGCATGAAAAATGAAGAATTCTAGCCGTCCATTTAGGAGGTAAAACCTTCCATGGAGGCGGCATGCAAAGTATAATACAATCCTAAGCCTTCCAAGATGGAGGCATGCAAAATGTAATACAATCCTAAGCCTTCCAAGATGGAGGCATGCAATTTATGAAATTAAATCTAAAAAACAACACAAAGAACTAAGAAATGTTAGAGAAAGATCTTTCCCGGTCAGAGAAGGACCTCTCCCTGTCGGAGAAGTAAACCTCTGCTTCTCTTCCTCTCCTCCCCATTTGAGCTTGGCATTGATCTCTATTTATAGGGGGGAAAATGTGTGCTACAGTATTGCTACAGTGTCCGGAGACTGCTACAGTGGGCTGGCGGCTGCTACAGTGCCCGCGGCTGCTGCAGTGCTCGGTGGCTGCTACAGTACTTTCATTTTTTTTATTTATTTATTTTAAATGCTGTTTATTCCAAAAATAATATTTATTTATCAATCACACCCAAATTTATTATATTAAACGCAAATATCGTCCATAAAATCATCATATAAGGGAAAATAAATATGCAAATATTTTACTTATCAAGAAGAAAGAATGTTCAAATAAAATCCATTCGAGTCTCTACTCTCATTATCGACATAATACTTGCATGATATCCCATAATACATATCTTCATACAATTTGCAATTATTGTGGCAAATCCGGTCATATTTCTCACACATGCTATATTAGAAGAAATTCCCATGTGAGAAATAAGTATATTTGGGTACCGAAGAAACATGTAAGGGTTAATACTAACAATCAAGGATCCAAGTATATGTAGGTACCAAAATGTCCATCTCGTACTTTATGTGTGCAGATTGATTATAAGAAGAATAGACATAAAGGTATGGAGAAAATGAAGAAGAAGCCAAGAGTTTCTCATACACCAATAAAGAGGTTCATATCATCGCAAAAGAGAACTCTCAGAACTTCCATTGCCAGAGCTACAGAGTATAACCACATAAAGAAGCAATGGATAAAAGGAGGATATTTCACTTCAAGAAAGGGCTACCATAATGTACCATTCATCTATCTTGAGGAAAATATGAAAAGGAGGATCTCTCATTCACAAAGAAAAAAACTCTCGAAGCCTATATCACATGAGAAAGCTTTGCATAATCCTGAAGCTAAATATGCAAAAATAGAACTTCAAAGAAAAATGCAGTGGGTATGTAGAAGCAATCCTCCAAGCACCTAACGTAAAAGTAATCATTGGTAAAACCTCCTACACTATCATCTTTAATATTTATTGAGGTTTATGCCTTGTTACTTGTTACCTTAGGTATAAACATTGCACATATGTTTTCACAATCTTTAGAAAATTCATTCATAAAGAGTTGCAATGTTCAATATTCTAACTTTTTATGCATATACGCATACTTCATGAGAAAATATTTTTATGCATAAAGTCATACTTAATTCATTATGTTCAATTCCTTTGAAGTGACTATATTCTTAGAGCATATGAATTATGATTCTTATAAGCTAACTGTGAATGGATCCACATAGAATTGGATACAGAAGGAAGAAAAAGAGTTATAAGATTTTTGTAGGAATAACTTGAAGAAGAAGCATGATTCTCGAGCGCAGAAGTGAACACTCGAGTGCAAGGCATGTTAACACTCGAGTACTGGTTGGTTGCTCAAGTGCAAATTTGAATCCTATACTCTGTTTCTAGTTTGTAAAACATGGGTTAACAGAGTGTGTAGAAACTCTAAGGAGACTCTCGAGTTCATCAAATGTTCCAACACACTCGAGTGAGATGTAAGCACACTCGAGTGCTTGAAGAACTCACCTGAAAGTACAGTAAGAACTCTCGAGTGCCACAAGTATAAATGCATAAATTAGCTTTAAAATATGGTTTACTCAAGCAATCTTGGAGGACTTGAGTACAAAGATATAAGGAGATGGAAATTAACTTGAGTGTCTACAAGTTACACTCAAGCCAGGTACACTGTATTAATAATCTCAACAGTTGCACACATTCTTTCCAACTTAATTTGAGTAGTAACTACTTGCTCAATACTCCATACCATTAGCAATCAATCATTTATGATTTTCAAAATGTTTTTAGATTGCTAAATGGATCAAAAGTGAAATGGTGCATAATCTTTCTATTTGAAATGCATATTTCGCAAATTTACTTGGATTTCAATTCATTCTATTTATAAAAGTGCATTCACATGGTTTGAAAATTATTTTGTTTGCATTCAAACTGGTTTCAAAATTGAAAGTTAATATTTTTGTATACTGGAAGTTAGAAATGCTTCAAATTCATCCACTAGAGTATTTTCCCATCGTTGACATATTGATCTTAATTGTGCTATCCAATACTTGAATTCTTCAGTCTTTATTCCTTAACATGTTTGACCTTACATCTAACAAGTTATCTATCTTTATGAGGTTCAAGTGTATTTTTCATAAAAGAATTCAATATGTGAATGCATTGTGACTAATGTCTAGAGTCTTATTTGGTTAAGTTATTCTAAGAATTGCAGATGATCATTGATGTATTTAATGTATTGACCATTATAGTGGAATAACTTAATAGGATGATATTCTAGTACTTTAGTCATTTAGACTAATGAGTATGTGCTTTATCATTTATAAATCCTTATACTCATCTTGTTGCTCAAATACATTAACAGTTTTCTTCATCCATTTTTGAGTAACTAGAGTCTTATACTTAAAGTCTTGCCTTGATTGTTTTCAAGACGCAACTCTAAGAGACAAGATTATCTCTTGATCAATACTAAAGTCATCATGCTTATATATGTCTATCAAGATAAGCCTTTTTTACCAATTCATTTTTCATATGACTTTTGCTCTTGGGAAAATTCTCCAACATGTTAACTCTTATAATTAACATGTTATCTTAGTTGAGCTCATTAGTGAAGCTTTCTGATATATATTTTATAACTGTTGACTTCCATTGTTTTTGGCATAAGCATTGATATTTAACAAACTTCATAAATGAGTTTTCATACATTCAAAATCTTAATGTCATAATGCATATTTATGATTCGAAAGAACATTTGAGATATTGAAACAATTTGCATATCTCATTATCATTCTTGAAAAATTTGATTTCATTCATGAATTGTCATTTAATAAAAATGGATCATTGAGGATGGATTTTCTACTCTCTTTGATATGACTTACATCGATTGCATGAAAATCTTATCAATAACATATTTTCTATATAAAGTATATTTACAAATTGTTATTGATCTTTGAAAATCATCACTTTTGTTATCACTTGTCCATTACCCTTTATAATCTAATGGCTTAAATTTATTTAATTGGGTAAAATTATATCTTGGTCTTTATTGTTTATGATACTCTTTGCTGAAATATCATATGATTTAATTGTATAAGAGCATAAGAGTTATAATGTCTAATATCATATGGACCAAGAGAAAGTTGGGTACCAAAGAGCATATAATTATACGTTTGCAGGAATTGACCAAAATGCTCTACTTTCGGATACAAAGATCAAAGGCTAATAGAAGAGACATGACTGATAGTGTTATGGTGTAAGCAGAAACATAATATGTAATATCACCTGTATGACACTCTATCACTAGCAAGTGACAAGCTATTGGTGCAATCAGATAGAGATGTTCAGAGGAAGGCACAGTATTGTACTTTAGAGCTGGTTTTCTTGGTCGTTCAGTCTTTGGTCCATCTATCAAAGGCTCTCTAAAAGAGGAAATTCAGCACTTTCACATCGAGCTTGCTACAAATAATGTTGAGATCATCATTCAATGAATGATAAGATGAGATAAGCTCTTACTCCAAGCTCATATTGGTATGTTCAAAATGATCACAGAGACTACATTTCAGAATTCCTTAGCACTGATCACATTACTAAACAGTAAGTGGCCAACAATGTATCAATGGACTACCTAGGATTATGACTCAAGTGATTACGATATTACTCGAGTGAGGTATTGTATTCTTGCTTATTTCAAATTCCTTGAGTTGCATCACTTGAGTAAACAATTGAGTAATGGTCGAGTAGAATCACTCAAGTGACCACTGAGGTGATATTGGGTTATATCTCTTTAAACCCCTTATTAGCATTGTCATTTCATTTCTCTCAAATCTTCATACTTTCAAAATCATTTTCTCTATAAAGTTTTCAATTATTTTCAAAATCTAAGAGAGTAATTAACTGTTTCTTAATGACAAGTTTTTAAAACCATGCATCAATTAAGGGGGAGCTTTACATTCACATGTATTTTATATCTTGAAAGCTCATCTTCTTTATTGGAAGAAAATCCTTTTAACATACTCATATGTATTCAACATATCTTGATTAGTTTTGATGATGAGTTATTCTTATATTGTTCTTTTCACTATCATAATTTTAACAAATCATATGGAAAGGAACCTTTTGTTTCTTGATTGAACTAATAATTCTCTTTGCAAAGAAAGATTTAAATTTATGACAGGAGAATTTGTTTTGTGTTAGCATTCCTCAGCATACTACAAGAAGACTCTATCAACTTTGAGGATAGTTTTAACGCTCAATCAAGGAAAATATATTGGCTGTAACATTCAGAATAACAAATACATATGCCAATACAAATGAGCATTAAGCTTGCTGAGAAGAAGCTCAACTCAATTGGAGAATCCTGGCAACAACATGAACATACATCAAAGTTGTACAGAACACATCATCATGAACAAGTAATACCAAAGCAACGGACTTCATGGAGCACATCATCATTTTTCAAAATCTACATGAGCATTTCTAAACCTTCTCTCTTTACATTTCAAGAATATGTTTCATATATTTCATTTATCTTGATTATAAAAAATTTTCTTGAAAACCTCTCCAAATCTATTTTTAGTTCCCTCTCATTAAAAATGAAAGTACTTTCAAAAAGGGGAGAGTCAATTGTTTTCTTGGTTCATTCATTTTGATTAAAGTTATTTCTGCTTTATTTACTTCTTCACAAGTCTTACTTCTTTATATATTTCAAAATTTTTGCTGATGTCAAATAGGGGGAGAAAAATGTAAGAAAAATATGTATGTTGCATTTATGTATGTTGCATATGTTGCACTTCATTCAGACATATTTTTCTTAAAGGATTTGTCATCATCAACAAGGGGGACAATGTTAGATATGATTAGTTTTGATAATGTCAAATATAGATGTGAAATGATAAGAGCAAAAAGTTTATATAATGTATATATTTAACTAATTACTGTGTTTAATGTGAAATATCTTGTAGATTAATTAAGTTGAATTATGGAGGAAGAATGAGAAGACAAAATTATCAAATATACAAAGAAGTGATTGAATTGATAAGAATGAACAAAAGGAAGAAGAAGAAAGAAACTGAAGATAGTCAAAGAGCTGCCTACTCGGAATGATTATCAAGAGGAAATCCTTTTTTTTGGAGTAATAAGACTATTCCAATTACAATACTCATAAAGAAAGAGCCTTAATAAATGAAAGGAGGAGATAACTCTGAGATATTAAAGAAAGAAGAACTTGCAAGATCTAATGGGAATATCAAGATTCAAGTTCTTGGAAATAACTCTGAGATTTCTATGGTCAGAAGGAAATTAGACGGCACTATTTGGCACTGTAGCAAGCGGCATTGTTTGGCACTGTAGCAGTCGTTACTGTAGCAATCACTCGAGTGAGGCATTGTAGCACTCGAGTGTGGCACTATAGCATGCAGATACTATAGCATGCAAATCACTGTAGCACTCGAGGTACAGAATGAAAGTGCAAAATCACTGTAGCAGTGTGGTACTGTAGCACTCGAGTGTTGGAGCACTCTGTTCTACTTTGTTTTATGTTCAGCTTGATAGAGGTCCGATATTTTGGCCATATCTCTCAAACCACACATTGGATTGACCCGAAACTGGTGGCATATGAAAGAAGACTCACATCACGAAAAATATACACCACGATCATATTGAAAGAAGTTCAGATGAAGGAGATATGATCCATGGAAGTTGACACTAAAATCACCGTCACTTTTCAAGACTGGTTCGGTATTTTTGACATAACTCACAAATGACACATCGGATTGAGACGAAACTAGTGCCATATGAAACTAGACTCAAAGAGCTGTCCATAAATAGGTAATTTCCCTAATTTTAAGTTATATTCTAGGAGCTATGCCTTCTGGAATTTGACATTTGTGCAGTTTAGTGCGATAGACACTCTTTCTATCATAACTTGCAGAATACAAGGAGTTTGGAGCTGATTCTTTTTGCATTCGAATGCATATGACAAGAGCTTTCTTCTAATGCATCATTTTCCATATTTAAAATCAAATAAATAAATTAAGTCTGACATGACGCCACATCACTCATGAGTACAAAAACGCACTCTTGAAAAATGTCATGCGAGTGTTTTCCAGAAGCGGCTGAAGTGTGGAGAAATTTAGCAACACTCGAGCATTGAACATGCGAGTGTTTTCCTGCTCATAAGACTTATAGGGGTGTAAGCAGGAGAGAACGTTACTGCTCGTAAGACTTGCACGAGTAAGCAGGAGAGGAAGGTCTTCAGGATTGCTCTACTCGTAAGACTTGCCGTAAGGGGGACTATTTCAGTAAGAGATTTGTAAAGGGTTTCACAATTACCCAGCTAAACTTTTGGGTTTGTAAAGGATTTTCTTGTGCCTGGATTAAATAAGAAGATAGTGGATTTGAAAATCTCAGGAGGAGCCTGGGGACTGGACGTAGGCCATCACAGATTGGAATGAACCAAGATAAATCACATTTTGCTATTCTCTTCCCTAAGCTCTTATATTTCCAGCATATATTATCTAACTGATTTATGATTCATTAGTTTTATACTTACTGTTTCCATTAAGATAAGAAAAGTTTTCCAAAGTTCTTAAGTTTTTATCTTACATCCAATTCACCCCCTCTTGGGTGTCAGCCGGTTCTAACACCTATGACTTGCTCTAGGGGATGACTTTTATTGTATTTCCAGGCTCTAGGTTGTCCTAATGACTTATCTTCTTCCTTGGTTTGATCAACTTCTGGGATGAAAGATTTAGGATTAGGTTGACCAGTTTCTTGATTTAAAACAACTTCATGCTCATTGTCAATAGCTTTGTCAGAGGATTCAAATTCATTAGATACAACATGAATTGATTCTTCAAAAACACATGTTCGTTTATTGAAAACTCTATATGCTTTGCTCTAGTTAGAATAGCCTAGGAATATTCCTTCATCAGTTTTAGAATCCAACTTTCCTAGATTATCTTTACCATTATTATGAATGAAAACACTTACAACCGAAGATATGTAGATGAGCAAGGTTTAGCTTCCTTCCTTTGTATAGTTCGTATGGTGTATTTCCAAGTTTTGTTTTGATGTAGGCTCTGTTTGAAATATAGCATGCTATGCTTATTACATCGGCCCAGAAAACTTGAGACACGTTCTTTTCATTCGACATTACTCTAGCCATTTTAGTGAGTACTTTGTTCTTTGGTTCCATGACTCCATTTTGTTAAGGTATCCTTGGAGCAGAGAAATTGTGATCAATGCCATTAGTATCACAATATTCTTCAAAGGCTTGATTTTCAAATTCTCCACCATGATCTGTCCTGATATCTGTAATGGACATACCTTTCTCATTTTGCACTTTCTTGGCAAAAACAATAAATTCTCCAAAGGTTTCATCCTTCGATGATAGAAAAATAGTCCATGTAAATCTAGAGAAATCATCAACAATGACCAATGAATATAAGTTGTCACCAAGACTTTTAACTCTTGCTGGTCCAACTAAATCCATGTGTAATAATTGAATTGGTCTGTTGGTTGTGATCTCATTTTTCAATTTGAAAGATGATTTATTTTATTTACCCTTTTGACATGCATCACAAATCAAATCGTTTTCAAAATTTACTTTGGGTAATCCAATCACTAAGTTCTTTTTAAGTAACTTGCCCAGTTGAAGCATATTGACACAAGCTGATCTCTTATGCCATGCCAACTTTCATCGGTGTTACTTAAAAAATAGTTTTCAGAATCATTTTTACTAATATCAAGAGATAACAATTACCTTCCCTTTTTGCTCTAAGATTTGCCTTGATATTCTTCTTATCTAATTGTAAGTCTTTCTTGTTTACAATTAGACATTCCTCTGAGTCAAATATTATCCAGTTGTCTTTATCTGTACTTTGACTTACTCTTAGCAAATTATGGCACAATCCTTCAACGTAATATACATCTTTGACTTGTATGCCTTTATTGTTTTTTATTTCACTAATTCCTGCTATCTTTTCGGATTGATTTCCTCCACATTTTACCTTTCCACCTTCTTTAGGTTGTATCATGGTAAAAATTTTGAAATCACCGGTCATATGTCTAGAGCATCCACTGTCTATGTACCACTTGTTGTTTTTGGATGCTTTAAGACATATCTGCAATCAAATACAATTAAGTCTTAGGTATCCACATCTTTTTGGGTCCTTTTGGGTTAGTACAGATTATTTTCTGAATATGTGAACCTTTAGGTACCCATTTATAAGTTCCTATCTTTCCTTTCTTTTTATGTATACAAATGAAGTATAATTACCCTTTCTATTAAAGTAATTGCAATATGTGAAAGGATTTGATGTATGTACAGAATGTTGAAACTAACTCAAGTATGTCTTACCTCCTGCTTTCTTTCTTCCTTTCCTTTTATCTGATTTTGGATCATATCCAATACCATATCGGTCATTTACAAATCATTGAGCTTTTAAAATTACATTTAACATCTCACTTTCTTTAGTGAATTTTTCAACAGTTCTCGTGAGATCAGTGTTTTTCTCTTTCAAAGAAGAACAGTTTTCACAATATTTTTCTAAAACATCTTTGAGTTTTTCTTTAAGATTTTTTTTTATTTTTGAAAATAACTAATTCTTTAACTATCTTAATGAATTCAGAATGTAAAGCATTATATTCATAAAGTAATTCATTATATATAGAATCAAAATCAGTTACCTCTTCTTCTTCTAACTCTTCTTGTGTGACCAAACAGATATTAGCTATTTCTTCATCATCACTATCTTCATCTGATGAACTATCTCCCCATATGGCAGATACAAAGGCTTTCTTCTTATTATAGAACTTGCCTTTTCTCTTTTCTTTATTTTTCTGAGTCAATTCTTGACTTTCTGATTTGATATATCCTGGCTTTCCACATTCATAGCAGATGATGTGTTCTTTACTGTTTGTTCCTCCTTTCTGAAAGTTTTTGAATTGTTGGCCTTTCTTGTAAAAGTTTCTGAATCGTTTTATTATCATACCCATTTCTTCATCATTGAAATCATCATCATCTTCTTGGGTTTCTTCTTTCGCTTTTAGTGTATGACCTTTCTTCTTCTTTTCTCCAATATCTTCTAGTTCTCATTTGAACTTTAATTTGATTTCATATTCAGAGAGACTTCTAAATAAAGAAGCAATTAATCATATTGATTCTCCTTTTACTTCCTCTATTGCAGTGACTTTGGCCTCTCATTCTTTTGAAAGTATGTTCATTATCTTTCTTACTTGGGTATGTTGATCATAAACTTTCCCAAGTACTACAAGTTGATTAACAAGATGAGTATATCTAAGTTCGAATTCAGCTATTGACTCACCTGATTTCATTCGAAGTAAATCAATTTCAGTAACCAGAGTATTGATCCGGTTTTCTTTTATTCTCAAAGTTCCTTCGTGAGCTATTTTAGAAGCTTCCCACATTTCTTTAGCCATTGAAAGTGTGCAGATCCTGAAGTACTCATTTTGACTCAAGGCACTTTGAATCACTAGAATTGCCTTGCTGTTAAGTGTGATGAGTTTCTTGTCATTCTCATCATATTCTACCGGTGTCTTAGGAACCTTCTGTGAATCTTAAATTTTCTTAGGCTTATAGTTTGCACTCTCAATCACGTCCCATAGTCCATATTCTGCAGCCATTACGAATACTCTGAACTTGGCTTTCCAGAAAGAGAAGTGTTTGCCACTGAAACCTGGTGGTATAGTGCTAGAGGCTCCATCGGGAAAAATTCTTTCACCCATGCTTGCCATTAGATCCTTCTTAGGTTATTATACCTGAATAAGAAGACCTACGCTCTGATACCAAATGTTGGTACAAGTGTTTCACCCAAGAGAGGGGTGAATTGGGTGATACCAAAAAATTCGTTGTGTATAAAAAATTGATTGGAAATTTAAAGCAGTTAAGAACTAGGAGAAATATCACCGAAGTATACACCGAGAGTTATACTAGTTCAGCCACAACTACTTTGACCTACGTCCAGTCCTCAAAGCTTCTCTGAGAGTTTCACTATATCTTTCAAGTTTCAATGGGCTTTTGGTACCTTAATACACAGCAAGTTCCTTCACTGGATACTCGCTCCCCCTTACACATTGTAATCAAATCCCCAACTCAAGGTTCCACAACCTTAAGTTGTCTCAATAATAAAAATTGAGTTTGTAATGAAAATTTCTCTTACAGAGCAAATATATAATCATTGAAGTACAAAGAGTGAATATAAGAAGCAGAGCAATAAGAATATATTGATCAATGTGTGTTCGTATGTTCTCTGTCGTTGTGTTCAGTTTTTTGTTGAATGCTCCATATATATAGGTAAATTGTAATATCTGTTGGAAGTATTTCAAACATGTCTATTAGAGTCACGCAACTTCATTTGACTGTTCTTCGAATTTGAAAACTAGCTGTTTGCGGTAGGTCAGTATTTCGAATGTTGCGAACAATCTGTTTGACTTTTCTCTCAATGCATGATCTCTTCATAGTTTCTCTGCAAAAATACTCAGAATACTAATACAATGAAAGGTTAATCATATAGATAACAAATTATTGAATAATGGATTAAAATCATACTTTTTATATTGCATTACTCGAGTAGTTACTCGAGTGATCATAATCCATTACTCGAGTAACCTCATTAAAAATAAGCCAAAGAGTAAGTCAACGTTGTCTGACCAGATTACTCAGGTAATCCATCGAGAAATTCATTTTATAAAACTTGGCAAACTTGATTACTCAAGTGAT
The DNA here is from genome assembly GCA_963210345.1 of Inga oerstediana. Taxonomy (NCBI): domain Eukaryota; kingdom Viridiplantae; phylum Streptophyta; class Magnoliopsida; order Fabales; family Fabaceae; genus Inga; species Inga oerstediana. Next base: position 21,167,873 of record OY723406.1, read on the forward strand.
CCCTCGAGTAATGCTTTCAATTCTTCTGTCATTACTCGAGTGATCCCTCGAGTAATGTCATCCAAATCTTAGCCGAGAGCAACTGCTTCTTTGCTTACATGATTACTCGAGTAATCCCTCGAGTAATTCAATCTTTTCATTTCAACTTACTCGAGTAATCCCTCGAGTAATGTACCTTTTTCATATCTAGTTACTCGAGTAATCCCTCGAGTAATGTCAGTTATTTCTTGGCCGAGAGCTACTGGATGATTTCTTCTCTGACTACTCGAGCGATCCCTCGAGTAAGTCTCTCTTTTCTTCTCTGGTTACTCGAGTGATCCCTCGAGTAAAGTTTCAAATTCTTTTCTGATTACTCAAGTAATCCCTCGAGTAATGGCATCCAAATTTTGACAGAGCTCTCTAGAACAATTTCTCACACATTGCTCGAGCGATCCCTCGAGTAATGAAGGATCATTACATGAGGGCTTACTTGAGTAATGCCTTCGAAAATCTGCTAGTGATGCTTGTCCCTGTTCTCTGTCTTTTAGTTCTTCTTCATTACTTGAGTAGCTACTCAAGTAATGGTTTTTCCTGCCTTAGTTACTTTGTTCAAACCTTTTTGTTTATTATCAAAACCTTTTGTAACATTAATCCAATCTTTATTATCATCAAAACATATGGGATTTAACACAATTAATCTCAAAGAAGGAATTTTAAGCTCAATTGTTATGACAAACCCCCTAAATAAAATATGAAAATATATAACAAATTAAGGATTTGTCAAGCATATATGGAGATTTTGAGCTCCCAACTTGCTAGAAAGCTGTTGAAATCTGTCAGCACTGAGTGCCTTTGTGAAGATGTCAATGACTTGATGCTTAACCTAAATCTTTAATTGAGAGATATCCTGAGATTGGACTCATCATTCACAAACAAAATAGCAATCCATTTAAACATACTTAGTCCTCTCATGAAAAACTAGGTTCTTAGCATTATGAATGACAGCTTGATTGTCACAATATAATGGAGTTGAACACTTTTGAGTCACCCTAAGGTCATGAATGAGCCATCACAACCATATGACTTATTTAACTGCAATAGCTAGAGCTAGGAATGTGAGCCAACACACAAGTTGTGGGCTAGCCCATACCAACGCACAGGCCACGTGGTACCAGCCTGTGCGACTCACACTTTTGTAGGGTGGCAAAATGGCAACCCTAACCCGTAATGATTAGGTTGCAGGCCAGCATTTTTCTTTTAAAAAAATAATTTCCTTTTTTTTAAAGACAGCCAAAAGTATGAGACATACATATATGAGTCATTAAATTTACCTTCCTAACATCAATCATTCTTCTTATAAAAATTTAAAAACATAATCCATAATTCAAGAGATAAAATTATTAAATTTGTCCAAGTTTACAAAAAAAAACATCAAATCATCCTTAAGCAATCAATTTATAATAATTTTGTTTAAAGAAGTGAATAGGCTAAGATTTTTTCTATTTGGATTGGGAGGTACCAAGTAGGAGTGGGCAACTTATAGGTTTTGTAAAATTATTATATGCAAAAAGGAAAAAAAATGTGCAGGCCAACCTACTAACCGATAGGCCATATGGTATAGGCCTGTGCTGCCCGTATTTTTGTCGGCTAGGAAAATCCTAACCCTAACTAGAGCCGATAAAACGGGTCCAACCCACAGGCTCAACCCGCAGGCCCGCAGGTTGGGACAGGGTTAGGGTTGGGAAAATCCCAACCTGCGAAAGTGCGGGCCGCACAGGCCCGCACCTCATGGCCCACAGGCTGATGCGGGCCAGCCCGCAGGTTGGCGGGTGGCCCGCAAAAAAAATTTTACATATAATAATTTCACAATATTTATAAGTTGTCCACTCCTATCTTGATACTTCCCAATTCAAAGAGAAAAAATATTAACATCTTCCCTTCTTTTTTAAACAAAATTATTATATTTTGGTTGTTTGAGGATGAGTTTATATTTTGCTTATAAACTTTGACAAATTTAATAACTTTATCTCTTAAATTGTGAATTATGTTTTTAAATTTTTATAAGAGGAATGATTGATGCGAGAAAAATAAATTTAATAATTCATATATGTGTGTCTCGTATTTTCGACTACCTTAAAAAAAAGGATTTTTTTTTTAAAAAAAATATGCGAGCCCACGGGCTGGCCCGCAACCCGCACACTGCGGGTTAGGGTTGGCAAAATGCCAACCCGCAGAAGTGCGAGCCGCACGGGCCTGACCTACGTGGCCCGCGGGTTGGTGCGGGCCAGCCCGCAACCTGCGAGCTGGCCCGTTTTCCCAGCTCTAACCCTAACCCTACCCCAAACTCACGGGGTAGCAAGTTAAGCCCATATTACCACCTCTATCACTAGTCATTGCTCAATATTTAGCTTCTACTAAAGGCAGTGCAAACCACACATTGCCTTTTTCTACGACATGAGGTAGGAGACCCACCTAAGCTGATAAAATAACCAATGTAAGAACTCTGAGTCTTATGATAGTATCCCCAATCTATATCACAATATGCTTTCAAGTTGAGAGAGCCTACACTTGGTAAGAAGATACCTTGTCCCATTGTAGACTTAAGGTATCGAAGGACACATTTTGCTGCACACATGTGGGGGGCTTGAGGATCAACTACAAATTGATTAAGAACATTTATTGCATATGTGAGATTGGGTCTCGTGACAAATTAGAAAAATTACATAAGGTTACTTTGGTAATTTGCTAGTGTGATTATTTTTCCTTTAAATTAGACTTATATAGTTTTTAATCAAGTATTAGAACTCAGGAATTGGATTTGTCAATTATAAGTTATGAATTTTTAAACTTTGGATTGAAAATCTGGAAAATTTTGACTCTCAAATTGGACAATTAGTTTGATTGTGAAATTTGGGAACTTAGGACCATGAGTTGATATGGGATATTATTTTTCATTATAGAGGATTTCAAGGGCTTTACAGAGAAACTTGAAACACCTAAATTAGAGCCTCCTAGCTTAAGATATGATTTTTCAAAGTTTCCTAAAATTTGAGGCAGATTTGGGTTAAGTTGGAATAATTAATCACATTTTAAAAGGGTAATCATAGGGGTAGAAGACATACACTACTACTACTAATTTAAGACATATTGTATGCCTACTAATTTAAAGTGTATAACTCATCTGACTAGTAGGAGAGTAAGGTGTGACAGCAATAACTTATGAAAATGTATTTTTCCATAGGTTTTCTAAACATGTATAGCTAAAGTTTTGATTCTAGGATTACTTTGAACCCTTGTATGGATTAATTACTCATGTTTCCTTTGTATTTGTGATTATTGATATGTTGTTGTCCTAAGTTTACTCCATGCTTAATGCATCTTGTTGATTGGCCACAAATGAAATAGTAGGGTTTTCTTGATTGATGCCTAAGAGAGCTAGGTTGAGTGTAGAATTTGAGTTTAATCATGTGAGAACTTGAAATTTGTAAGTTGAATGGATGGTTTTGTTAATGAGGTATAGATACATTCATTAACCTCGAATAGTCATAAATTTGCAATGAAAATTGCGTTTTAATTATCAATAGATTAAGGAATTAATTGAACTAAACACCTATTTATAGACTTTAAGAGAGCACTTATAGGTAATTTAGTATCATTAGCTAGTAATATATTTCATTAAGAAGCAAATATTGTAGGGATTTGATTGAGTAATTTTGAAATATAAGGGGGATAAATAATCCTAAGTCCCATTTTATCCCCGAAGCCCATGAATCACTTTTTTTTATATTTTTTATTTTAAAATTGGTTTCCCTTCATTATTGATATTTGTGTCACTCAAATTAGGTGAAAGTATGATAATCGATACTTAACCAAGTTTGTAAACCAAATTCTTATGGAAATAATACTCCATTTATCACTTTATTACTTAGCACGACTTGTGCACTTGCAATGTGAACAATACTTTAGCAAAGAGAGGTGCCTTAATTAACATCACTATTGCCCAGGGGACTTCTTAGGTCAAGCAAGGAGATTTTCACGTTGGTTTGCAAATGGTAGTACATTAAAGCATAGTTCATCCTAAATTTATATCAGGACTCAGCTACACTAAGTAAATTGATATAGACCATCGAAGTTCTCTATAGTTTTGCTCAAAAATCACCTCAACAATGAGTGCTTGTTTGGAGCTTGTTATTTGAATCACATTCATACAAGCCAAAACAAAACTATTCTCACATATTTATTTTGTATAACATAAATTGTTGGAGGGGATGGACCTCTGAGGAGTACAAGAAATAGAGATGAAGAAGAAAGTAGTGCACAATGTCTTCAAGATATAGGCAACACTTTTCTTTAGTCTAAATTTGCCCCTACCTATACCTATTTTATAAGGTGTAATTTTGATTGGATGGCGAATTTCCTACATGAAACAATGAAGACCCTTAAGTATGGATTACACTCCCAACACTCAAGCCAAGACAACAACGGCTTTTACAAAATGATCATTTGAATTTATCTTTGTGTGCACTCAAGGACAAAAGCAATGAGTTTGATCTCTTGTTGTTATGTGATTTCTGATCTGATTTGTATTATCTGTCATAAATAAAGTGATGGTGTAGGGTATTTATAAAGCATGAAGTGATGTATTAAAGTGGAGCCTTTTGAAACTACACCTCTTCAATTAAAAATCATAACCACATATTATATTCATGAACCAACATAACTTCAATAGCCAATAGTTATTTAAATAACTTTTCAAAACATCAAAAGGTCTAACAAGGGATTTGGTGTTAAAAACATCAAAAGGTCTGACAAGGGATTTGGTTAAAGCTTCTTAACTAGAAAGGTTTGACAAGGGATTTAGTATTAAAAACATCAAAAGGAATGGGGTTGAAGCCCTATAAACTTTGATCTCTAATAGTGGAAACCCAACTCACACTTAACTATCATATCAAGTCTTAAGTTCAATGGTAAAAGTATGCTATCAGAGTGATTGCAAGTACTTAACTTTTAATACATCTCAGGTTGGAAAGTACTTGATAACCATGAGACTATAAGGGTATAGGCTGAGCCTCAAATTGGCTCTTAATGGACCTATAAGCACATATTTACTAAAGTCTTATCATAGTGATACTGTTGACAAAGTCAACAAATATGAGAATGAAGTGAGGCTACTTTTAAGAATTAAAGGACTTGACTCTAAAAAGTTCTCATGAAAAAGATACGAACACAAGACTATGAATAAATGTGTCATTTTATTTGGCATATAACGGCCCCGAGTTCACATGTGCAATTAATACACTCCTATTCATATGAGCAAATTGGTTTAAAGCTTATTCTACCATATTATTTTGGAAGGGTAAAACTGTTCACATCACAAGTGCACGTGTCGCGCTAAGTAATAAGGTGATAAATAAATATCATTCCCACGAAGATTTGAGTAACAAATTAGTCAAGCAATAGGCTTAGTGAATTCAATAAAATTAACCTAAAATAAGTTTTTGACGTGGAAAAAGAATTTTGAAAACTACTTTTAAGACTAAAAATTGATCAAGGCAATTGATTCTTTGAATTTAAGGATTAAATAGAGCCTAGGATTATTTCTACCATTTACACTTCATAAAACTAGATTAATTTCCTCTTGAATAGTATTTTCAATGAATATATGTGTTAGTCTAAGGTTCAAAAGCACTTGACAAAGCTCTCTCAAGTCAAAGTCAAGTTTCTCTTTTCATTAAAATACACAATCTCTTACTACAATTAATGAAAATCAACTTTAAGCAACAACCTCAATGTGACAATGCAAGGTTAGTAAATACATATCTATTTTGCCAACAAATTATCCATTTATCAAGTAAACTTTAAGTTAAGCATGATTTTAACCAAGTTCTACACCTAGATTAGCTTCCTCAAGTCAAACCAAAGTGAACAAATCAATCTAAATGGTGGCCAAGCAATTAGAAGCATTAAGCAAAAGATAAAATCAACACATATATATATCGTTAGCTACCAAAAGAGAGGAGCATTCAATTCTTAATCCATGCAAAGGTTCAAAATTATCTTAGAATGATTTTAGCTATTCATATTCAGCAAATAGCCACAAACACACAAAATAGCTATAGCCATATCAGAAAAATGAAGAAGGGGAAAGGAATCAACAAAACTAAGGGAAATGAGCTTGAATCTCTTCAAATCTTCAATCTCCACTTGAATCTCCTTCAAGAACACCAAACCCTAGCAAAGAGAGCCTCCCAAGTCACCCCCAAATTGCCCCAGAAGTCAAGAATGGTGTTGTTGTTAATGAATTTCAGTGTTCAAAACCCTAGAATCAGTTCTGCCTTACTTCTAGTTGAGACTAAGGAATGCTTTGGTTGAGGCAAAAAAAGTTTCTATTTTGCCTCTGGCTTAGGCTAAGGATTGCTTTGGTTGAGGCCAAAAAGTTTCTATCTTGCTTCTGGATGAAGCCAAGGTATGCTTTGGTTAAGGCAAAAAAGTTTCTGTCTTGCTTCTGGCAAAACTCGAGGAATGCTTTAGCTGAGGCCAAAAACTCCTCTTCATCTTTTCTTGTTTTTCCATGGTGTATTGACTTTCTAAGCTCCTTTCCAACATCTTAGTCATTGATTTGTGCTTTAAATGACTCCACATGTGGCTCAAATGATAACCTATCAACATAAGAAAGTTTATAAAAGTCAATGTGATGAAATATGGCAAAATATTCTCACTTAAACAAAGAATTATATCCCTTTATCCCAAATATCAACTAGGAACATTTCCTTTGCATATGTATCCCCAAATATCTATGAATTTACCAAAAAGTGTGAGAAATTAAAGTCAAATATTTCATGAGATTAACACTCCCCCAAACTTAAACTTTTGGTCGTCATCAAGTAAAACAAACTAAGTGATGAAAGAGCTAGATTAATCAATCATCTACTTAGTATACGTGCATGATGATTTACTCATTGGTTGCTCAAGATGATATATTCATTAGGAAAAAAATGGAATAGAGAAGAATGCAAAGTTCACAATTTAAAACAGGTTTCCTAGCAATTTCTAGAATGTGACGTGTGAGGAGAGTTAGATAACAATTTTCCTGTAGTTATTAAGATTAAATGCAACACTTCAACATATACAAAGCAACATCAATATCAAGCCTTCATATGCCCACATTCTCCTCTCTCCTCACTAATAGATCATTCCACACAATTTCAAAATCAATAGGACTTTATAAGCTTGTAATATGGCCAATAGTTAAGCTCATTGAAAGAATGAGAAAACATAGGATTCAAATCTCTTAAGATAAATGACAATACATAATTCCTCTCTTTGTACTACACAATTTTTTTTTCAAGAAGCCAAACACTCCCTCAAACTTATCTCCAATTGATTTCTTTACGCTCTAAGTCTTATTGGATTGAACACTTTTTCTTTTTCTTTTTCTTTTTCTTTTTTTTTTATAAGCAACAAGCTATAATTGACTTAGGAGTACAAACTGCTGAAGAACATACACACATTCCTCATACCCAATTTTACAATAACATACATCTTCTAACTACCATACCAATCCTCACTACCATCATCAAATCATAAATTATCTCAAGATTAGGGTAATCCATGGTTTTTCAAGCTACATAGGCTAATGTCCAATATGGGTTTCAAAAAGAAAATTCATTCGATTTTTCTTCATAAGGCTTAAATGGGGTGTAAATGGAGAGATTGTCATAAGGAGGCTTGAAAGGCACAAACACATTTAAAAGAATGCCTAAATCATTTTTTCAAAAATGTGTGCAATCATTAAATCATTTCAAGAGATTCTAATATAGGCCCTAAAGTCCTTCAATGGATAATGAACATACACACCAAATTGCTACAAAACCTCCTAACAAAAGCATTCAAATCATTCTCAACTCTTGTGCACATTGTTTATTTTAGAAATTGTTAGAAAACAAGCTTTAAAATATAAATCAAGCAATCAAAAATATTAACCACAATTTCCTATGAAACATATAGCCTAAGCATCCTTTCTATCATTAGATCACACATTCAACACCAAAGATAGTTAATCAATCTAACTTGCCTTTCAAGCCAAAGGACAAGAAATAGTCAAAATTTTCAAACTTGAAATGCTGGTCAACTCAGCGAGAAATAGTAAAAAATACCTACAAACTTAAAATGGACAGTTTATTCATCGTCACAAGGGAAAACTGAGGGCCTTCTCATGCAATAACACATCCAACAATAACAATAAAGTTGCATGATAGGCACAAAGATCACCTACACTTAAAGCATATATCAACCGTATCCACAAGTAACAAAATGACAACTTGCTGTATTAGTTACAAAAGAGTTAACTATCGAGAAAGTAGTCAACAATGAAATCCAACTAAAGTAGCAGAAGAGTCACAGTAGAAAATGATCCTAATATGAAATCCTACTAAAAAGTAGTCACAAACACAAGGCACTGCGTACATAAAAGATCCTAATAAGAAGTCATGTTAACACACAGAAAATACAACCCAGTAAAAGAAAAAGAATTTAGCTAATCCATGTGATCATCATCAACAGCATCCTCTAACTTAGATATACTATCAGCAACATCATCATCCTCATCATGAATATGTGCTGCACTTTGAGATTATTGAGCTATAAATGTCTCTATCCTGCACAACCTACCATCTTGGTCATGCAAAGCCGTTAGGCATCGTCCAACAGTCACATTAAGTTTCTGCAACATTGAAAATAGGTCTAGCATAGTTGGTTGAGGGTGAGATGGTGGTAGCTTAACATGCGCAGGCTATATGGCCTGATCATCCATGACTACGTCATCAAGTGGTGGTGGAGTTTGTGGGTCTTGGCTAACCATTTTTTGCTTGATGCTTTTATACTAGAATTTGGGGACAACGTTAAATGAAACATCATTCAGGGCGTCACCAATTCCTTGTGCTTTTCTAAAAGCTGATATCAAGTGTGGAAACATGAGACCACAAGTGTGATCATTAATATGGTCCCTTAAACATGTAAACATCAAATACCCAATGCCCAACTTTTTTTTTCATAAGTAGATACACAACAAGGGCTTGGTCATTAGTGTATGCCACTTTGATTGAAAGATGGCCGTAAGTAATCTCTCACAAAGTACAACCAAATGTGGGCCTCAACCGATAATCGTGGTCGAATCAAAGACTTTTGATTCCCCGCAGGACATGTCCAAGACACTTTACCTTCAAAATCAAGGAGATGAGAAATCTCATCCTTAGATATCTCTGTTTCATGTGTTTGATAGTACTTGTATTGACACTCTGAAACTAGTAGCAAATTTATCAGAAGGCATTGATCGTGAAGTCAATGATAACTCCATGAATAGGGAACTTCCAAATATGTCGAACACAGACTTGAGCATAAAATTCATGAACCACTTGAAGATTCCCAGCACTCTTTGCACCCATGAGATTGTCCACATGATAAGTTCTAGTTGCAATGGTATAAAAATCATGGGAAACAATTAATGGGAATTCTCTTTCTTGTAGAACAGGCCTTAGAACAATATTGTTTTTGGTGTCAGAGATTGCTTTAGGGGATGGTTGCCTTGAGCACTTCGTGCCAGTCCTTTTGAAAGTCATAATTCCTATGAGGAAACAGAGAATGTGCAGCCCACCACAACTAGAAAATAATTGATGACATGGAAAATCAAATAAACAAATCCTAAAATAAAGCTAAAAACCAATTCCTAATAAAAACAAAATCCTAAACTAAAGCAAAAGATATTCCCCAAACTTAAGCACCATTTAAACCTCAATTTATCTTGTCCTAAACCCATGTCAAGCCGAATTCTAACCTTCACATGTCAAGCCCAAACACAAAGGCAATAACAATTCAACACCAAGATAGTTCACACTCTATGTCCATTTACCATCGGTCTGTTCAAGCTCACTCACTAACACCCAAAATTCTCACTGTTGAGCATTGGAATAAATCAAAACCAACCAGCTTACATCCTACAAGTCCAATTTCATATTCAAGTGACCACCACAAGAAATTATTCATAGTTGAGCCTAATTCAAAATGCAGGGATTGCATCACTGAAGTTGACTAAAGAAAACACAATTGATTCTTATTTAAAGCTAGCGCCTCAAAACAGCCACAAAAATCAGAATTGCTAATGCAAATTGATACAATCCAAATCTGGTTCACTTACAGAGTCACCAAAAAAAAATTCAGATTAAAGTCTAACCTCAATAATCCCCACAAATTAACTACCAATAGTTCAATACTATAAAATTTGTCTTCCTAACATTTCAAATACCAACCAAAAGAAACCAGGATCAAAATCATAACATTATGAAATTCCAAGTATACCACCTATTCAAACTCAAGAATTGCAGTTCTCTTTAGAAGCAAATTTGATAAGGAAAAGCAAGGGCTTCAGCAAATCTACCTTTAGTGACAAGGCGACGCTTGAAATACTTAGCGATGACGGTAGTGTTTGGAGCAATGGAGGGTGTTGGATTCCCAACTTTGTGGGTGCTTTAGTTGTTGCTGACAAGGAAAAGGAGTGAGAAGTGAGAAGTGAGAAGCGAGACAATCAAGACCCTATGAGGAGGAGGAACTTGTCTCATAAGGGAACAGCAGGATGCGGCATGGAGGAACTCAAAGCATGATGAAGATGGTGGGTTTGGCTGAAGAAGAAGGAGAGGATGAAGAGTGATAGTTGGGAAGAGAGAATTCGCAAAAGAAAAGGTTGGTGAAAGAAAGATCACGTGTTTCACACTTCATTGCCACAGATATGAATTTCGACAACTCTGTCCATGTCAGCACATGTGGTCAAAAAATTCACTGTCAACGTATATGAATTTAATGGTTGTAACATTTTAAGACCTTTTTTTTAGTGATCTTATGTATTTTTTACCTAAAATTTATTTATAATACCAGCACCTCATTTTAAAAAATATTATGGGTATTTTTATTCTTTACTCAATATTAAATTCTGGTCTCGTCAACTTAATGTTTTTAATTCTTATAACTTATAATCATTTTCATAAACTGGTTTATCTTAATTTTTAATTTGCTCTAATAATTTAATGTTTATAAAATCATCTATATAATCCCAAAATAACCCGTAACAGCGTGATTTCAATTTTTCAACTTTCAGATATTTATGGGCCATGCATGTAGAATTGGGAATCAGGGCCGGCCCTTGACGGGCCAGAGCCTAACAAGACCGGCCCTAAAGGGTTCGTGGTTAAGAAAATTACAGTTTTTCAAGGCCTGGCCCGAGAGTATCAGAGCCAGGGCCGGCCCGCAGAGCCGGGAAGTCTTTTTCACAATATGTAACTATTTTTCCTGAGTATATTTCCTAAAGAGATATAATTAGTAAATATATAACAACTATTAAAGTTCTAATTTAATACATAAATGTTGTCAACATTAAGGTTTAAATAACACGTCTCTTGCAACAAACAAATACAGTTACCAATGTATAATCAAAGGTAAAATCATGTCCATAAATAACTCACACAAAGGCCAAAGTATAAAAAAGCAATAAGCTAAATACTCTAACCTCTAAACAACATGAGTATGACGACTATCATTTTCACATTTTTTGCCACTATCATCAATTTCAAGGACATTTGATTGTGTTTCACTTTGAGCAGTAAGTTCAAGTAGTCAAATAATCACAACCTCCATAAAAAATCATACTCTATCAGGCAGAATAGTATATAATATGATTTTATTCTAAATAGGCCGAACAATATACTCAAAAATCACAATATGATTTAATTAGACAAAATAATATACTCAAAAATCATACTCTATACAATATGAGGACAGAGTAACATATAGATTCAATAAGGCAATTAAAAAATGTAACATAATTCCTTTCCAAGCAAAAAAAATAAAAAATAAAAGGGCTTAAAGAGCCGGCCCGATGCCCTCCAGAGCCAGCCCTTTTAAGCCCAGGGCCCTACAGAGCTGGCCCTTTTATGCCCGACTTCCTTTTGATATTACAATTTACAAACCTGGCCCTTGAAGGGCCGGGCCGACGGGCTCAGTCCGTTTTCTCGGCTCTACATACGTGTAGTTTAAATATAAGCCAATGGGTTCAAATAACATGGAATTAAGGTCCAAGTTTAGGCCCATTTGTGTGCCAATTTGCTTGATCCACCCACGTCTTTGTGATACTATTTCTGATTCCTTGTTGGACAAAAGTTCCATTTATATATAATAATCACATTGAAGCGATTATAACTTAGTGGTAAAATATCAATAAAGTGTCAATAAAAGACTGTTCTCCAATTTTTTTTGAATTGAGGGAGGAGTTAAGAAGAGAAAGGAGAAGAGAAAGGGGGAGAGCTAAGGAGAGGACCAGAGATTGGGGCGAAGGGACTGTAACTAGGTGGCAGTTAAAAAAACATTTTTACCCCAAACTGCGGTTAGAAAATTGCAATGGCGGTACAACGGAAAAATACAAACAGCCAAACTGTGGTGTACGCGGCATCTCTTCACTTCTCTCCTCCGAACCAAACTTTGCGCCACACAATTTCTGATTCATCATCTCTGTCTCTTTCTCGTTTTTGTTTGGAATTCTCTCTTCCATTTCAAGCCACTATTATGTCTTTCGGTGGTTGAGGCATTGTATTTGAACAGTACTACCAAATTTAGCGTTCTGCGTTTTCTATCCGATGAATTATTTCAATGAAGTTGCGCTTGTCGAGCCCGTATTATTAGCAGATGGAAAGCGGTGACGATACCAAATCAAAGGTATTGCGTCTATTGCAAACTCGCTTTGCGATTTCCTTTTCATTTCTGCCTTATACTTTGATTGTCTCAGTGAGAAAATGTTCTTTAATATTGGTTGGAGTTACTCCTTTTCCCTCCAGTTCTATTGCGCTAATTTATTAGTGGAAGATGAAAGTTAAAAATAGCCCCCAAAATCAGACATCTGTAATTTACTGATTCTCGACTTTTTTCTAGTTCATCGTTTTTTCCCCTTTTGGCTGCTTTGTTTCAAGTAAGGAAGCTCAGATGTGGACTTGTTGAAAGGAAATACATCCGGTGGAGTAGAACAAGTTGAGGTCAGCATATTGAAGTTGAGGAGACATACAGTAATGTCAGGATTCCTTGTTAATGGAATAATGCAGTTAGGCTTCTGGCAAGTTTTTGTAACTTGTAAATGTAAACTAAGTTGCTGAACATGGAAATGGAGATGTATTGGGAAATGCATGGTGTTCCATTTAGTTGACTTGTACAGATACAACTTGGTTGGTGATTCAAAACAATGTCCAACTCCCACTTTGGAGTTTGTAAGTTGTAACTACAATATACTCCGACAATGTCATTATTACTGCAATTTTCCGGGGTTTAATTAATTTAAAATGTTTGTTACATATATGTCACAAGCTACTCATTGTAATTCACTGGCTTTCCTCCAACTATGTGTTTCTTTTAGGGTCTGTTTGGTACAAGGAGGGGAAGGGAGGCGAGGGAAACTTCTTATGAGTTAGATTTAAAAAAATTAGAGAAGTGGGGTTATAAAATTTTAATATAGACAACATATAAGATAAAATAGTAAAAAAAATAAATTTAAAATTTTTAATCCTACCTTTCTCATTTTTTTAAATCCAACTAAAAAAATTTTTCCCCTCCCCTTCCCTCATACCAAACAAGCCCTTAAGGTTTCATCCTTTATGAGTTTACATACCTGGAGATTGTTATGATCTTCATTTGAATATTTTCCTTTACTTGATATGATTTTGGACTGTAGAACCTCTTATATGACCAAGGTAGTCAAAGGTGAAAGGTGTCCTAGTAGCACTAGATCTCTAAAAGGCTTTAGGAAAGAGATGCTCAAAATTTTAAGGCTGGACCGGTCAGTGAACCGGTCGGAGTACTGAGTCAAGAGTCAGTGGGTCAGACCGGAGTCAAATCGGAGCTAAACCGGGACCAAACCGATGAGAAATGGAATATTTTAGGCTTATAGTATGAAATTCTAAAGGGAAAAAAAAAGAATTTTTAAAAAAAATTAAAAAATTTAACCTGGACCGGTTTAAAGGCCGGGTCGCTGGTTTCCGGTCTGATTTGGCAGGTGCAGTCCAGGTTAGATAACCCTGCAAAATTTACATGTCTAGTGAAGCATGGGGTTAGGGTAAGAAAAATGTTAGAAGTATGCTATACAAACAAAGATAGAGATAAATTTCAAACAGCATTTGACATATAAATTATCTATCCAAACATAATAATCATCCAATACATTCCCTGATATCACTATTTAAGCATAATAATCATGTTTCTATGGATGTGATCCCTTAGGGTGGCCTCATTTTATTATAATTTTGCAAAACCTTAAAAAACAAATAGCTTGAATATTATTCTAAACTGATAAAAAATGCCAAAGGTGCCATCAACAAGGTGACCTGTTGAAGCCAGCACCTCTCCTGGTGCGAGGGTGAGGGGCCCTGGGCTTCTTTGGCACCTTGCCTCAATGCCACCTTTAACTACACTGCATTTGACTGCATCTTGCATTATCTCTTATGATATTCTCATAGTAAATTTTTATTTCAGGAAAAATAGATGATTTGACCTTGTCTTTACGGCTTGGGGTCAAATGCAAAATATTTATAACCAAGAATTGCAGTACAATGCAACGTTCGGGTCGTCTCACTTGAGGAGCCTTTTATTGAGTCATAAATAATCTATATGCTATGCGAATGCAATAAAAACAAGGGGAAAATTTGTTTTGGATTTTTTGCAAATTAATAAACTAGAGGATTAATGCAAAAGTTAATTAAAATCTCTAAACTATTATTTTTTTATCTTTTCTATAAAAATGGTGAAGGAGTGAATAGAAAGAAATTTGGAATTGGAAATATGAATGATGAAATAAATCTTGGTGGCAAATTTGGTAGCTTTCCTAGCTTCTTTAAAATATTTTAGGAATTAATTTTATATCAAATCAAAGTAAAAACCCTAAGCAATCGCATTAGGTCCAATCTACCTAATAAATAACTAGTCCTACAATCACATTCTTAGTTACCAAATTGTTAAAAACCCACTTGATGTGTATTGAAAATGGATTAATGCACTTAGTTCCTCTTAATTGAAAGCACAATCACGACATTCAAATTAAATTAAATTCATCACACAATCTAGATATCACATAGAATGTATAACTTCATTAATCCAATAGGAAAAATAAGTTCAATAAAATTCAAATGCACCAATACCAAATTCAACACAAGATATTAACCAACATAGACAAATAATCACTCATTTAAGTCTTAAAACATACATATCTCAATGTAAAATTAATTCACAGAAACATAATGTATAAATTGAGCAAATGAAAAATAATGAACTCCCCTCTCTCAAGAACCTTGAAGCTCTAATCACTTCTGCCACCAAGACTCAATGGAATCAGCCAGTCATCAATTTAATTGCAATCATACCATCTTCAAAACAACACCAGACCCCATAAAAATTGAAAGAACGAAATTGGAAAGACTAAAAACAAAGGATGGCTGTCGGGTTCAGTGGAGGAATTGAAGAAAAGAAGATCTGTAATGGTGAAGGTGATTGAATAATGAAGGAATAATGTTTGATAAAGGTACGGAGATGTTGATGCTGTGAAGTGAAGAACAAAGACGGTGGAATGAAGAGAATAAGAAATTAATCTGGTGAAATTGAGAGCAAGGGCTGACGGTGGTGTTGAGTGGAAGATGACATTGGTAATGGCGGTGTGGTGGTGAGGATGAGAAACGATGAATGGAGACGAGAATGTAGAAGGTGGTGACTGACAGTGGTGGAGGATGAAGGTGGTGAACGTGGAGCAGGAGATGGAGGTCTGGTGCAGTGACGGTGAACAGAGAAGGAGACGGCAGTGATTAGGAAAGGAGAGAAGCTCCCGGCTGTAGTGACTGAAGAAGACGCCGGCGTTGTTGGTGGTGTGAGAACAGGGGAATGGTGGTGACGGTGGTGGATCTGATTCCCTCTCCTCTCAAGCTCTCTCTCAAACTCTGGTCCGACTCCCTACCGCGGTACTCACTCTGTTTCAAAACTCCCAGCTCGCTCTCTGCTATTGCCTCCCAGCTCCGAGCTCGCTCGCCGGCGACGGAAAGAATGGAGTCAAGAATGAAGGTCGCCGGCGAGGTTAGAAGCAAGAATGAAGATCATCCCCCTGCTCTGTTGCGGCGCCCACCTCTATATCTCCACTCTCAGATTTTTTGGGTCGCTGCCATATCCAGATTCTGTGTCCATCAGCCCAGTCGGGTCCTCCGTTTTTATCTCGGGCCTCTGATTATTTTCTTCAGCAGCCCAATTCACACTGGATCTGTTTGCTTTTTCTTTCAGGCCTATGCTTTCTCTTGTATGCTTGGGTCTCTGTTTTCAGTTTAAGCCCAAAAACTGTTTCGGGCCTGTGCTCCTCCACAGTTGGGTCTGTGTCTCTTGAAGATGGAGGCCCTGGTCAAAAATGGGCTTTGACCAGGGACCTATCTGAAAGGTATAAAAATTTTGGGTGAGGGATTAAAGAGCAATTGTTTGAAATATTTGTGGGGACAAAATATAAGTTCTAAAACTGATGGGTCCTTATCTATAATTTCCCCCCATATTTTTCTACATTCACTTATAATTTCCAGAAATTTTAGGGACCATTCGTGTAACTTTTCCCAAACTTCCAAGTTTTAATTCTAACTCTCTAAAATCTCCAATTTCCTTCCACAACACCAACAATGCAAAAATTAAGCATAAGTAGCATTAAAAGTTCAAGAAACAATTGTACAAAATAATTAATAATTTTGACCATTTTGCCCCTAATTACCATTAATTCAAAACAATTGTTCTTAATCAAAATTAATGTTTAATCTTGCAATAATGCTCTATAAAATGCATTTAAAACCCAAATAAAACATGAAAGATCATGTAAAAATATGGTTTAATCAATAGACTGAAACATAGTGGAGGAAACCATAGTAGATGTACCTTTCTGTTTGTTACTATTCCTCCTGTAATAGTTAAAAATATGGCTTTCTTTCATTGCTTCTTATGTCATCCTGTGGAATTCAATGCTTTCCTACAAGCCAGTCCATATCACAAACATCAGCCGTTTGATATTACTCATGTAAACGTGCCAGCATGGAACTTTGTCTGTCAAATATTTTTTAAGAGAAAACATCATAGAAAATTTTTTTCCAGCAGAGAATAGATTTTCCGTCTTTTTTCCATTTGCATATCTTTACTCATATCCTGTGTTTTAATAAATGTGAAACTTGGGGTCATTTTCAATTCTTTCTTTCTTTACTTGTAATGTACAAGTGTTTCTGAATCAAATAAGTGATGAGAGATACAGTTGTTTCTCCTTCTTTAAAATATAACAAGTGTAAAAGTTTGATAGCTTATTTCTGAGTATAAATTTGAAAGGGAAATATATATCTTGTATACCATTTGGGCCCCTTTACTAGAAAAAGGAAACATGTCTTTAACTAGAGACTTAATGCATTCAAGAAGACGTATTGTTTTATAATTTATTCCTTTGAAGGGATCTAATTGATGACTATAGTGGTATATAACTGCTGCTTTTTTGTCTATTTTCTCGTTTCTGCAGAAAATATAAATATACATTTGATCATGCATAGCTTCTTAAAATGCACATTGAAGTATGTGCTGCTTTTAAACCGCACAATTGAAAGCGCCAACTTGTGCAGGTGCATTAAGTCCATGTGTGAAGACTACTTAAAAGTGTAAAAGAGATTAATTTTGTTCCATCTGCAGACTATATGTATTAAAGCAGGTGTTTTGTTGACTGGATATTGCTTTTGGAATATATATATAGATATATATATATCCACACACACACACACCCCCACACCCACATCCCTATGGGTAGGTTTTTATTATATTTCTTTGTTGTTGTTATTTTTTCACCTGGGAGGGGGATTAGGTTTTCTCTAACCCTGGCTCCTCTAATTCTCTCTAAACAATCTGTCACCAATTTCTGTGATACTACTTCTAACTTATGATCACATGGATGATTTCCATCCTAATTTTCACTGCTAATTTGAACAAAGTGCCAAGATTGATCAATATGGATTGAGTTCTTAAGCATTAGGTAAATTTTGTTGGCTAAAACAGGCTAGCTGATAGCAAAGAAATAAGTCCGGAATGATGATCTTATACCCCAATGTTAGGATCTAAACTAAATCTTCTCATGGAAAAGATCAGTTTTTTTGGTAAAATCAACATGAATCTGTAGAATGACTTGTTTTGAGCTGTGTACTTTATTTGTTTATTTTAGGTTTTTGAAATATTTAATTTATCAGTAACCGTAATTTGTTGAGTCTATGGTGCCCATGCTTGTGGCATCACACAAGTCAGCATTCAGGAAACATTCGTGCAGTGCACAAGCTAGTGGTCTAAACTGCGCCTATGTAATGCCCCGGATCACCATTCTAGCTAATGTATATTGAACTTTTGAGCACATCATCTCTACATTAGATAAATAATTTTTTGGATTCATATCATGCCTTGACAGCTTGAATTATTATCATCATAAATTATAGGGAAAATTGCCCATAAAGACATCATTGGAAATTTATTTGCCAAATGGAACCTGAAAGCATGTAAGGGAAGATCTTTTGCATACGGGAAAGATTGTTTAAACATAAGGGAAAATATTTTGCACATAGGGAAGATTGTTTGAACATAAGGGAAGATATATTGAACACAGGAAAAATTGTTTGAACACAAGGGAAGATCTTTTGCATACAGGGAAAATTGTTCGAACACAAGGTCCCATTTGGCAAATAAATTTTCAATGATGTATTTAAGGGCAATTTTTCCTAAATTATATATTTAGCTGAAGTTATCTTGTGAAATAATAATTACCTATCTCAAAACTTTATGTTTAATCTTTTGAGTTACATAGTTTTTGTGCCATGAAGTTCAAATTCCATGTTTCAAATGCCTCAATGTTGTTTGAAGGGTTTTCTTGATGTGGATCTTTACGTTGTTTCAAGTATTTTTACAAAGTTTTGGAGGTTGATTATGATGCAACTGATGAAAAAATAAAATTCAATTACCAAAGGCTTGCACTGGTTGGTTAGTTATCCTAAGAGCTCCTCGAGTGGTTCTCTCTTTGCTTTTTCATTCTGAAGTTTCTTTTTACTAGAAGTTTTAGTTCTCACTCATCCTTGATTGTGCTTGGATTTTTGTAGAAATGGCATCCTGACAAGCACAAAGGTGACAGTGCTGTTACTGCAAAATTCCAAGAAATCAATGAAGCTTACAGTGGTAAATATAAACTCATTTATTAACAATAAAATATTACATTCCCTATGTCTCTGTCAATGTTCAATTGTGAAGGAAAAGTGACCGTAAACCCAACAATTGTAGTCCTTCTCCTTCAGTCATGTGGATTTGAAATGTAGACTTTTTTGGTGTGGTTGGGAATTCTTACTCTTGTTGGTACATTGTTTTGTTATTATTTCTCTCTGAGCCCCTTTTGTCCTGAACTAGTTTCAGGGGTGGATAACCTTTGTTTTCCTTGGAGGAATTTAGTGCAGGTGAAGGTAATTTCTGACAATATGACAAGTCAACTCTAATTCAACAACTATAATTGACAGAAACCCATCTTGGCCCATGTCTCTCTTAAAAACCTAAAAACATGCCTCATGAAAAAATTCTAGATTTGAGTTATCTTTTCAGCCCTGTTTTTTGGTGGTCAAAGACCCAATGTGACATTGGTTATTAAAATATCATTCATTAAGCCTCTACACAAGTTGGGTCTCTTTGATTTGCGGGCAAATGGAAGATTTGTATTTTGTGGCTTGTGGCAATGTGAAGGAGGGCTCTTGGCATCTCAAACCTTCCATTTATCCACAAATTAAAGGGAAACCAAAGCATGTAGATTAATGAGGATATATTGTTGTTGAACAAACATGCAATTAGTCTTTTGAGCACCAAAAACAAAGCTTAATGGATCCCTTGATATTGTTTCCAAATTTGGCTTTGGTTGTAGCGTGCTTTTGGGTTAAGAGAGGGCTGCATGATCACAATCTTGCTATTGTTGGCTGGAGAATGTAATTTTGATCTTCTTATTACAAAACAGACAATTAAAAAATATAATAATTAAGCTATAAAATAATTATTCCCTAGTGGTAATACATAAAATTGGTCAGTAAATATTAACATGGTTAGCTGGGTCTTCTTGTTTTATAATCTATCTATATGAAAGCACGTGTCATGGGCATGACATAAGGAAATATTATGTTTACACACGATCACGTCGATGGAGTCACATGACCTTGTTCACATTTTTTAATATTTATTCTGACTCAAATTGGTATATTATGTATTTTACTATTAACAAATCTAGGTATTAGATAAGACTATAGATACCAAATTAATGTTGAATTTTTAATTACCTATATTTAATGCACCATTTGCATTTACACTAATATAATGCCATTGGCCACTGACCATTAAGTAAATTAATGGAAAAAATTGGCCGAAAAAAAATAATAAGTACTAGCATTAAAAAACTGTTATAATATTTCTCGAAATGAAAAATAAACTTCCTACGTTTAATTGAATTAATTTTCTTAATAAATGTTTGTTTGGATTAGCGATTGAAAGTTGCTTTTCCAACATAATTTATGATATTCGAGATAAGTTTGTAAGAAGAGTTTTGTCTCAACTTATGTGAATGTGCTTTTCCACTTCTTTCTTAAACATGTCCTAAAATTGAAGAGTTACCCGTTGGGTAGTCTTCCATTATTTGAGGTATTCACTCAAAGACCATTGAATTGGGAAAAAAAGCCACCACCAATGGCCTTGTAGCTTTATGATATAGGGTTGAGGTGTAAGCTACTCTTAATCCCCCCAAATATTTTTGTTTCCATATTTCTTTTAATCATTAGTTTCTACTTAAGTGATATTTTATAAACTAAAAATGATTTATTTTTAATTTTTTTACTTTTCAAAGATTCAATGCTTTAAATTAAAAAGAAACTACTCAAATTTAGAGTATTGAATCTTTAAAAAATCATTAAAAAATTGAAAAATACATCATTTTTTTTCCTATAAGATATCAAACGGTCACTTATTTTATGTAGAATTTAAGAATAAAAAAATATAAAAAAAAACATTTGGCAATGGAAAAAAATTGAGGGGCAGTTGAAGGTGGAGCTGAGGGGTGCAACTGGCATCTAATGGGTGAGTAGTATGAAAGTTCTCTTGTAAATTAGAGATCATGAATTCAATCTTGTTTGTTGCCCCGTTAGATTTAATAAGAGTTTAAAAAAAGAAGAAAAGAAAGAAGGGAAAATTCCACATAAACACCATATGAATTTACAAAACCTCAAAAAGCCTATTAACTCATGACAATAACATAAAGATGACAGATATCAAATTGAGATTTTAAAATATTGATGAATATATCATTTTGCCCCTTAGTTTTTTTTTTACAAAAAAGGAAAAGGTGCCATTGCCGAAGCACCCTCGCCGATCGGCCATCAGAACTCCAGCTGCCGACCGACCTGCACCTGCTGGCAGCATGAGCTCCAACGCTAGGGGCTATTTTTTGGGGGATGGGGTGTAAATTTTTTAAAAAAAAGAATGGACGCAAGGGGGCAAGGGGTGGGATCAAACCTGCCGCACCACTTTGCCAAAAAATAAAGAGGATATAATGATGGTTAGGGGTTAATGAAAGACAATGAATAATTGATTACTTTATGATATGTTGTAATGTAACATGCCATGATATGATATGTTTACTTATTCTCCAAGGATTATAAATTGATACTTCTTGTTTCTAAGTTATTTAACTATTCTTCATGTGTGTTTCATGAACTGAGAGGCTCCAACAAAGGCATCTTTTCTTTTTTTTAAAAAAAAAGTTGAGGGGCAAAATGATAAACTCATCAATACTTTAGAATTTTAATTTGATACCTATCATTTTTATGTCATTTTCATATATTAACAAACTTTTTGAGGTTTTATAAATTTACTTAGGATTTATTTGGAAGTTTCCCAGTAAAGAAGCCACTTGGCTATACCTTGGCCTCTTGCTATCTCTGTAAGTAAACCTTATCTTTGCGATTCCGCCTCACTGCTCCCTCTGCGTCTCTGTCTTCATCTCTTCCTGTCGTCCTTCACTCTCTGTTTGGCTGTTGGCGTCTCTGGTCCTCGCTGCTCGCCGTCCTTCTTTCCGATTGGCTCTAAGGAGATTGGTAATTAATTTGTATCGTTCTAATGATCATGAGGGTTCATCCTTTTTCATTCTACTTTCTGCGTCACCCATTCTCACTGTTTCCTTTTACTGCACACTTTCTCCTTCATCTTTCTACATTTTTTTGAACTGCCTTCTTCTTTCTACTAGAGCCCGGCAAGTCTCATCCTAATGTTTTAACGCGTATTTATTATGCCAATATAAGTAAACGTTTGATATAATTATTGCAAATTGCAATTGCAAATGTTGAAATTTATGATTATTAGGTGTATACATATATATCATTCAATATGGAACTTAATCATTCATATTCTAATAGCAAAATGATACATAAAGCGAGTTTTAATTTGATCAGTGGATCATACAGATCCCCAAAATGTCAATATTGCAAGATGACTTGGAACAATACTCAGCCATGGACTTTTATCCTCTCGAGGGGCTGCACCGTCCTTCACCTAGCTCACCTCTGGCAATTGAAGAACAACTAAGTGACACAGAAAACGAGGAACCAGGTGTGTGAGTACAAAAGCTCTCCTGTAATATTGGATCAATAGCCGTCAAAAAATGTCTCTTCTCTTCGTGTTAACAAAGGTTTGGTCAAAGAAAAAGGACTCGATATTGTTTGTGAGTAATACCTGTTGACTTCATTTTAATGTTGTAAAATAGAAAAATCAAAACTGTTCGGGAAATGATACTATTGCCGTTTTTGTTTTAAAAAAATATGGAATCTTTGTCAAGAAATCTAATAAGTTGGGAAGCTTGGTTTTTCCCATATTTTTGTTAGGTAAATTAATTGGCATTTTTACTTTTAGACAAAACTTAGATCAAGTTCCTTACTTCTAATCATCATGTTAAATTCTCCAACCACATATGGCCACGTGTCCTATATTTTGCTGCCTCATAATTTAATCATAAATCCATAGAAAAAGATAGTAGACATGGCAAAGCGTGATTAGAGAATTTAAAACATAATTGTGGTAAGGAACTTGATCTAATTTTTCTCCCTTACGTAATTAAATTTGAGTAATTTATATAATAATAAAAAAAAACTTGAGATTCTTCAAATGGAGCTTTGCTTATTAAAATTTCATGAAGGTTTATTTTTATTTTTATTTTACTTATAGTGCATCATAATGAAGCTTTCGCTTTGGTTAATTAATGGCTTTTCATTAATTATTTTAGCCAATACTATTTTTTGCCAGAATTATTTTAACCAATTCACCATAAATATGTAAATCTCCTCATATTCAAGATGCATTTAACAAAAATTGAACACAACCTTTTTAAGTATATATTATTCAAAATAATTTTCCTGTCTATATATAGGCACTATAACAAACTAATGCCCTATGCCAATCTCTTAAATACATAAATACATGTGTGTGTAGTTATTGTACTTAAGTAAAATCAGAAGTTCTCATTTATATAATGTACAAGAGCATATTTATATACAATTAGATCAATATGAAATCGTTTATACATTTTCTATGTTTCATCACAATCTTCTTGGCGGTGGATGATATTCCTGACAATGGGAGATATCGTCTTTGACTTAGAAGATGTTGTCTCTGACTTCTAACACTCCCCCTCAAGTTGGAGCATATATATTTATCATGTCCAACTTATTACAAAGATATTCAACCCGTGTCCCATTTAAGGCTTTTGTCAGAAGATCTACCAGTTGGTCGTCGGACCGTATGTGCCCTGTTGATACAATATTTTCTTTGATCTTGTCATGAATAAAATGACAATCATCAATATGTTTAGTACGTTCATGGAATACAGAGTTCGATGTTATATGAAGTGTTGTTTTATTGTCACACCATAGTTTTGCAGGTAATGTTGTGATGATGCCAATTTCCTTCAAAAGCTGAAGTACCCACACAATTTCTTATACTGACTGTGACATCGCTCTGTATTCCACTTCTGCACTTGACTTTAACACAACCCTTTGCTTCTTACTTCTCCAAGTTATCAAATTTCCACCAACAAACACAGTAACCCATAGTAGATCTTCTTGTGGCCTTTGATCCTGCATGATCCGCATCACAAAAGCACTCAAATTTAGTGTGCCCATTATCTGTATAAAGAATACCAAGCCCTGGAGAGCCTTTTAAATAATGCAAGATATGTTCTAAAGCTTCCCATTGTGCCACTGTTGGTGATGCCATGAATTGGCTGAGCCTACTGACTGAGAAGGTTATATCAGGACGAGTTACTGTTAGATAATTCAGTTTCCCAATAAGTCTTCTATATATCTTAGAAAATGGAAACGGATTTAATTTCTCTAGATCAATCTTCTTCTTCAAATCATCAGGAAGCTCATCAAACATATTAGCATCAAGATCTAGAAAGGGATTTAGAATCATGGGGATGTTGCTTGGTGCAGCTTCAAGTTTTCCAATCTCCTTTAAGAGATCAAGAACATACTTTCTTTGAGTCAAAAAATACCTTTCTTGCTTCTCAAAACCTCAATACCAAGGAAGTACTTTAATGATCCAAATCTTTTGTCTGGAAGTGAGAGTTTAGGAAGATTTTAAGTTCTGAGATTCCAGAACAATTACTTCCTGTAATCACAATATCATCACCATATACTAAGAGAAGAATCATGCCTGCATCAGATTGTTGGTAGAACACAGAGTGATCACACTTGCTTTAATGTAACCCAAACTTCTTGACCACATTACAGAATTTATCAAACCAGGCTCAAGGACTTTGCTTTAGACCATACAGTGACTTCCGGAGGTAGCACACTTTCCTATTCTCCCCCTGAGCAACGAACCCAGGTGGTTGCTCAATATAAACTTCTTCCAAAAGATCACCATTTAAAAAGGCATTATTAACATCTAATTTATGCAAATCCCAATGATATATGGCCGCCAAAGAAACAAGAAGATGAACTAAAGTGAGTTTGGCTACAGGAGAGAAAGTCTCAAAATAATCAAGACCATAAGTTTGGGCATATCCTTTGGCAACAAGGCAAGCTTTTAGTCGTTCTAAGGAACCATCAGCCTTAGTCTTAACAACAAATACCCATTTACATCCAATGGCTTTCTTGCCAGGAGGGAGATCAACAAGAGTCTAGGTACCAGCTGTTTCCTATGCCAAGAGTTCTTCTTCCATTGCGACACGCCAACCAGGGTGAGTTAGAGCTTAGTGAAGGGTAGTAGGTGTGGAAATGGAATTAAGGGTGGCCATAAGAGAAGATGAAATAGTGGATAAAGACTGATAAGAGACAAAAGATGAGATAGGATAGATACAGTCAGCATATCATTTGGGAAGACAATGAGGACGGGTACCTTTACGAAGTGCAATGGGTAGGTCATCAAAAGTATCACCAAGAGAAACAGGAACAAGTAGTTCAGTAACAGCAAGAGGAGGATCAACGGAAACAGAAGCAGGAACGAGGGAGACATCAACAGAATCAATTGGCGAAGCAGGAGCTTGTGAAGGTGAATCATTAGTAACATCAGCATCATTGATGATATTAGGTTTCGGAACAGCAGCCTGTACTAGTGAGAGAAGGATAGGATAAACCAGGATATCATCAGAATTACCCATGACAGAGTGAGACTCAAAGACGAACAAAGTCTTGAAGAAAGAAGAGGATTCATGAAACATAACATCGGTGGACACAAGGTAACGACAGAGATCAGGAGAGTAACACCGATAACCTTTCTAAATTCTAGAATAGTCAAGAAAAACACATCTTAGGGACTTGGGATCAAGTTTGCTAACACTAGGACGTATATCCCGAATAAAACAAACATAACCAAAGATTTTAGGATCAACAGGAAATAGCTTAGAGGTGGGAAACAAACGGAATACGGAATATCCCCACCAAGAACAGTCAAAGGCATGCGATTGATGAGAAAACAGGCAGTAGAGACAGCATCAGCCCAAAAAATTTTAGGGACTGAGGAATGAAACATGAGAGCTCGGGCAGTTTCTAAGAGATGTTGGTTCTTTCTTTCAACAACACTGTTTTGCGCAGGGGTATAATAAGCATAAGAGGATTGGTGAAGAATACCATGAATTTGCATGTAATCGGTGAATGGGGCGGAAAAATATTCTTTTGCATTATCACTTCGTAAGATTTTCACATGAGTGTTAAACTGGATTTGAATTTCAGCACAAAAATTACGAAAATGAGTAAACAATTCAGAATGCTGTTTCATTAAGTAAAGCTAGGTGGTTCGGGAAAAATCATCAACAAAAGTGACAAAATAATGATAACCGGTCTGAGACATAATTGAACAAGGATCCCAAACATCAGAATATACTAACTCAAAGGGGGATGCAGCCCGTTTATTGACGCGAGGTGCCAAATGAATACGATGATGTTTGGCAAACTGACAGGACTCACATTCTAAAGTAAACACAGAAGAAAATTGAGGATACAATTTTTGAAGAGACGGAAGCGACATATGACCTAGACGACAATGAACTTCAAAGAGAGACGACCCACCAGAACAAGCAACAGAACGTGACACCTGATCATCAAGGATGTAATGTCCACCAGATTCATAGCCTCTACCAATAATCTGCTTCGTCAATAGATCCTAAATTAAACAATGGTCAGGGAAGAGTGAAATAAAGCAGTTTAACTTACGAGTGAGTTTACTTGGAGATAAAAGGTTAAAGGTGAGATCTGGAATATTAAGAATAGAGGATAATGAGAGGGAGGCAGTTGGTTGAACAGTGCTTGAGCCAGTAACACGGACGGGAGAACCATTGGCGACAAATATGGATGACGGGTTGGTATAGGGGGCATATGAAGAGAATAAGTGATTATTACCTGTCATGTGATCGATGGCACCAGAATTAATGATCCACTTAGTTGAAACAGTAGTAAGACCATAGGACAGAGTACTTGTGGCTAGAGCCCCTGCAGAAGAAGATCCAGATCCAGAATCAGAGAGACCAGGTGTCTGGGCAATATGAGCAAGGCCACACTGTTGATCACGCTGCTGTTTATTTTGCAATTTTTGACAATTTTTCTTAATGTGTCCAGGTTCCTTGCAATAATTGCAGATAATACTGCCAGAAGTCATTGTAGGAGAATGATTATTTTGTTTGCACCCATAATTCCTGTTCTCAAAGGGACCACGCCCAGCTAGAGTACTTGCAGTTGGATCTACAGAAGAGTGAATCAAGCTATCAGCAGGAAGAACCAGGGAGAAAACATCTTCAAGAGAAGGAAGCTCTTGACTAGACAGAATCTGAGAACGAATAGTCTCATAAGACAAGTTGAGAGCTTCAAGGAAACTTATGATAGCTTGAAGTTCCAAGTTCCTGATTCGAGTTGAGAGATCTGCTTGTGGAGACATAAGTACTTTCATTTCCTCATACATCCTCTTGAAGTCCAAAAAGAAATCTTTCAATGGACGATCTTATGCTGTTGAGAATGATAAAAACTTTTACAGATTTTATGAACCCGAGTAATATTTCCTTTTCCAGAAAACATAAATTCAAGATAACTCATGATTTCTTTGACAGTGTTACAATGGCTAACAGAAGATAAAATCCATGGTTCAATTAAATTTTGAATTTGGAACAAAAGTCGAGCATCTGCTATTTGCCAAGTCAAAAGTTTTGTTTCATCACCAAAAGGAGAATCCTCAGTTAAATGGGTTTCCATCTCAATCCCCAGAATATAAACTCTAACTATTTTGTTCCAATCACTATAATTTGTCCAACTTAACTGTGAAGCAGTAATCTTTACAAACATAGGTAACATATCAGAGTTTTTAGAATCAGTCATGATGTGAATTGAATAGCAGGGCACGAACGATTCTCAAAAAATATCAACAAATGAACAGGAGGACTCACAATGTTTCACGAGCAAACCAGTAGAGTAACTTTAAACAAGCTGCAACCCATGGGACCCGCAGAGATATATTAAACCAATATATATAGTACCTTAATCAAGGCAAGGGACCCATAGACAGAAATACTAACTCAGAACACTGAAGTTAGTAACAAATTGCAATCCACAAACGTTGAAACCGGAAGCGAAGAACCAAGCTCAAAATTCAAAAGTGTCGGATGGCCACGAAACTTTAAGAGTGGGTAGAGCAAGCCAAGTCGATCAGTGCGCCACAAACGCCGTCGTGAATGGAGGTCGGAGATGGCCACACGCGCGGCGTGTGTACTAGAGCGCCGAAGATGGGGGCGGCGTGTGGGTGGCCATGCACGGTCGGAAGGCTACCAGAAATGGGGTTCTGGCCGATCTTGGGGTGGAGAACATGGTGATGTGGCGCGTTTGGCCAATGGAGCACTGACGGTAGCAGATCTGAAAGGGAAGGGAGCTTGCTTACCGGAAAAAATGGAGTTTTAACCGGAAAAGAAATGAAGCCAGATGCAAAATGAAGCTCGAGGCTCTGATACCATGTACTTAAGTAAAATCAAAAGTTCTCATTAATTTATGTAATGTACAAGAGCATATTTATATACAATTAGATCAATATGAAATCGTTTATACATTTTCTACATTTCATCACAATCTTCTTGGCGGTGGACGATATTCCTGACAATGGGAGATATTGTCTGACTTGAAAGATGTTGTCTCTGACTTCTAACAGTTATGTTCGTGTATGTGCGTGCAAGTGTCTGTATTTATATACATAGACATAGGAAACTCAATATAGTATTAAAGTTGTAATTATTTTCAAAAGCAAAAATTCAAGATGGTGCCAAAAACAAGTAAAGTAAGTATATTAGTCTTGAAACTCAAGACATAGAGGTCCAAGCCTAGAGAGCAGATCCTGTTCAGTAAGGTTAGGTTGTGAGTTTGCATATTAGTCATCATTAAACTAATTAGACATATTTTAAAACGCACATCATTTTCCGGGACACGCTATTTTAAAAACCATGTATGTTTCTACATGGACATAACTTAATTTGCTTGCTATTTTAAAAACCATACGTATGCCTTGATGCTTGCTAATCAACATGGTGTGGATTACAGGTGAGAAAAGAGGATGTGAGGAGGAATTGAATCGTGCTATATTTGTTAACGACTGGAGTGATGTTAAAGCAATTCTAGATGAAAACCCTTATGCCTTGACTGCTAGAATTGGTTCTGGAGGCAAAACAGCACTTCATCTGGCTGCACAGTATGGGTATATCGCCATGGTGGAGGAGTTGCTCAAACTACTCCCTCCAGAATTCCTTCTAACCGCTGATTCTGAGGGTTTTACAGCACTTGGATTGGCTTGTTGGTATAATGGAAATACTCATATTGCAAAATGCCTCGTAGACAAGAATAATGGCATACTTGCCATTCTAAACATACGTGATAATCTTCCCGTTACAGTGGCTTTTGCAAATAATTTCCAAGAAATGGGACGGTATCTTTATTCTGTCACTCCATTTGAATGCCTCACAGGCCATCCGGGTTCTAATCTTCTTTGTCATTGTCTTCAAGCACAATGTTTTGGTATGTTATGTTATAAATTATTTCTTTTGTTTTTGATATTGCTGTCAGTTCATGGCGTGCCTATATATGTATGTGTGTGCAGATATTGCGCTGAATTTGCTTTATCGTCATGAAGAACTGCTTTTCGTGCCCAGCGATTGCGATGATGCAGGGTCTATGCCAATTCATCTTATCGCAATCTTGAATACTGTTATTCTTAGCCCAAGTGAACTTATCTTCTGGAAACGATGGATCTATAACTGTCAATATCAGAATACCTAAGTATATGTTTCAAACTTCCTTTCTTTTTTATTATCATGTGTAGATTTTATGTTATACAAGTCTCACACATCATTGCTAAAAGTTTCTTTATTTGGTCTTAATTGTGGTCTGCAGAGAAACGCTACAGAGTATAATACTTTGGAAAATATAATAAAGGAGATTATTACAATTGAATAGATTAAAGATCAACCTATATATAAAAAAAAGTAAATTAAGAAAACTTGATTCAAAATACATTTAATTAACATAGAGAACGCGTTTTTTTATATGTTGATTTATCTTATTTATTTATTATCATCATTATTACTTATATATTTTTTTTAACGACATGATCTTTAATTTGGTTGTTTCTTTGCCCATGTAAGATATAAATAAACCTTCAACCACAGCTATCAATCATGTTTCATTGGACATCCAACAAGAAGATAGAAGTCGAGGAGATCAAGCAATGTTTACTGAGCCAGGTATGTTATTACAAAAATATTGTTTGGAGAATATGAGTAATATATAATTTCGAAGGCATTAAAATTTGTAACTTTTACATATTGCTTTTTTTAAAGTAATGTAAGAGCTAGTAAAAGAGCTTGCTTTGGTTATAAATGTAAAGCCTCAATTCACTTTAGCTCCTAAATTTATAATTTTTCAATAAACTCATTGATAATCACGTATAAGGCTAACTTTCATTAAATTAACAGGGCAGGGTTTGCTACAAAGGCTCATCACCTCTACAGGTAATTTTGTAGGTATGGATGCTAACTCTCATACTTGTTCAAGCTTACACTTAATTATAAATTAATCTAAACTAACTAAAATATCCATGTGTGATACGTATCAATCTAGGAATGAAGAAAATACAAGAGCTAAAGTTGCTGCATGCACAAGTAGATGCCCTTCTACTTCTAGTTTGTAAGAATGCAAGGAAAGCATTCCTAAAAGAAAAAAAGGGTATAGATGCAGCTTTATGTCTTGCAGCTAAAGAAGGGAATGCCGAGTTTGTGTTACAAATATCAAAAGAAATCCCAGAGATTTTCCTCAGACAAGTAATGGTTGAATGTTTCTCTGAAGCTCTTCATCATCGACAAGCTAGGGTTTTCAACCTTATTCGTGAGTTTCGTTTCAAGCATGGCCTGGTATCATCTAGACTTGAATATGATCGAAGTACCTTAATGCATAGGGCAGCTATAAGGGCTCCTGATCACGTTCTTGATCGCATCCGCGCACCCACGCTGCAAATGCAAAGAGAATTACAATGGTTCCAGGTAAGAGAAAGACATGTATAAATGTTTGAGTCATAATCTACTATAAATATTGAAATGTTTCCCTGTGAGTTTCACTTTCTTTGGCGCCACACATTAAGAAGTCCAGAATCATTCAAAGTCATCACAAAGAAAGTAAATCTCATGATGTCTAGCTTTGAATCAAATTAAAGTTCCACTTTCTTTGCTGGCCATCTTCTCCCAAAATGGTTATACTAATAGTCTGGCTATACTTTTTGTAACAAATGCAGGAGGTGGAGAGTTTAACGCCTCCAAGCTTTAGGACATTTCGAAACAAGAATGGTTTGACCGCTAAAGAATCATTCAGAAAAAGTCATAGAGAGTTAATGAAGGAAGGAGAAAAATGGATAAAGGACACGGCATCTTCATGCTCAGTTGTTGGTACTCTAATTGTGACCATTATGTTTGCAGCAGCTTTTACTGTTCCAGGAGGAAATGATCAAAATCTTGGACACCCATTATTCATCAAACAACCATTTTTTAAGGTGTTCATATTCTCAACCATAATATCATTCCTCTTTTCTTCAACCTCTGTTCTAATGTTTCTAGCAATCCTTACCTCTCAATATTCAGAAGAAAAGTTTCTCAAGTCTTTACCAACAAAATTGATTATGGGTCTTTCTTTTCTTTTCATATCCATTGTAAGCATGATAACAGCCTTTCTTTCAACCACCTATCTGATGTTGAAGCATGCAAACTATTCATGGGGTCTCCTTCCTATTATGATACTTGCAAGTGTTCCGATCTTCCTCTTTGTGCTGTCACAATTCCCTCTTCTTCTTCACACTTATATTTCTACGTATGGGAATATCTTTGGCAGGAAGGTGAGGCCGTGGCCATGAGATGGATTTGTAATTGATGTAGCTCTTTGTTCTTGTATTATTTGAATAAATATGATTTGATGTTTCTTGTCTTTGACATTATTGACATGATCTTTAAACATGAAATTTAAACTTGAAATTAATCGAATGATTACATTGAGTAATCATGATGTTTAAACCTAGATATATCTTATAATTTATAGGGAAAATCCCTTAAAACTACCACTGAAATAGGTAAATCCTGATTCAGTGCAATGAATTTGCGAAATCCCGATTCAGTGTTGTGTCAATACGGATGAACAGTGCAGGTATGCGAAAAGGCGATTTTGCCCTTCAGTGCTCCCTCCCACCACTTCAGAATGACAACACGAGACTCTTAATTAACAACTCCGGATTCTTAATTAATAAGTCCGCTTTATTTCTTCACATACTCGTATTTCAAAAATATAGTGTTGTTAATGTAAAATACGATGTTGTTAATAAAGAAAGAGGTGTTGTTATTGGCCCTAAAACTTAAATTACAAAGTTGTGAAACAAGAAATGAGAATTGCTAATGTAGAATATAGTGTTGTTAATAACAAAACCGATGTTGTTATTGTGAAAGTAAAAAGAAGAAACTGGAGTTGTTAATCAAAAATCGGGAGTTATTAATTAAGAGTCTCGTGTTGTTATTCTGAAGTGGCGAGAGGGAGGGCTAAAGGGCAAAATCATCTTTTCGCATACCCACACTGTTCATCCGTATTGACACAACACTGAATTGGGATTTCGCAAATTTGCTGAACTGATTTGGGATTTAGCTATTTCGATGTTATTTTTAAGGGATTTTCCCTAATTTATATCTTGGTCTTTCTAAAATTAAAAAACTCGACAATAATTAAAAGTCATTACTTCACTATATATATTCCACTTTGATATTAAATTCTCGTCCTGTCAACTTTTATTGAAGAATGAATGTTTTTGGTTCTTATAACTTATAATCATTTCCATAAACTAATTTATCTTAATTTTTAATTTGTCCCAATAATTTAATTTTTTAAAAAGTCATCTGTATAATCCCAAAATAACCCTGTAACAGAATCATTTCAACTTTCGATATTTATGGGCCCAGCCTGTATTTTAAACGTAAGCCTGTGGGCTGAAATAGCAAGGAACTAAGGCCCAAAACGAGATCCATTGGTCTGCCTAATTGGCTGTCGGTCAAAGTCTGCCAAATGGCTTGATGCGCGAAGAAAAGCATATTTGTTTGGGCTTAAATTTGCTTATAAGTTGCTTTTTACGTAAATCGAGACACAACTCCTCTCACATACTTACTTCGTATACCGTAAATCACTATTAAAAAGCAACTTATAAGCAATCGAATCGCTAAAACAAACATACCCGAAGTCTCTTCTCTGATCTTCTGTTTATCTGCTCTGACCTATTTTTTCTCTATTTTTACTTTGCCTTCTTCCCTTTCTGCATCATTCAGTATTATAGCCTGATTTTTAGTCCAAAGTCTATCATAGATGCTTGCAAATTTCTTTTCTAATTGGAAAAATTGAGGAAAAATCCCCATTAAAAATTCTATTGGTGGGATTCACATAAATTAGAATATCAATATGTATGAAAATTTCTTAAATACTTCTTACCGATAAATTTTTCAGTTTGCAGTGAAAACTCAGACAGGAATTACTGGATAAGTGGTTGAAGCCTGAAGTTGGCAGTGAGAGAAAAAAGGTTAAGACATTTTTACCCCAAACTGCCCGTTGGGAAAATTGCAATGGCGGTACAACGGATAAATACAAACAGGCAAACATATTCGCAGACAAAAATCGCTTGAAATTCAGTCCCCAAAGCCAAATTGTGGCGTACGCGGCATCTCTTCGCTTCTCTTCTCCGAATCAAACATTTCACCACACAATTTCTGATTCAGCGTCGTCGTCGTCGTTGTCGTCGTCATCATCTCTGTCCTTTCTCGTTTTTATTTAAATTCTGTCTTCCATTTCAAGCCACTATTATGTCTTTTGGTGGTTGAGGCATTGTAT
This sequence comes from Inga oerstediana, assembly GCA_963210345.1. Taxonomy (NCBI): domain Eukaryota; kingdom Viridiplantae; phylum Streptophyta; class Magnoliopsida; order Fabales; family Fabaceae; genus Inga; species Inga oerstediana. The sequence goes on from OY723406.1 coordinate 21,201,892, forward strand.
TTGAACAGTACTACCAAATTTAGCGTTCTGCGTTTCCTATCCGATGAATTTTGTCGATGAAGCTGCGCCTGAAAAACCCGTATTGTTGGCAGATGGAAAGCGGTGACGATACCAAATCAAAGGTATTTCGTCTATTCCAACCTTGCTCTGCGATTTCCTTTTCATTGCTGTCTTTTTCTTTGATTGGCTTAGTGAGAAATTGTACTTTAATATTGTCTGGAGTTACTCTTTTTCCCCTCCATTTCTATTGCGCTAATTTATTAGTGGGAGAAACAGTAGGAGGAGAAAGTTAAAAATAGCCCCTAAAATCGGACAGCTGTAATTTACTGATTATCAACTTTTTTTCTAGTTCACCATTTTTTTTCCCTTTTGGCTGCTTTGTTTCGAGTAAGGAAGCTCAGAGGTGGACTTGTTGAAAGGAAATATATCTAGTGACGTAGAATAATTTGGGGTTAGCATATTGAAGTTGATGAAACCTGCACTAGTGTCTGGATTCCTTGTAAACGGAATAATGCAGTTAGGCTTCTGGCAAGTTTTGTAACTTGTAAATGTAAACCAAGTTGCTGAACATGGAAATGGAGATGTATTGGGAAATACGTGGTGTTCCATTTAATTGACTTGTGTAGATAACTAGATACAGCTTTGTTGGTTTTTTCCAAAACAATGTCCAACTCACAGTTTGCAGTTCGTAACTACAATATATTCTGACAATGTATCATTACTGCGATTTGCAGAAGTTTAATGAACTTAAAATGTTTTTTACATATATGTCAAAAGCTACTTTCTGTAATTCATCGGCTTTAGTCCAACTATATGTTACTTTTATGGTTTCATCCTATGAGTTTACATACCTTGAGATTGTCATGGCATCATTTGAGTATTCTCCTTTATTAATATGATTTTGCACTGTAGAACCTCTTAGATGACCAATGTAGTCAAAGGTGAAAGGTGTCCTAGTAGCACTAGATCTCTAAAATGCTTTAGGAAAGAGATGCTCAAAATGTACATGTCTAGTGAAACATGGAGCTAGTGTTTGAAAAATGTTAGAAGTATGCTATACACACAAATATATATAGAAGTTTCAAACAGAATATGACATAAATTATCTATGTAAACATAATAATCATCAAATGCGTTCACTAATGTCACTATTAAGCATAGTAGTCATATTTCTATGGATGTGATCCCTTGGGTTGGCATTATTTTATTGTAATTGTGCGAAACTTAAAAAAGAAATAGCTTGAATATTATTCTAGAATATGAAAAATTGCCAAATGTGCCATCAGCAAGGTATCTGGTTGAAGCCAGCACCTCATGGTGTGAGGGTGAGAGGCACTGGGCTTCTTCGGCACCTTGCCTCAGTGCCACCTTTAATTCTTGCCCTGGAGGGGGGGTTAGGTTTCTCAAACCCTGGTACCTCTAATTCTCTCTAACCATCTGTCACCCATTTCTGTGATAGTGCATCTAACTTCTGATCAAATGGATGATTTCCATCCTTATTTTCACTGCTAATTTGAACAAAGTGCCAAGATTGACCGATTTGGATTGAGTTCTTAATCATTAGGTAAATTTTTGTTGGCTTAAACAAGCTAACTGATAGCAAAGAAAGAAGTCAGAAATGATGTTCTTATGTCAATGTTAGGATTTAAATGAAATATTCTCATGGCAAAGATCAGTTTTTTCTGGTAAAACCAACATGAATCTGTAGAATACAATAAATTTATCATTATAGATTTTTTGTAGAAAACTAATGGTTTGATGTATGTTATGACATGTACAAGACCAAACATAGCATATGCTATGGGAAAATTAAGTAGATACACAAACAATCCAAGTATGACACACTGGCATATTGTAGAAAGAATGTTGAAGTACTTGAAAGGAACAATTAACTATAATTTAACTTATAGTGCTAATCCTTTCAATCTAAATTGCACCCCATAAGATAGGTATAGGCGGAAGAAAATTAAGCCTAAAGGAAAGTGTTGCCCACACCTTGAATGTAGTAACACAAAAATTTATTAAAAAAAAAAAAAGAAAGGAGAAAGAAATTGTTATGGTCACAAAATTAGACTTAAATGATTAGTTCTTTCTTAATTAATATTGTAATTATTTGTTTTAAATATATTTCAAATTTGAATGGTAGTCTAATGAAATTTGTGCTACTTCTCATCATTGTGTTTTGGATTCGAATCCTTTTTCTACCATAAAGGGTAATTTTTTTTTTTAGATTGTAAGATTAATAAAAAAAACCCTTCTTTAAAATAATAATAATAACCATTACAGTAAAATAAAAAAAAATAAAAATAAAAAAAGAAGAAGAAGAACCCATGATAGATATTTCTATCCTCCCTCTCTTCTTATTTTTTCCGTGAATGGAGAGACAAGAGGAAGCTTCAAGAAACTTTGAGAAATCAAAAATCCCATTCCTATTCTTCCGTCTTTCTCATCTGCTTTCCATGTCTGTCGCTTGTGTGCTCGGCCATCATCTTCATCAACCGTTCTCCTTCTTCCTCTGCTCAACATCGCTGGACCTTGCTTCCTCTGTTCTTTTGTTTCCCCCTCCCTTCCAGTCAACATATTTGCAGCAGAAACAAGGAGGGAGAATTTTAGGACTGTTCGACTTTCTCCTTCACCTTTCTTGGTATTGATACTCGATTCTTTCATTGATGTTATGTTTGCTTCTTCTTTCTCTGTTATGTGGCGTTGCTGTGTGAGGGTGGGGACAGTTTGCTTCTTTACTTCTTTACTTTGATTATGCGTTTATTATACATGGTATGTATGAATGTCTTCCTCCTCTTTTGATTTCCACAATGCTTGAATATATGATTGAGTAGAGAATATTGCTTTCCCTTCTGTAAATTGTTCTTTCGTTTTTTTTGTTTGGAAAGGATGTTTATTCCTCCAATTAGTAATTGGTTTGAGAATGTCGAAGGGTTTGGTAATTACTTAAGATTGGATTTGAAGTTTTAATATATGAAATGTGGGGATGTAATTTTAATAAAAGATTATTCTTGAAGCTTGTAAAATGGAGTGCACATAAGGTGTTTGAAAAAATGCTTGAGAGAACGTTACCAAAAAAAAAATGCTTGAGAGAAGAATTTAAACTTGTAATGGTGAAAATGTTATTAACCAAATCATGGAATGGAGGAAATTTTAAGAAAACCATTCTTGCTAATGGAATAGGTATGATTAGATGGTATTATTTATGATTTAACTTTGATTATCATGTGGTGCTAGATCAATTGTTTGGTTTGTGAGATTTTGAGATATTGTGACAAGCAAGTATGGCAAAGATGTTTGCCTTATTAGTTAATATTGAGTGCCCACTAGATGTTTGTTGAAATGTTTGAAAGGAATGAGACTTAATTTTGATATGTTTCTATAGTATTTTAATGGTGATGAAGAAATTATTAACACACACACACCAACTTGAATTGAAGCCTTGCGTAGATGTGGGATTTGAAAACTTTATATCTTCATGGTGATTGTTGCTACTAAATTTTAAATAAGCACCGCAAGTGTATGGGCCGTAGAATAGTATAATAGCAAATCAAGGTCGTCCCACAGAGATTCAAGATGATTGCTAATTAGGCATTAAAGTTCTTATTTGTATTTAAACTGAGCAAATCAAAGAAGGAAATGAATTTTGAAAATCTATTTAAACAAAAGCAAAAATATGAAATTTAATGTTTTTAAGATTTCAATGGAGGAAAACAACTTAGAGTGGCTAATCCCTTCTTTAAGTTTTAGAGCATGTATTTACCCAATTAAAAGCACTTAATGTTAATTTGTTAATCTAGAGTTTAAATAGATATAAATATCTTTCAATTACTCATACCCATCTCTCAAGTTAAAATTGTTATTTCTAACTAATTTACTCAAGAGGCAATAATTGTCTAAATTCACTCTAATACGATTATATGGGTCCAATAGGTATATTTTTGTCCTATTGGCAAATTAGAATAAATTCTAATCTGACATTACTTAGTCATATAGTCCAATTAAATATCCCTCTCCCAAGGCTAATCTAAATTCCCCAAATTTATACTTAGTGATAATCAAGAACAAAGTAAACAAGACATAATATAATAAAGTAAACAAAATAACATTAAGCACAAATTAATGAGTTCATACATGCTTAAATCCCCAAATTAGTTCATAGCTAATCTAGATTTCAAGATAATTTATAATTAAGCATTAAAGTTCTCATTTTCATTTAAATTGAGCAAATCAAAGAAGGAAATGCATTTGAAAATCAATTTAAGCAAAAGCAAAAATATGAAATTTAATGTTTTTAAGATTTCAATGAAAGAAAACAACTTAGAGTGGTTAATCTCATCTTTAAGTTTTAGAGTATGTATTTACCCAATTAAAAGCACTTGATGTTAATTTGTTAATCTAGAGTTTAAATAGATATGAGTGGTGAACCATGACCAACAAACAAAAATAAAAAATAAGCTTACATTGTTATCTAATAGATCAAATGCTTTCCCCAACATATTTCTTCTCATTTGGTTCATCTCATGAACTTGTTTTGCAAGCTGCAAGAATAGTATATTCAAGTGGTATCAGCCATCATTTTAATTTTCTTCCTCTTTCTCAAGTTAAAATTGTTATTTCTAACTACTATACTCAAGAGGAAATAATTATCTAAATTCACTCTATAATTATATGGATCCAATAGGTATATTCCTATCCTATTGACAAACTAGAATAAATTCTAATCCCACATTACTTAATCATATGGTCCAATTAAGTTCCCTCTCTCAAGGCTAATCTAAATTCCCCAAATTCATATTTAGTGGTGAACAAGCACAAAGTAAACACGTCATTACATAATGAAGTAAACAAAATAACATTAAGCACAAATTAATGAGTTCATACATGCTCAAATCCCCAAATTAGCTCATAGCTGCTCTAGATTTCAAAAACTACTGGCCACATATGAATTTAACCAGAGTCAACACAGCAGCACTAAGGTTCAGATTCAAATTCATGAAGGAAAGAAAAATAGAACAAATCACTGTGCAACATGCCTTCCCCTCCTATCGGTTCCAGTATGACTGAACAGCAACTCCTCTCTTCTTCTCACAACTTCAATCACGTTCTCTCACCAGCTTAAGGAAGAACAACCCAACTGTTCCATCAATGGTTTCTCTGTTTCTGATTCAGCTCTCATCACTGTCAAGCTTGTCAGACCTGGGGAAGAAGAAGATGAACCAGAAGCTAATAGCGCCTCCCCAGGTCCGGAACCTCCAGCTGATGCTCCTCTCTCTCGCGAGCTTGTTTTTGCTTAAAGAAGGCGATGGATATTCCCCAAGGTCGGTTGCTCTCTCTCTCTCTCTCTCTCTCTCTCTCTCTCTCTCTCTCTCTCTCTCTCTCTCTCTCTCTCTCTCTCTCTCTCTCTCTCTCTCTCGCTCTGCACCCCCTGCTCTCTGCCAAAAGTCCATAGCGTTCCTTTAGAGCCTGTTTGGTTTAAAGGGAGGGGATGGAATGGGAGGGGCTCATTTTTCATCCCCTCCAAAACCCTCCAATTTGGGGGGAACAAAAATGAGGGGATGGGAGGAATTTGGAGCCCCTCCTTTGGGGCCCCTCCCTCCAATTTTTCATACCAAATAAGGGGAGGAGCTCATTTTTCATCCCCTCCCATCCTCTCCCCTCCAACCAAACAGATCCTTAGGTTTCTTCCCTTTGCCAATTGCTCAAAACGGTGTCGCTGCAATATTACTTCTTACACACTTTCACTCCTCTGGCATGTAGCACATGATATCAATTTGTGTGTATTTGGATTAGCTTTTGAAAATAGCTTTTACGATTCACGAGGTAAGTATATGAGAGGGATTTTAAGCATGTTTGTTTCAGCTTATAAAAACTTATAAGTTGCTTTTTACGTAAATCGAGACACAACTCCTCTCACATACTTACTTCGTATACCGTAAATCACTATTAAAAAGCAACTTATAAGCAATCGAATCGCTCAACCAAACATACCCTCTTGACTTGCAGAAAATAACTTCTGAAATCACGGTTTAGGTGTGTTCGAATTAGCTTTTGAAGAATAGCTTCTGGAGAGAAAGTGGAGAATAGCTTCTAGAGAATAAATTTTGAAAAGACTAGATTATGAGAAAAAAGTGATTTTAATAAAATGAGAGTGTTTGGGTATTATGATAAGAATAACTTTTTTTCATGATATGAGGCCTACATAATGAGAAAAGACCAATGAGAGAGAGGGTAGGCCCACATAAGGAAAAAGGACCAATGAGAGAGAGATGGTGGGACCCATGCAAAGGAAAAGGCAAAAAAAATATATTTTCCCAAAACCTAGATTTTGACCTAGGTTTTGAACCTAGGTGGTTTTGAGATCAAAACCTAGGTTTGGAAATATTTCGAGTGTTCTTGCACCAAATCAAGGTTTTGATTCAAAATCTAAGTTTTGAACAAGAAGCCGAACACACACTAGATCACAACCTTTTCCGTCTATTTCAAAAAACGGCGTCACTCTGATTCATTTCCCTTTTGTCAAACACCGTGTGGCACTTCTTCTCTAATGATTTGTATAGCCTCTTTCCAATTGATTCTCGCCTCCACAAATGCAACGTATCTTATTGACAAAAGGAAAGGAATCAAAAGCTAAGATAAAATAAAAGATTATAATAATAATAATAATAATAATAATAATAATAATAACAACAACAACTTAAACTCAATCTCTTTTCTTTTCTTTTCTTTTTTAACTATTAATATTAATATTAGTTATTTAAAACTAAATCTATTTTTATTTAAAAATATTGTATTTATAATTAAATCCCAAATCATGCATCAAATTGATATCTTATCAAAATTTTAGGTGAATCTTTCTAATTTAGCATTGATGACTCTTCTAATCTACCAAAATTTATCTCAAAATCTATTAAGAATGAGAAGTCATAAGTGATGTTGGAAAGAGGACTATTGGAAAATTCCGAAGATTAAGTTGCTTGTTCTTTTGTTAGTATTTGGGTGGTATATGAAGTGTGGAATGTTGGATGAAAGAGCTTTATTAAATTGAATTCATCATTACGTTAAATTGGCATTGACATAATTATATAGTATAGAAACCACTTAATATGAATGTTGAACTTGGAAAAGATTTACATGAATCATAGTGATATAGAAATCAAGAGGCTTGCTTGGTGAAATAAGTCTCATGGTATGCTTAAACAAGGAAAGTGAAAGATAAAGACTTGAGGAGTTTGGTGAAAAATTTATGTTATTGGAAGAGATTTGTTTTCTTTTCTACAAGTATGAATGTGTGGCTATGTAATTTAATAAATAAAATAACCAATAAAATTATCTTGTGTTTTGGATGAATGTTTAAATCTTGAGAATAAATTAAATACAAGAATTATATTGAAGTGATGATGTTGTTCTATTGGTTAGGCAGTTGGGTTACTACAAGGGTGGTTGTTTCGGGAAGTTTTGGAAAGAGTGGAATATATTTCGAGGAATGCACTAAGTGAGTGAATAGCGTCCCATTGATACCTGTTACATTTTCATTAAATTTTCATTTTGTAACTATTATTTTCTGAAAAAGGGCTTATTGGAATTATGCTTTTGTTTTCTTATATTTGACTGATTAGATGAAATAATGATTTTTCATTATCGTTACTTAATAGTTCCACATCATTGTATTCCTTACAAATCTTGATGCACAAGAAATTAAAGGAATCATTTGGAATGATTTTTGTGAATTTCATGCTGGGGTCCTCAGGTATGGAATATTGATTATGCGATTTCGGTATTGAAAGATCTGTTTATATATTTTACAAAAAATAGACCCCATGCATGCTTGGAAATATTTTAAAGGGGACTGAATACAGAACGTTGGTTACTAGCAGTAGTACTGTTAATCCTTAGCATGCAATGGTTAACTCGAGCTCGCTTGACATTCATGAGCATAGTACTCACGTTTGATATTCATGTGATTCGTTCTCATGCTTGTTATTAGTGGGTTTTGTACTTGCGCTTGTTTCGTGGCTTTGAGCCGCACTTGGTTACTTACCCTCGTGGATTGTTTGTCCACGCTTGTTCTCGTAGCTTCATGCTGCACTTCGTTATTTACCCTCGTGAATGTGTATCCACGCTTGTTATTTGTTCTGTTGAAGTCCTGCAAAAGATGAGATATGAGATTTACTATTTTCAAACTGATTTTATCAAACGAATTGTTTTATTATGTATTTGGTTTTATTCGTATTATGATCTTTCATATAGTTTTATTTATGATTATAATTGTATGCCCTCGAGGTTGAAACTTGTTATCTTGTTGTCATCTTTTAAAGTTAAATCTATTTAAATTGTTTTTCATTAGTATTTTATTAAATTCTATAAATGGGACATTATTCACCAGAAATATTTTTGGCCTCAAATAGTGCAGCTGATCATATTTCTCTTGGTGGTCAATATGGCTAGACTGAAGTTTAAGAGACATTTGAATGATTCCTAATTCCATATAAAACTTTAGGTTTTTTTTTTTTTTTTGCATATGCTAGTGTATCTTATGTGCTCCACGTAGCATATAGGCAGGATCCCTATCTTCTGTTGTATTTTGGAATATATGTAAGTCTATATGTTGTGGTGAAGCAGAGCTCCTAATGCTATTATGAAAATTTGGGTCACTGTAGAATTTTTAGGAAGTCTAATTTATAGGGGAGATTTTCCCCAAAATTTCTACGAGACAATTTTGATTATATAAGATATGCTACTACATGAATTTAAAATGGTTTAAATATGCTTAGGATTATTATATTACGTATGATGTTGTTAATGATATTATGATTATTATTTAATATTCATATATAAGTTAAAGGGTTAAAGAATGTGAGTTCACTTATATTCTGTGCTAATTAGCTCTAAATTTTCTAGGTGTGATATTGAAGACATTATGCACTACTTTCTTCTTCATCTCTTATTCTTATACTTCTCAAAGATCTAATCCCTCTAACAATAATTACAATTGAACTGTTAGTTTTAAAGGCTTCAATCATTATTCCAAATAAGTTAATGATCGTTTCATTCAATTTATAGTCTGGAACAATTAAGCCCACTCATAAAAAAGGAAAGAGAGGGATGGGGCTTCTCTCGCTTTTGGCTGGGGGCTCGCACGACGGGCTATTAGCTTAGTGGTAGAGTGCGCCCATGATAATTGCGTCGTTGTTTTGGCAAAATGAGCCAAGTGTGGCCCACAATAGAGATTTAGATACCCAAAAGTAACAAAAAGAGGATTCCAGAGGCCCAAAGGATAATAGTCAGATGAAGAAAACATTTGGACGATAAAAACAACTGAAGTTAAATGAAGTTAAATCTGATTAAGAAAATAAAGTGATGTATAAAGTGCACTGGCCATATTAATTAAATAACAAAGTGATGAATGAAACATCATGCTCCATGTTAACTTAACTCCAAAACTTTGACAAGTAACAACATCACACGTTCATTTAAATTTTGAATATCTCAATAATTTGATGAGTATATTATGGTCCTCAATCTCCTCATGGCTTTAACTTTTTCTAGATCACATTCTACAATTAATTTTTAAATGGGGATTTATCCCTAATTTTTCCGGTCTCCTCACACTATATTGCATTACATTCCTTAGTCCTTAGAACTAACGAATTGAGCCCTAAGTAAAAAGAAATAGATATTTAGTTATGAAGGACTGCAAAAGAAAAATGTGTCTGGTTTCCTTATTTCTATTTCTACTTTTAGTGAGTAGACAATATGAATGAAAACTTGAATGGCTATTTTCCATTTTCTCAGGTGTCTTCTAGTTACATGCATTAAAGCTTGATTTGAACTGTTCTTTTAAAAAAAAATTAAAACAGTTTGGCTAAAGGCTTTCCAAGTAATTAAGCTTCTTTCCGAAGAACCCTGGTAGACGCAAAGAAATTGCTTATAGAGGGGGCAAAGTATAAAGCTTTAAGAAGAGGGGGCAAAGTATAAAGTTTTAAGAATTTCATGGGTAGACTCCGAGTTTTTGGCATTAATGTGTCTCGTATGAATCATCGCATATTAAATACGAACAATTCAAATTTCTCGCTTGTCTCGAAGATGCAGTGAAGCCATGAACCTCTTGGTTCTCAATGGTACATGACATAGCTAACTATTTACATATTTGTGATTAATCTTAGGCTTTTGTAAGATTTAATTGAGAATTTTGGGTATGATTAAGTGTCAATCTGAGATTTGAGTGTAAGGGTAATTTGAGAATTAAAATAGCTAACTTATTATATTTTTAATTAATATTGGTGATTCCCATTATTTTTAAATTGTCAATAGTATCCAAAACTCCCTCCCATAGAGTACGTTGTGAATTGTATATTCCAAAATGACAAGGGAGGGAGAGAGGGTGCGTGTGGGTCCCCTCCCCCTATGGGGAAGGGGATTTTAAGTTGTTAAAAATATTTTTTTTTAAAAAAAAAAAGAAAAAAAGAGATGTTTGGAAACTATATATATTTTCACTATTTATCATATTACAGAGGAAAAAGAAAGTCATCCCAAAAAGTGTCAAGATTTAATTCAAAAAAGCATAAACAATTGAAAAAAGAGTACCTGAGTGTCCTAAAAAAGGAAAACGACAAAATTTTGAAAATAAATAAATTTAATATAAGGTATTTAACAAAATGAGCACTAAAGATAAGAAAATTCATTCATGCTCGTTAAAATATAAATTATTCAAAAAGAAAGGAATTGATGATTCAATGGAAAACATATCTTGCTGGTGAGGTTCACTCAATTATTGGCAAGCTGGCAGGCAACAGGGGAAAAAAATCTTGGCATAGCTTTTGTGTGGGGTCCAAAGCAAATTAAAGGAACAAGCGGTGACTGCATTTTATGAATCCCTTTTTCTTTTTAAGCTCAACGACCAGATCTTGGAATTCCCTGTTTCATGATAATTTTGTTATTCAAACAAAAATACAATTGGTTTATAAATTTCGATATGATGGCATCCTACAAACAAAAGTTTAACAATATTGTCATGATGCAGATAATTTAATTTGAAGCCAGCGTGTACATCTTTGACTCTTTGACTAACGACTCATAACTACTTGGACATGTAGGACTCAAATTCCCTATATGGAGGAAAGAGGAATGTCTTCATTAATCTCTCTTTTTATTTTCTCTTCATTTAATATCTCCATCATTAACTCTAATTTCAATGGTTGAGATTTAATACTATATAAAAATATTATTATAACATTAAATATAAAAAAATTTATCATGATAAATAGAATAAATCCCAATAATAAAGGGTTCAACCTAAATGAAGATAAGGAATATCAAAAGAAAAGTATAGAGGCGGGTAAGCATTGTTATTTTAGACACAAAGTTAGGGGGTGGAAATAAGTCAGGTGGCCTGTCAGGAGCCTACAACCTGACCTGTTTCTGACCTAAACAGGACTGGTTTGTTAGAATAAAAGGTTAGACCCAGGCCTATTTTGAAGCATGTTTAGTGCGTGTTTGGAATGGCTTATTTTTGGGCAATAAGTGCTTATAATTCGTGATTCACGGTATACGAGGTAAGTATGTGAGAGGAGTTTTTTCTCGGCTTGCGTAATAAGGGCTTATTTCCTGTACAAAACGCTTTCCCAAACATGCACTTAATAGCCTAGGCTTATTAATAAGTCTTTTAGATCTATCAGGCCGGCCTATTCATATACTTAAAAAAAAAAGGGGGGCCGACCCAGAGTCTCACACCAACAACCCAATCTCACTCTCTCACTCTCACTTTTACTCCGATTCTCTTCACCTCTAGTAAAGCTGGGAATCAGGGCCGGCCCTTGACGGGCCAGGGCCTAACAGGGCTGGCCCTAAAGGGCTCGGGGTCAGAAAAATTGCAGTTTTTTAAGGCCCGGCCCTAGAGCATCAGGGCCAGGGCCGGCCCGCAGGGCCGGGAAATCCTTTTCACAATATTTAACTATTTTTCCTGCGTATTTTCCCCAGAGAGATATAATTAGTAAATAACAACGATTAAAGTTCTAATTTAATACATAAATGTTATCAACATTAAGGTTGAAATAACACATCTCTTACAACAAACAAACACAGTTACTAATGTATAATCAAAGGTAAAATCATGTCCATAAATAACTCACACAAAGGCCAAAGTATAAGAAGGCAAGAAGCTAAATACTCTAACCTCTAAACAACATGAGTATGACGACTATCATTTTCACCTTCTTCACCACTATCATCAATTTCAAGGACATTTGATTGTGTTTCACTTTGAGCAGTAGGTTCAAGTAGTCAAATAATCATAACCTCCATCAAAAATCATACTCTATTAAGCAGAATAGTATATAATATGATTTTAGTCTAAATAGGCAGAATAATATACTCAAAAATCATACTCAAAAATCACAATATGATTCAATAAAAGACAAAATAATATACTCAAAAATCATACTCTATACAATATGAGGACAGAGTGACATATAGATTCAATAAGGTAATTAAAAAATGTAACATGATTCCTTTCCAAGTATAAAAAATAAAAAATAAAAGGGCCTAAAGGGCCGGCCCTTTTAAGCCCGAGGCCTTACAGGGCCGGCTTTTTTAGGCCCGACTTCCTTTTGAGGCTACAATTTACAAACCCAGCCCTTGAAGGGCCAGAACCTAAAAGGGCCGGCCCGACGGACTCGACCCGTTTTCCCGGCTCTAGTCCTCTAGTCGCCCAATCCCCTCCAAATTCCAATCTCACTCTCGTCTCACTCTCAATCTCAGGCTCTCACTCCAATCTCGTCTCACTGTCACTCCGTCGCTCTCACTCCGATCTCGCTCTCAGTCCACGGTCTCATTCTCACTCTCTCGCGACTCCCACCGTCAGATCTCGGATTCTCAGCTCAGCCGCTCGACCGTCGACATACACCACTCTCACTCTCTCAGTCGATCACTGTCACTCCGATCTCGGCCCTGTTCCTTTCTCAGTTTCAGATCTCAGCTGACACTGGGCAAGTCGACCCTCAGGCTCAAAATGTCAACTTTGCGAGGTGACTTGGAACAAAACTCACCCATCGATTTGGACCCTCATGTGGGGCTCTCCCGCCCTCCACCTGGTGGCTCCGCCCCTTCCCGGGGCGGTACAGCTGCAAGGCCAAAATCTGGAGAACAATTAGGTGAAACAGAACAATCCTCAGCAAGGCCACACGAGGGATCAGGTGAATGAGTACAAAAGCTCTTCTTATTTCTGTCTCCTTTGGATCAATAGCAGTTAGAAAATATCATAGGATTGTGTTAAAGACAAAACTTAGATATAAGATATAAGTTAGGTAAATTAATTGGCATTTTTACTTGAAGACAAAACTTAGATCAAGTTCCTTACTTATAATCATCATGTTAATATTGCAAGATGACTTGGAACAACACTCAGCCATGGACTTGGATCCTCTCGAGGGGCTGCACGGTCCTTCACCTGGCTCACCTTTGGCAATTGAAGAACAACTAAGTGACACAGAAAACGAGGAATCAGGTGTGTGAGTACAAAAGCTCTCCTGTAATATTGGATCAGTAGCCGTCAAAAAATGTCTCTTCTCATCGTGTTAACAAAGGTTTGGTCAAAGAAAAAGGACTAGATATTGTTTGTAAATAATACTTGTTGACTTCATTTTAATGTTGTAAAATAGAAAAATCAAAACTGTTCGGGAAATGATACTATTGCCGTTTTTGTTCAAAAAAATATGGAACCTTGTCAAGAAATCGGATGAGTTGGGAAGCTTGGTTTTTCCCATATTTTTATTAGGTAAATTAATTGGCATTTTTATTTAAAGGCAAAACTTAGATCAAGTTCCTTACTTATAATCATCATGTTAAATTCTCCAATCATATATGGTCCTATTTTTTTCCACCTCATAACTTAATCATAAACGCATAGAAAAAAATTAGTACATATGGCAAAGCGTGATTAGAGAATTTAAAACATAAATGTGGTAAGGAACTTGATCTAAGTTTTCTCCTTTACATAATTAAATTTGAGTAATTTATTTTGTCAAAGCAAAACTTGAGATTCTTCAAAGGGAGCTTTGCTTATTAAAATTTCATGAAGGTTTTTTTTTTTTTGTTTTTTCTTTACTAGTAGTGCATCATAATGAAGGTTTCACTTTGGTTAATTAATGGCTTTTCATTAATTATTTTAGCCCATACTATTTTTTGCCAGAATTATTTTAACCACTTCACTATAAACATGTAAAATCTCCTCATACTCAAGATGCATTTAACAATAATTGAACATAACATTTTTAAGTATATATTATTCAAAATAATTATCCTATCTATATATAGGCACTATAACAAACTGAATGCCCTATGCCAATCTCTTAAATACATAAATACACGTGTGTGTAGTTATGTACGCGTATGTGCGTGCGAGTGTCTGTATTTATATACCTAGACATAGGAAACTCAATATAGTATTAAAGTTGTCATTATTTTCAAAAGCAAAAAATTCAAGAAGGTGCCAGAAACAGGTAAAGTAAGTATATTAGCCTTGAAACTCAAGACACAGAGGTCCAAGCCTAGAGAACAGATCCTGTTCAAGTAAGGTCAGGTCGTGAGATTGCATATTAGTCCTCATTAAATTTATTAGATATATTTTAAAACGCACATCATTTTCCGGGTCACGCTATTTTAAAAACCATGTATGTTTCTACATGGACTTAACTTAATTTGCTTGCTATTTTAAAAACCATACGTACGCATTGATGCTTGCTAATTAACATGGTGTGGATTACAGGTGAGCAAAGAGGATGTAAGCAGGAATTGAACCATGCTATATGTGTTAACAACTGGAGTGAAGTTAAAGCAATTCTAGATAAAAACCCTAATGCCTTGACTGCTAGAATTGCTTCTGGAGGCAAAACAGCACTTCATCTGGCTGCACAGTATGGGTATATCGCCATGGTGGAGGAGTTGCTCAAACTACTCCCTCCAGAATTCCTTCTAACTGTTGATTCTGAGGGTTATACAGCACTTGGATTGGCTTGTTGGTATAATGGAAATACTCATATTGCAAAATGCCTCGTAGACAAGAATAATGGCATACTTGCCATTCTAAACATACGTGATAATCTTCCCGTTACAGTGGCTTTTGGAAATAATTTCCAAGAAATGGGACGGTATCTTTATTCTGTCACTCCATTTGAATGCCTCACAGGCTTTCCGGGTTCTAATCTTCTTTGTTGTTGTCTTCGAGCACAATGTTTTGGTATGTTATGTTATAAATTACTTCTTTTGTTTTTGCATTGTTGTCAATTCATGGCGTGCCTATATATGTATGTGTTTGGGGTGTGTGTATTCAGATATTGCCCTGAATTTGCTTCAGCATCATGAAGAACTGCTTTTCGTGCGCGATGATGAAGGGTCTATGCCAATTCATCATATCGCAACCTTGAATACTGTTATTCTTAGCCCAAGTGAACTTATCTTCTGGAAACGATGGATCTATAACTGTCAGTATCAGAATACTTATTTCAAACTTCCTTTCTTTTTTATTATCATGTGTAGATTTTATGTTTTACAACTCTCACACACACCATTGCTAAAAGTTTCTTTCTTTGGTCTTAATTGCGACCTGCAGAGAAACGCTACAGAATATAATATTTTTGAAAATATAGTAAAGGAGATTATTACAATTGAATAGATTAAAGATCAACCTATAAATAAAAAAATAAGTAAATTAAGAACACTTGATTCAAAGTACTTTTAATTAACATAGAGAGAACACGTTTTTTCATATGTTGATTTATCTTATTTATTTATTATTATCATTATTACTTATGTATTTTTTTTAACCACATGATCTTTAATTTGGTTGTTTCTTTGCCCATGTAAGATATAAATATACCTTCAACCACAGCTATCAATCATGTTTCATTGGACATCCAACAAGAAGATAGAAATCGAGGAGATCAAGCAACGTTTACTGAGCCAGGTATGTTATTACAAAAATATTGTTTGGAGAATATGAGTAATATATAAATTTGTAGGCACTAAAATTTGTAACATGTTGCTTTCTTTAAAGTAATGTAAGAGCTAGTAAAAGAGCTTACTTTGATTATAAATATAAGACCTTAATTCATCACTTTACCTCCTAAATTTATAATTTTTCAATAAACTCATTGATAATCACATATAAGGCTAACTTTCATAAATAACAGGGCATGGTTTACTACAAAGGCTCATCACCTCCACCGGTAATTTTGTAGGTATGGATGCTAACTCTCATACTTGTTCAAGCTTAAACATGATTCTCATAAATTAAACTAAACTAACTAAAAGATCCATGTGTGATACGTATCGATCTAGGAGTGAAGAAAATACAAGAGCTAAGGCTTCTGCATGCACAAATAGATGACCTTCTTCTTCTAGTTTGTAAGAATGCAAGGGAAGCATTCCAAAACGAAGGTTTAGTCAAGGCTTTTTGTCTTGCAGCTAAAGAAGGGAATGTCGATTTTGTGTTACAAGTATCGAACGTAATCCCAGAGTTTTTCCTCGAACAAGTAATGTTTGCAAGTTTCTCCGAAGCTATTCACTATCGACAAGCTAGGGTTTTCAACCTTATTCATGGGTATCGCTTTAAGCCTGGCCTGGTATCATCTTTGCTTGAATATGATCGAAATACCTTAATGCATAAGGCAGCTATAAGGGCTCCTGATCACGTTCTTAATCGCATCTACGCACCCACACTGCAAATGCAAATAGAATTGCAATGGTTTGAGGTAAGAGAAAGACGTATAAATTTTTTATTCATAATCTACTATAATTATTACATCAATTAATCAATTAAATACAGTTTTTTCTGCAAGTATTTGAAATGTTTCCCTGTGAGTTTCACTTTCTTTGGCGCCGCACATTGAGAAGTCTAGAATCATTCAAAGGCATCACAAAGAAAGTAAATCTCGTGATGTCTGGCTTTGAATCAAATTAAAGTTCCACTTTCTTTGCTGGCCGTCTTCTCCCGAAATGTTTACTAATAGTCTGGAATTTATAAGAATGTGAAATGCTATATGTTTTGAAACAAATGCAGGAGGTGGAGAGTTTAATGCCTCCAAGCTTCAGGGGATTTCGAAACAAGAATGGTTTGACAGCTAAAGAATTATTCAGAGAAAGTCATAGAGAGTTAATGATTGAAGGAGAGAAATGGATAAAGGACACAGCATCTTCATGCTCACTTGTTGGTACCCTAATTGTGACCATTTTGTTTGCAGCAGCTTTTACGGTTCCAGGAGGAAATGATCAAAATCTTGGATATCCATTATTCATCAAACAACCATATTTTAAGGTTTACATATTCTCAACCATATTATCATTTCTCTCTTCTTCAACCTCAGTTCTAATGTTTCTAGCAATTCTTACCTCTCAATACTCAGAAGAAAAGTTTCTCAAGTCCTTATCGACAAAATTGATCTTGGGTCTTTCTTTTCTTTTCATATCCATTGTAAGCATGATAACAGCCTTTCTTTCTACCACCTATCTCATGTTGCAACATACAAACTACTCATGGGTCTCCTTCCTATTATGATACTTGCAAGTGTTCCGATCTTCCTCTTTGTGCTGTCACAATTCCCTCTTCTCCTTCACACCTATATTTCTACGTATGGGAATATCTTTGGCAGGAAGGTGAGGCCATGGCCATGAGATGGATTTGTAATTGATGTAGCTCTTTGTTCTTGTATTATTTGAATAAATATGGTTTGATGTTTCTTGTCTTTTACATTATTGACATGATCTTTAAACATGAAATTTAAACTTGAAATTAATCGAATGGTTACATTGAGTAATCATGATGTTTAAACCTAAAATTTAAACCTAGATATATCTTATAATTTATGTCTTGATCTTTCTAAAATAAAAAACTCGACAATAATTAAGATTCATTACTTTACTATATATATTCCACTTTGATATTAAATTCTCATCCTGTCAAATTTTATTGAAGAATGAATGTTTTTTGGTTCTTATAACTTATAATCATTTCCATAAACTAATTTATCTTAATTTTTAATTTGTCCCAATAATTTAATGTTTTAAAAAGTCATCTGTATAATCCCAAAAAATCCCTGTAACAGAATCATTTCAACTTTCGATATTTATGGGCCCAGCATGTATTTTAAACGTAAGCCTGTGGGCTGAAATATCGTGGAATTAAGGCCCAAAACGAGATCCATTTGACTGCCTAATTAGATGTGGGTCAAAGTCTGCCTAATGGCTTGATGCACGAAGAAGTCGCTTTTATGATCTTCTGTTTATCTGCTCTAACTTCTCTTTTCTCTATTTTTACTTGGTCTTCTTCCCCTTCTGCATCATTCAGTATTATAGCCTGATCTTTTAGTCCAAAGTCTATCATAGATGCTTGTAAATTTCTTTTCTAATTGGAAAAATTGCAAAAAAATCCCCATTAAAAATTCTATTGGTGGGATTGACATAAATTAGAATATCAATATGTATGAAAATTTCTCAAATACTTCTTAACTATAAATTTTTCAGTTTGGAGTGAAAACTCAGAGACAGGAATTACTAGACAAGTGGTTGAAGCCTGAAGGTGGTAGTGAGAAAAAAAGCAAAAAGACATTTTTACCCCAAACTGCGGTTGGGAAAATTGCAATGGCGGCCCAACGGATAAATACAGACAGCCAAACATATTCGCAGACAAAAATCGCGTGAAATTCAATCCCCAAAGCCAAATTGTGGCGTACGCGGCATCTCTTCACTTCTCTTCTCCGAGTCAAACATTTCACCACACAATTTCTGATTCATCGTCGTCATCATTATCTCTGTCCCTTTCTCGTTTTTATTTGGAATTCTGTCTTCCATTGCAAGCCACTATTATGTCTTTTGGTGGTTGAGGCATTGTATTTGATCAGTACTACCAAATTTAGCGTTCTGCGTTTTCTATCCGATGAATTTTGTCAATGAGGCTGCGCTTGAAAAACCCGTATTGTTAGCAGATGGAAAGCGGTGACGATACCAAATCAAAGGTATTTCGTCTATTCCAACCTTGCTCTGCGATTTCCTTTTCATTTCTGCCTTTTTCTTTGATTGTCTTGGTGAGAAATTTTACTTTAATATTGGTTGGAATTGCTCCTTTTCCCCTCCATTTCTATTGCGCTAATTTATTTGTGGGAGAAACAGTAGGAGGAGAAAGTTAAAAATAGCCCCTAAAATCGGACAGCTGTAATTTACTGATTGTCAACTTTTTTTCTAGTTCACCGTTTTTTTCTGTTTTGGCTGTTTTGTTTCGAGTAAGGAATCTCAGAGGTGGACTTGTTGAATAATTTGGGGTTAGCATATTGAAGTTGATCAAACCTGCACTAATGTCTGGATTCCTTGGAAACGGAATAATGCAGTTAGGCTTGTGGCAAGTTTTGTAACTTGTAAATGTAAACCAAGTTGCTGAACATGGAAATGGAGATTTATTGGGAAATGCATGGTGTTCCATTTAATTGACTTGTGTAGATAACTAGATAAAACTTTGTTGGTTTTTTTAAAAACAGTGTCCAACTCCCAGTTTGGAGTTCGTAACTACAATATATTCTGACAATGTCATCATTACCGAGATTTGCAGAAGTTTAATGAACTTAAAATGTTTCTTACATATATGTCAAAAGCCACTTTCTGTAATTCATTGGCTTTCGTCCAACTATATGTTACTTTTATGGTTTCATCCTTTATGAGTTTACATACCTAGAGATTGTCAAGGTCATTTGAATATTCTCCTTTATTAATATGATTTTGCACTGTAGAACCTCTCAGATGACCAAGGTGGTCAAAGGTGAAAGGTGTCCTAGTAGCACTAGATCTCTAAAATGCTTTAGGAAAGAGATGCTCATGTCCAGTGAAACATGGAGCTAGTGTTTGAAAAATGTTAGAAGTATGCTATACACACAGACAAATATAAGTTTCTAACAGCATATGACATAAATTATCTATGTAAACATAATAATCATCAAATGCGTTCACTAATGTCACTATTAAGCATAATAGTCATATTTCTATGGATGTGGTCCCTTGGGTTGGCATTATTTTATTGTAATTTTGCGAAACTTAAAAAAGAAATAGCTTGAATATTATTCTAAAATATGAAAAATTGCCAAATGTGCCATCCGCAAGGTGTCTGGTTGAAGCCATCACCTCATGGTGTGAGTGTGAGAGGCACTGGGCTTCTTCGGCACCTTGCCTCAGTGCCACCTTTAATTCTTGCCCTGGAGGGGGGCTTAGGTTTTCTCAAACCCTGGTACCTCTAATTCTCTCTAACCATCTGTCACCCATTTCTGTGATAGTGCATCTAACTTCTGATCAAATGGATGATTTCCATCCTTGTTTTCACTGCTAATTTGAACAAAGTGCCAAGATTGACCGATTTGGATTGAGTTTTCAATCATTAGGGAAATTTTTTTTTGTCTTAAACAAGCTAACTGATAGCAAAGAAAGAAGTCAGAAATGATGTTCTTATGCCAAACATGGCAAAGATCAGTTTTATTCTGGTAAAACCAACATGAATCTGTAGAATACAATAAATTAATCACTATAGATTTTTTTGTAGAAAACTAATGGTTTATGAATAGTGGTAGGGTTTAATAGATATGACTTGTTTTGAGATGTGTACTTTATTTGTTTATATTATATTTTTTAAATTTTTATTTTATCGGTAATTTTAATTTGTTGTGTCTATGGTTCCCATGCTTGTGGCATCACACAAGTCAGCAACCAGGAAACATCCGTGCAGTTGACAAGCTTGTGGTCTAAAATGCACCTATGCAATGCACGGGTCATCATCTCTGCATTAGATATTTAACTTTTTGGATTCATATCATGCCTTGACCGCTTGAATTATTATCATCATCAATTATATTTTTAGCTGGAACTATATATATATATATATATATTTCTGAGTGAAAAGGGAATGTATTAACAAATATATACAAGGTTACAAAATCATTGTTCAAGCCCTTTGAGGGTTCTTGCTCAAGAGACGTAACAAGTCCAGAAGCTTTTATAGTGTGATTTAGTGCCTATTTAGATTAGCGGTAAAAGCTGCTTTTCCAATATGATTTACGGTATGCGAGGTAAGTTTGTGGGAGGAGTTTTGTCTCAACTTACATAAACGTGCTTTTCCAACACTTTCTCAAACAGGCCCTTACAATATTACAAACCGATAGGACAATCTGGTCAGGGGAGGAAACCTCCTACATGAAGATTTACAAGCTGGAATTATATTGTAAAGTGATAATTACCTATCTCAAAACTTTATATTTAATCTTTTCAGTTACAAAGTTTTGTGCCTTAAAGTTCAAATCCCATGTTTCTCATGCCTCAATATTGTTTGAAGTGTTTTCTTGATTGATGATTTCTTGATGTGGATCTTTACATTGTTACAAGGATTTTTACAAAGTGTTGGAGGTTGATTATGATGCAACTGATGAAAATATCAAATTCAATTACCGAAGGCTTGCACTGATTGGTTAGCTATCCTAGCTCCTAAAGTGGTTCTCTCTATGCTTTTTCATTCTGAAGTTTCCCTTTACTAGAAGTTTTAGTTCTCACTCATCCTTGATTGTGCTTGGATTTTTGTAGAAATGGCATCCTGACAAGCACAAAGGTCACAGTGCTGTTACTGCAAAATTCCAAGAAATCAATGAAGCTTTCAGTGGTAACTATAAATTCATTTATTAACAATAAAATATTATATTCCCTATGTTTCTGTCAATGTTCAATTGTTAAGGACAAGTGATTCTAAACCCAACAATTGTAGTCCTTCATTCATGTGGATTTGAAATGTAGACTTTCTTGGTGTGGTTTGGTGTTCTTACTCGTTTGTCCATTGTTTTGTTATTATTTGTCTCTGAACCCCTTTTGTCCTAAACTAGTTTCAGGAGTGTATAAATCTAACTTTTATTTTCCTCGGAAGAATTTAGTGCAAGTGAAGGTAATTTCAGACAATATGATAAGTCAACACTAATTCAACAACTACAATTGACAGAAATCCATCTTAGCACATGTCTCTCTTAAAAACGTATAAACATGCCACTCATGAAAAAATTCTAGATTTGAGTTATCTGTCAGCCCTTTTTTTGGTGGTGAGAGACCCAACATGACATTGTTTACTAAACTATCATTCATTAAGCCTCTACACAAGTTGGGCCTCTTTGATTTGCGGGCAAATGGAAGATTTGTGGCTCGTGGCAATGTGAAGGAGTGCTCTTACCATCTCAAACCTTCCATTTATCCACAGATTAAAAGGAAACCAATGCATGTAGATTAATGAAGGATATATTATAGTGGAACATACATGCTGTTAGTCTTTTGAGCGCCAAAAACAGAGCTTAATGGATCCCTTAATATCGTATCCAAAATTTGGTTTTGGTTGTAGAGTGTTTATGGGTTAAAAGAGGGCTGCATAATCGCGATCTTGCCATTGTTGGCTAGAGAATTCAAGTATGATCTTCTTGCAAAATTAAAAACTGATGTACAGATCTGCCAATCATGAAGTAACTTTACACTCTAGCCATAAAAGGTCGGACTTTATTCTGTTCTTTTCCCTCACTTATGGTTCGAAAATAGCAAGCCATTGTTTGTGGTGTCAGTCTTGGATTTTTGCTGATTATAGTTCTCATGACATTTTCTAGTGCTGAGTGATCCTGCCAAACAAAATGAAATATGATTCAACTGGAATCTACGAGATTGACAAGTATAGCTTGCAGGTGTGGAATGTGTATTTTATTCAAAATACAAACTGTTTAAATATATTTTTTATGATTGTCTCGTTGACGCTACCCCTGTGATTTAACCATTGGTAGAAACATCTCATTGGCACACAGGAATATCTTGCCAGATTCAAAGGGATGATACTTACCTGCAATGCACTTGTCATCAACCACAATCAAATATGGTAATTATTTATGTGCTAGTGTGGACCTTGCTGTAATGATAGTGCTCAACAATGACATTTATGTGCTGCTCCATTACAAGGGAGTGTGTGAGATTGGTACACTATATAAAAGTGGGAACACACTTGTCCAATCCTTCTTTACTAAAATTTTAGGTGCTTACCATCCATTTTGTCTCACTGTATCCAATTATTTTAGTATTTTCCTATCAGTTGGACATTAAAACTGCCCCGACATTGGGGTAATAATGTGGTATTGAAATGTCACTAGAGAAGTGTAAATGTGTTCATTGAACTCAAATATCATTCATGTATACATTATGCTATTTATATACAAAGTAAGCATCATAATTCCTCATTTGTGGTGGGACATTGTCACCTAACACATCACCTAACATATCACCTAATTCCCTCACCTAACATTTCCCTGATTCCCTCATTCTGTGGGACATTGTGTTCTAACACTCCCCCTCAAGTTGGAGCATAGATATTAATCAAGCCCAACTTGTTACAAAGATAGTCAACCCGAGTGCCATCCAAGGCCTTAGTCAAGAAATCACCTAACTGATCACTAGATGATACATGTCCTGTAGAGATAAAATTCTCCTTGATCTTATCACGTACAAAGTGACAATCAATCTCAATATGTTTCGTACGCTCATGGAACACTGAGTTGGAGGCTATGTGTAAGGCAGCTTTATTATCACACCACAGTTTTGCAGGTAATGACGTGGTCAGACCGACCTCCTTCATTAATTGGTGGATCCACACAATCTCCTGTACGGACTGAGACATGGCTCGGTACTCAGCCTCTGCACTAGACTTTGCTACCACATCCTGCTTCTTGCTCCTCCAAGATACCAAGTTTCCACCTACAAGAACGCAATAGCCTGTAGTTGACCTTCTAGTTGTCTTTGACCTTGCATGATCTGCATCACAGAAACACTCAATCTTTGTGTGACCATGATTCATATAGAGTATACCACGACCAGGTGAGCCCTTCAAATAATGTAGGACATGTTCCAAAGCTTCCCACTGAGCAACAGTCGGTGATACCATGAATTGGCTAAGCCTACTGACCGGAAAGGTTACATCAGGACGAGTTATCGTAAGATAGTTCAATTTTCCAATCAGCCTTCGGTATCGCTCAAGGTAGGCAAACGGTTTAATCTTCTCAGGATCAATCCGTTTTTTCACATCCTCGGGTAGCTCATCAAACGGCACACTATCATCAATGTCCAAAAAAGGATTGGGAATCATGGGACAACTACTGGGTGTTTCTCCAAGTTTCCCGGTTTCTTTCAGTAGATCAAGGACATATTTCCGCTGGGTTAGGAGAGTGCCTTTCTTGCTTCTCATAACTTCAATCCCAAGAAAGTACTTTAACGAACCCAAATCCTTTGTTTGAAAATGAGAATTCAGAAAGACCTTGAGTGATAAGATCTCTGACGTATCACTGCCTGTAATAACAATGTCATCTACATAGACTACCAAGAGAATCATGCCAGCATCCGTCCGTTGATAAAACACAGAATGATCACATTTACTTTGATTCAGACCAAACTTCTTAACCACAGAACTGAATCGGTCAAACCAAGCACGAGGACTCTGTTTCAAACCATATAAAGACTTCTGGAGGTGGCATACCTTGCCATGCTCCCTCTGAGCAACAAAGCTAGGCGGTTGCTCCATGTAAACCTCCTCAAGAAGATCACCATTTAAAAATGCATTCTTAATATCCAGCTGATGAAGATCCCAACCATGGGTAGCTGCCATAGAGATGAAGAGGCGAATAGAGGACAACTTGGCCACAGGAGAGAAAGTTTCTGAATAGTCAACACCATACGTCTGAGCGTAACCCTTAGCTACCAATCGAGCTTTCAATCGTTCCAAGGTGCCATCAGATTTGGTCTTAATGGCAAACACCCACTTACATCCAATAGCCTTCTTACCAGGAGGTAAATCAACGAGAGTCCAGGTACCAGCCTTATCAAGGGCCATCATTTCATCATGCATCGCAGCACGCCAACCGGGGTGGGTCAAGGCTTGGGAGAGGTTGGTGGGAATGGTAAGAGAGTCTAAGGAGGCAAGGAAGGAACAAGAAATGGGCGACAGTTGATGATATGAAACAAACGAGGAAATAGGGTACGTACAAGTGCGTTTACCTTTTCGGAGGGCAATGGGCAGGTCAGCAGAAGTGACAGTAGGATCTATATTAGTAGGGACGTGTTCAGACACTGGTTCAGGCTCTGGTCCAGGCACCAGTTCAGGGTCAGAGTCAAGGGACGGCGAGGGGGCTAACTGCGGATCAGGTGCCGAGGCGGACATTGGTAGGTCAGAGAGACGAGCAGCAGCATTACTTTCCTTAGGACGTCTCTGATAAACATGATGGATAGGAGGTAGAGCAGGGGCCGGCACAGATGCTTGCACTGGTGGGGAATGAACCTCATACACTAAAAGATGATCAAGATCTGGGTTAACGGCAGAAGATGGAGGCTGAGCAGGGACAGAGAAGAACGAAGTGGACTCATGGAAAGTGACATCTATAGACACAAGATAACGCCGAAGATCAGGAGAGTAGCACCTATAACCCTTCTGAACCCTAGAATAGCCAAGGAAGACACACTTGAGAGATTTTGGATCAAGTTTAGTGACACTTGGACAAATGTCTCGAACAAAACAGACACACCCAAAAATTTTCGGATCAATTGGAAATAAGGGTTTGGAAGGAAACAAAGTGGTGTATGGAATGTCACCACTAAGAACAGGAGAGGGCACACGATTAATAAGAAAGCAGGCGGTGGACACAGCATCAGCCCAAAAGGATTTAGGAACATGCATTTGAAACATTAGAGCGCGGGCAACTTCTAATAAGTGCCGATTTTTTCTTTCGGCAACACCATTCTGAGCAGGTGTATCTGCACACGAGGACTGATGAAGCATGCCATGTGTAAGCATATAGTCGTGAAACTGGGTAGAAAAATATTCTTTAGCATTATCACTGCGCAAGGTTTTCACAGAGACACCAAATTGAGTTTTGATCTCAACACAAAAATTGCAAAAGTGAGAAAATAACTCGGAACGACTTTTCATTAAATAAAGCCAGGTGGTTCGAGAAAAATCATCAACGAAAGTAACAAAGTACTTAAAACCAGACGTGGACATGACAGGACAAGGACCCCAAACATCATAATGAACCAAATCAAAGGGGGACGTAGCCCGTTTATTGATGCGAGGTGCCAGGTGAACACGATGGTGTTTGGCAAACTGACACGATTCACACTCTAAGGACGATAGATAATGAAATTGAGGATACAACCTCTGCAAGGATGATAATGACACATGACCCAAACGACAATGAACATCAAAAGGAGGAAAGCACCAGAGCAAGCAACGGAACGTGGCACCTGATCGTCAAGAAAGTAATGGCCGCCAGATTCATATCTTCTACCAATAATCCGCTTCGTCGTAAGATCCTGAATCACACAATGGTAAGGAAAAAATGAGATTAAACAGTTCAATTGACGAGTAAGCTTGCTGGGAGACAAAAGGTTAAAAGCAAGGTCAGGAACATTAAGGACCGACGATAGAGAAACAGAGGATGTAAGTGTAACAGTGCCAGATCCAAGGACACGAGAAGCAGAACCATTGGCAATAGTTATGGAAGAGGGTTTGGCATAAGGTGAATATGTTGAGAACAAATGATGGTTACCTGTCATGTGGTCAGTGGCACCGGAATCGATGATCTACCTCGAGGAAGAAGTAGCAGGCATGAGTCACTGTTACCTGTAGCAAGCGCACTCGGAGTGGATGGAATATTGGCAGTTTGATCTGTGGATTGGACCATATGAGCAGCTCCAGTACGTTGCAGCTTGTTTTGCAACTTATGACAGTAACGTTTGGTATGACCAGCCTCCTTACAATAGTAGCAGACAATAGAACCAGGAGTCGAAGGATTGTTGACGGAGCGTGGAGGACCTTGGTTTCGCGAATCAGTAGAAGTCGAGGATGGTGTACTATTTCCAGAGTTCAAGAAGTTCTGGTGGCGGTTATCAGTGGGTCCACGGCCCGCTAACGCACTAGCATTAGGAGTAGAAGTCGGGTATAAGAAGCTATCTGCACGGAGCACACGAGAGTACACATCCTGAAGCGAAGGAAGTTCAGAACTAGACAGAACCTGGGAACGAACTGTCTCATAGGCAGGGTCAAGGGCAGTAAGAAAGCTGATAATCGCCAGTTTCTCCATATTATCAACCTGTGCCTTAAGGTCAGTGGTAGGCGGCATTAACATCTTCAATTCTTCATACATTTTCTTAAACTCCACATAAAAATTCTTTAAAGAACGGCCTTACTGTTCAGCACGATAGAATCCCTTGTAAACATCATGAATGCGGGTAATATTTCCTTTTCCAGAATACAGAAATTCCAAGCAACTTATAAGTTCCTTAACAGTATTACAGTGACTAACCGAGGGAAGGATTTCACTGCTAATAGAATTCTGGATTTGCAAGAATAAACGAGCATTAGCGCGGGCCCATGCCATCTTAGGGTCATTCGTGGGAGGCGTATTAATCAAATGACTCTCCTTCTCAATACTAAGTAAGTACATGCGAACAGTTTTACTCCAATCAATATAATTTGTCCAGGTCAATTTGTGCTCAGTAATTTTGTTAGTCACAGGAACAATTTCAGTAGTGACACTAGCCTTGGAATCAGCCATCAATGCAAGTAAAGAGCACACACAACGAAGGATCAACCTATCAAAGTGACCTCACAACCACACTAACCAAAAAACAGCCCAATAAGAAGCAAGCAAAACAAAACCCGCAGAAGTAATAGCCAAACCGCAGAAGTAATAGCCAAATAAGTGAAGTAATAACCAAAGACACTTCCGACAATGGCTAATAGAACAAAGGTGACAGAAACGAACCAGAAACAGAAGCAACAGCGCACTTCCAACAGTAACAAAGAGCGAAATTAACAACGAAACAACAAACCGTGGGTACCCACAACACGAAACCACCAGGGGAAGGACGGCAGCATTGAGTCGACCCTATTGCAACAAACGACGGCGGCAAAGTCGCCGGAAATAGCCCTCACGCGCCGGCGCGTGGAAGTCTGGCGATTCTGGGGTGGCGCGTGAAGGCCACGCGCAGGTCAGATGGCGGCGATTCTTCGGGGACTAACCGATCGAGCGCCGGCGTGCCCAGTGGTGCAGCGCGTGTGGACAAAAAATGCCCGGCCACCGAACCTCAGTGCAACGTGAACAGTGACGACAGAAGCAAAAACAGAACCAGAACAGCACCAGAAAACGAAAAAAACAGAGAGCACCAAGGCTCTGGTACCATGTAAATGTGTTCACTGAACTCAAATATCATTCATGTATACATTATGCTATTTATATACAAAGTAAGCATCATAATTCCTCATTTGTGGTGGGACATTGTCACCTAACACATCACCTAACATATCACCTAATTCCCTCACCTAACATTTCCCTGATTCCCTCATTCTGTGGGACATTGTGTCCTAACAAGAAGAAAGGTGTAGACTATAACCATTTGGTGTCATAGTCTGATTTTTTTTTTTCAAGGAGAAAAAGAAGAGTTAGCAGCATTGTTCATGAACCCAGACCAGACCGGTCGGGCCAGTCCGAAAACCAGCGAACCGGCTGATAAATGGGTAAGGTCCGGCATGTGGTCCAGTTCACTTTTTTTTTTTTCGATTTTCTTTACGATTTCATCTTAATAATCCTGAAATTTTCAATTTCTCACCGGTTTGGCCTCGGGTTAACTCTGGTTTGGCCCATCTGACCCACTGACCCTTAACCTTGTATCCTGGCCGGTTCAATGCCCATTTCGGGTTCATGAACCTTGGTTAGCATAGAAATTAAAACAAAAGGTGAAAAAACATAGACTACATACATATTTAACACAACAGTTTGAGGAAATGCGATGTATGGGTTGAAATCATGCTTTTTGGCACAAATATAACAAATATGTGGCATTGAAAACTATAGGGTTAATTTCGACAAAAAAAAATTATAGGATTAAAGGGAAAATATGCTCATAAGCATTTTTCAGATGGGCACTCAGCTCAGCACCATATATTTTTGTTGGGTGCACGCTTGCCTGTGAAGTTTCAAAAAGAGGGCTAAAATGACAAGTTCGTCAAAGCCATAAAACGTCCGTCACTTTAGTGAGGTAGGGCCTACCGTTTTTTGCCTAGCTATGTAATGAAATCAATTTTGACCACTAAGACATGGCAGGTGGAGTAAATTAACAGTTTTTCTCCTCTGAAGAAGTGTCATCCTCAGAAAACGTCCTCTGGCTTTCCTCCATTAAACCCAACGCTTTTCTCCTCTGAAGCAATTGATTGAAGTCGACATAGCAGTGAACAACAAAGGAAGAACCAAGGATGGCGTCGTCCTTTGGGTCATCTTCTAGATGCAGAAAAAGGGTTGCTTTGATGAGGTAACCCAGCCTTGAAGATGAGTACCGAGGACGGAGGAGGTTCTGCTATCACGAGTACGTGGCTCCACGATGGATGGCGTGGATGGAAGGTAACCCCGGGAGGAGTTTCTATGGCTGCAAGAACTATTATAAGGTAACGATGGAGGTTCTGTTTTTTGAACATTGAAAGGGAAGAATTGAAGTAGCGTGCTCTGTTTTTGCTTGATGACATTGATAAGTTATTAAAACATATTGTGCTTGTTATTTGTAAAGGTCAGGAATTTCATTGAGGTTCATCCATTGCTTCTCATTTGGTATTGAAAATTTCTTTAAAGGGTCAGAATGATTTCTTAGATATTCTTCAGCAGTCCCCTCCTGTACATATAAACACAAACACATTAAGGCACACTGATTTACAACATAATTTTAAATGAGAAACAAGTTGGCAAAAATATTGACATTGTAGACAGTTCTCCCTATAGTTTCATCAACCATTTTACCCACTCCACACACAGATCTAGACTTATGGGTCCCATTCCATACATACTAGTTATTCCATCTTTTCTTCTTCTACGGTCAATATCACAAGCAAGAATCTTCTCACATGCACGCTCAGATCCCTTCCTCGACAGCTTTGATAGCTTTCACCCTCTTACTTTCTCGTTTGTTTCTCGATACATATTCCCTTTTCTCTCTAACTTTCCCAGGATCGTGCTCTTCTATGCTCGATATTTGCCCCAAGTTTGTTTAAGCTCTTACTCGATATTTGCCCTGACTTTCCCCAACTATCGTCTTTTTTCTTCTTCTATTTTTAATTCAATTAACTCATGTGCTTAGAACCAGTAACCTTAGCCCTTGATTGCCACGTATGCCATCCTTCCATTGCGAACTCAGCGTCCACCTCGCCTTATTTGGTCAAACTCCTTCAAATTAACTGTCAACATACGTGGTTTTGACGGACTTGGCATTTTAGCCCTCTTTTTGAAAGATCATAGGCATTTATGAATCCAACAAAAGTATATAGTGCTGGGTGCCAATTTGAAAAAAGCTTATTGGCATTTTTGCCCGTTAACCCAAAACTATAAGCGAAAATGTAACTTTCACACTGGCCACAAAAGAAGTCATTTTTTAAGTGCAAGTGCCTGAGAATTATAAATAGAATCTCACATGAGAAAAACCTCGAGCCCTTAATATGCCTATATGGCAAACACTGGCACAGAGCATCTTCTTCTTCTTCTTCTTCTTTCAATGGCGCATAGAGCATCTTAACTCGAACTTCAGAAGCTTTAGGTGGATCTAATTTTATCTATTAATAATAAAATTGACATAAAATAAACATGAAGAACGAAATTGAAACAGCAGTCTAGTATTATATTTGTTACCTTCGCATGCATGCAATGACTTGTGAGCTGCTCGACATAATTCTCAACTTACTTAACGTTTTAGATCCCAAAGACGAGAGGTTCTGGCTTGTGGAATTGGCTAGGATAGGTCTCATGAATAATTTTCTCTTATATAGGCATTTAAAAAAGGGATGAGTAAAAAATTCGATGGTCCAAGTGACTCGGTCTAATGAAAAAAAAAAAAAATTAGCCTGACGCAACTTAGACAGACCAGACTAGACTGGACTTATCGGGTCAGACTAGACTTCGGACCAAGGACTCAGACCCCTTAGTCTAGTCCAGTTTAACCTGATTTATGTTTTTTTTTAAAAAAAAATAGCCATGTAACACACTACACACACTCACACTGTATACGCCACACGCTTAGCCTCAACGACCACCCACTATTGTCTGCCACAGTGCCACTTCTTTTCTTTCCCATTTTTTTCATTCTTCTTTTAATCTAGATTATTGGATCAAGATCTCAACGATCCAGGTATATTAATATCTGGATCGTTAAGATCTTGATCCAACGATCTAACTTTATAAGAGGACTGTCCTTTCTCTGAAAAAAAAAGACCAAAGGTGGATCCGCCACAATGCCACTCAAATTCAAGATTAGAGCCAAAGTGAAGCTTCATTTGGAATAGTTTTTTTTTTTTTTTTTATATATAAGTGTTTATTATTTAATTTGAAATAAAATTTCTTTACATATTTACCTCATATACCGTAAATCACGATTTATAAATATCTATAAGTAAAAAATAAGTTATCATAGCAGACAATGAATTGATTGAAGCTAAGTGCTTGTTTGTGATAACTTATTTTTGAACAATAAGTACTTATAAATCGTGATTTACGGTATTAGAGGTAAGTATGCGAGAGAAATTTTATCTCGACTTATATAATAAATGCTTATTGACCCCAAATAAGCAATACCAAACACTAGGGGTGTTCGGGATCGGGACGGGATCGAGAAATACCATTTCCGATCCCGATCCCGATCCCGAGAAGAGTTCGGGAATTATTTTCATTCCCGATCCCGGATTTGCTTTTTTTTTTTTAAATATCTATATTAAATTTTTTGTTGTGTTTCCTTTAGTCTAGTATAAATATATAATTTGTCTAATATCATATTGTACTAAATAAGTCTAATATAAATATATAATTAGTCCAATACATGCTTAAAGTTATCGATTCAGCTGCAAAAAAGAATAAAGACAAGAACAAAAAATTAGAATTATTTAATAAATAATAAATGAAATTAACTAAATAAATTAAAATAATAATATTACCTTAAGGGTGTTAGGGATTTTCACATTTTATTTTATATTTGGTCTTATTTTCTTAAATATTTTTAAAAAATCCCGAATTTTTCCCGATCCCAAAATTTTCGGGATAGAATTTTTCCATCCCGATTTACTCAAGATCGAGACGGAAAGATAGTAAGGGTGAGCAAAACCAAACTGAAACCGAAGACCGAACCGAACTCAATTCAGATTTGTCCCATAACGCGTGGCTTCATTCTCCTCTCCTCAGTCTCAAGTCTCAACCCCCACTCTCGTGTCTCTCAAGTCTCAACCCTAGCCTCCCACTCCTCAACCTCAAGTCGCCATTCACGCCGTCGGGGTCGATTCCTCCCACAACAAAGTTCAATCTCCTGCTCATCCCGTCGACCGTCATCAATCTTCATCTGCCTGCTCTCCTATTGTCTCTCAAAATGGGCCTCCCGCATTTACCCTAACCCTCAAATCGTCAACTTCACCTTAGTCCTCAGTCGTCGCCGACTCACCGTGCTGTTAAAGCTTTGCCGCGCTGTTCACGCCGTGTCAGTTCCGTTGACAACGGCGCTGTTCGTTGCAACCGCCTGAGTCGCCTCCCACCTCCAAGTTATCCTGCTCCTTGAGTTTGATCTCCGTCTCCACGCAGTTCATCAGTTTCTTCTTTCTGGTAAGCACCTATTTTTACAATGTTTCTCATTTTAAAATCGAGTTGCTGACTTTTGGAATGCTACTGCCTCCTCTACTTGATCTTTTCTCAAGCACCTTTATGTGTTCACTCCACTGCAAATGGAGATCAAATGAATGAAAAAAAATTTTTGGACAAAAAAGGAGCTTTCTTGTTTGATATGGGAGATGAGCAGAAGAGAAATACCTTGAAGAAATTTTTTTTATTTTTTACAGATGAGAAAAGCTCTTTCTTTGTTTTTTTATCATTAGCAATGAAGAAAGGTAGCTTAGTTTTGTACAATTCTTTGAAGCAGATCTGGAGTCTGATTGTTTTAAATTACCAAATATGGAGTTTGATTGTTTTTTTTAAATTGCCAGATTTACAAAAAAATTGTAGTGGAGAGTGGAGACAAATGTTGATATTTTCTAGATGTATATGGCAACTTCAGATTTTGTAAGCAATTTTTCCTTATATTTGTAATCTTTGTAGCATTTATTTATTTATTTATGTTTATTTTTTGTTTTCATGCTTCAGTTGTAAGTGGCATTCACGGAGCATTCAAGGAGCAAGGTTGAATATGAATTTCTGATATATCGAGTTTTCTGATTATAATGGTTTTGTTGCTGAAGTAGTGCTGTGTATTAATTATTTTTACTGTTGGAATTTCCTTTGTGTTGAAGTTTTTGTAGTAGACAAGTTTTCAGCGCCAAAAAAGCCCAATAACCTAACTGTACCGAAAAACCGAACCAAAATTGATCGGTTATTTCGGTTTCGGTTAGTGACAAACTTCGGTTTCGGTTCGGTGATAAAAGTACCTTATATTCGTTTGTTCGGTTTTTTCGGTTATAACTGAAAACCGTATGAAAAACCGAATGCTCACACCTAGAAGGAAGGACAGGAAATTAATTAACACACACCCCTACCAAACACTCATTAAACCATTCGAACTCATCAGAACAAAAGGGGGGCAAATCAAACCGTAGGTGACTCCGTCTCTTCTCGGACAACACACCAGATCCTGTCTCCGATCAGCGCCTCGGTGGTCACCGGCAACTTCAGTGAGGTAAGTTTAGATTCTCTTGCTCTGCGTATAGTTTCCCATCTCCCTCTGCAACTCTTCATTTCTCTCCCTTTGTTCATTGAGGTAAGTAATACGATTTGAGTAACTGTGTAGAAAAGAGTTACCCTCTTACTCCCTGCGTCACTCTCTTCATTTCTGCCTGTCGTTCCTCACTCCCCATTGCCCGGTGGCAGGCGTCTGCCTCTCGTTGTTCACCGTCCTTCTTCTGAGGAAATTGGTAATGATTATTCTGCTCAACATGAGACTTTTGCAAGTGATATTTATCCTGTATTTTGGGTTAATCAATTGATGATTCTGTGTTAAGGTAAAAAAAAAAAAAATGATGATTCTGTGTTCTCAAAAAAGTCTCAGCCTTTTATATTAACACGTACTCATTATGTTATTGTAAGTAAACATTTGACTTGGATCCCCTCGTGTAGTTGATCAGTGGATCATATAGATCCCCAAAATGTCGACATTATTGCAAGGTGACTTGCAACAAAACTCATCCATCGACTTGGATCCTTTCGTGGGGCTTCACCGTCCTTCACCCCACGCATCACCTGCTGGCTTTTCATTGGCATGTGGAGAACAAGAAGGTGACATAGAACAATCCTCACCAAGGACACACGAAGAATCAGGTGAATGAGTACAACAGCTCTGCCTCTTTTGGATCAATAGCTGTAATATATATATATTGTCGGATTGTATTAAGAAAGGTTTGGCCTGAGAAAAAAGTAAGGTACTGAAAACCAGACCAAACATTGAACTGGTTGAGGCACTGGGTCAAGGGTCAGCTGGGGGTCAGATCGGGGTCAATTAAAAAAATATATATAATTTAAATATTAATGTATACCATTCAAAAAATTACGTAAGAGTTTTTTTTCCCAACCAATAGTTAAATATAACCTCCTGAATCTAATACCCACAAAAGTATCATTAAGTATATAAGGATTTTTCTCCACCCAATATAAAACAGCAAAAATATTCCATAATACTTTTAAAACTCCTTGCAAATCAAAAAATTTCAGAGAAATAATTTTAAAAAAAGAGAAAATGAAGTTGTTTGGGATATACAAAAGTTTAAAAAATAAAAACAAAATAAAAAAGGAGCAAATTGGTTCATCACGGGTCACTCTGGGTTATTCCGGTTCACCCTGATTCACACCGGGTCAGTTAGACCCCGGTTTTTTGACCCCAACCGGACTGGTCCGGCGTCTGGTTCACCGGTTTCCGGTTTGAACCTGCCGGTCCGGTCTGATTTTTAATACATTGGAAAAAAGGACTCGATATTTTTTAAAAGTAAAATTCTGACTTCAATTTAATGTTGTAAATAGCAAAAATAAAAAATGTTCGGGAAATCATACTAAGGGATCTTACCATTAAAGTCTTAATAAGTCAGGGAAGGTTATCCCCCAATTTTTGTTAGGTACAATAATTAACAGGCATATTTACTTAATTAAATTTAAATAATTAATATTGTCAAAATAAACCTTGTATTTCATGGAGTTTGAGAAATGAGTTTACATGATTTAATTTGCTACGACAACTTCATTTACAGATGAGGAGGGAGGATTGGAGGAGGATTTGTGCCATGCTATAAGTGGTAACAAGTGGAATGATGCGGAAGCAATTCTAAATCAAAACCCTAATGTTTTGACTGCTGGAATTGGGCCTCCGAAAAGAACAGCACTTCATGTGGCTGCACTGTTTGGGCATGTCACCATAGTGGAGGAGTTGCTAAAAAAACTCCCTCCAGAATTCGTTGCAACTCGTGATTCTAACGGTGATACAGCACTTGTATTGGCGAGTTGGTTTAGTGGAATCACTAAAGTTGCAGAATGCCTCGTAAAAAGGAATAGCGGCATACTTGTCATTCCAGGCGCCTATGATGAACTTCCAGTTCAGGTAGCTTTTAAATATGGTCACCAAGAAATGGGACGTTATCTTTATTCTGTAACCCCGTTGGAAAGCCTCAAAGGCTCTTGGGGTTCTCATCTTCTTTGTGTTTGTATTCAAGCACAATGTTTCGGTATGTTATTTACCTAAAAAATTTTTCTTTTGTTTTTTTAAGCTCTAGTCAATTCATGGTGTGACTTTATGTATGCAGATATTGTGCTGGATTTGCTTCAACAATGTGAAAACTTGCTTTTAATGCCCACAAATGATGAAGGGAGGACACCAATTCATGATATCGCAACCTTGAACGCTACTATTACTAGCCCAAGTGAACTTATCTTCTGGAAACGATGGATCTATAACTGTCAGTATCAGTGTACTAAATTATATATTTCAAATGCTTTCCTTTCTTTCATTATCACATCTAGATTTTGTTTATCTTGATTTCTCTCCATTCTTTAGATTGTAGCATGCAGCATTACAATATAGTTGACGTAGACTATAACAAAGCATCAATACAAGTCTCACACACACGATGCCGTTCTTTTTCATTATCACATCTAGATTTTGTTTATCTTAATTTCTCTTCACTCTTTAGATTGTCGTATTGCTAAAAGGTTCTTTCCATGGTCTCTCTATTCTCTTGGCACACATTAGTCTTTATACCACCTCATCATCTGTTGTTCTAAGTGCCATGCTAAGTACTAGGTAATAGTTCCATGTGTATTATTTCAGTCTAGCTAAAGAGTTAATAGTCAAAATTAACTTTGTTAATGGTCTATGGCACCATTGCTATGTTCTTAAATTTTGGGGGTGACATTGAGACCGAAAATTTTTCGGGGTAACATTGAGATTTTTTGAATACCTTTAGGGTAGATTTGCACCATAACCCTTTAGAAAATTTAATCAA
The DNA here is from genome assembly GCA_963210345.1 of Inga oerstediana. NCBI lineage: Eukaryota > Viridiplantae > Streptophyta > Magnoliopsida > Fabales > Fabaceae > Inga > Inga oerstediana. Next base: position 21,238,463 of record OY723406.1, read on the forward strand.
TGAGAAGATTAAAATTGAATAGGCTAAATCAAATATCAACCCATAATATAATAAAAAAAGAGAATTAAGAAAACTTGATTCAAAATACAGTTAATTAACATAGAGAACACGCTTTTCATAGGTTGTTTTATCTTATTTATTTATCATCATCATCATTTATGTATTTTGTTCACGACATGATCTTTCATTGTTTCTTTGCCCATGTAAGATATAAATATACCTTCCACCACGGGTATCAACCATGTTTCTGTGGACATCCAACAAGAAGATAGAAGTCAAGGAGATAATGCAAAATTTACTGAGCCAGGTATGATGCAAAAAATATTATCTGTAGAATAGGAGTAATATCTGTAGGCATTAAAACGTGTAACTTTTACATTGCTTTCTTTAAAGTACTATCCATATATTATAGTTTAAGTTGCATCAAAGCATGTGACAATTTGGCATTACCAAAATCACCCTATGGATTTGTACTCGACAAGAAGTGCAATTCTTCCCTTGGATTAACATTATGTTATCTCTTCAATACAAGATTTCTATTTTAACATTTGCTCAGAAGAGTGATAAAAGATTCGGTTTTAAAATTCACAGGGCATAGTTTACTACTAAAGGTCATCACCTTCGCCGATAATTTTGTAGGTATGGATGCTAACTTTCATGTCTCTTCAAAGCATTAGATACTTGTTCAAGCTTACTCTTATTTCTAATAAATTAAACTAAGATCCATGTGTGATACATATCAATCTAGGAGTTAAGAAAATACAAGGGCTAAAGCTGCTGCATGCACAAGCGGATGACCTTCTTCGCCTAGTTTGTAACAATGCAAGGAAAGCATACCATAAACCAAATATAATAAACTGGGCTTTAAATCTTGCAGCTAAAGAAGGGAATGCCGAATTTGTGTTTCAAGTATCAAAAGCAATCCCAGAGATTTTCCTCACTGATGCTCTAGGTTTTTGTTTCACTCAAGCTCTTGAATATCGACAAGCTACGGTTTTCAACCTTATCCATGGACTACGCTACAAGAATGGCATGTTAACAATGGGACTTGATAATGGTACTAGCTTGATACATAAGGCAGCTATGAAGGCTCCTGATCACGTCCTTAGTCGCATCTACGCACCTATACTGCAAATGCAAAGAGAATTGCAATGGTTCAAGGTTAGAGAAGGAAATTTACTAATTTTTGAGTCATGACCTCTTATAACTTTTCCATTATATATAATTAAGTATTGCATGAATTAATCGATTAAAGACAATTTGTCTGCAATATTTTTAGAATGTTTCCCTACTAGTTTTACTTTCATTGGAGGCACATTGTGTGTATTAGAATTATTCAAGGGCATCACAAAGAAGGTAAATCTCAGGAGGCCTGGCTTTGAACCAATGTGCTACTTTCTTTGCCAACTTTTTTCTCCCGAACTGGATATAGTAGCAGTCTCGTTTTGATAAGAATTTGAAATTCATTACTTCTGTAAAAAAATGCAGGAAGTGGAGAGTCTAACGCCCCCAAACATCAGAAACTGGCGAAATAAAGATGACATGACAGCTGAAGAATTATTTAGAGAAACTCATAGAGAATTAATGAAGCAAGGAGAGACATGGATTAAGGCCACAGCCTCTTCTTGTTCGGTTGTTGGTGCCCTAATTGCGACCATTATGTTTGCAGTAGCTTTCACTGTTCCGGGGGGAAATGATCAAAATCTTGGATACCCATTATTCATCAAACAACCATTTTTTAAAGTTTTCATATTCTCAACCGTATTATCACTTCTTTCTTCTTCAACATCAGTTTTAATGTTTCTAGCAATCCTAACTTCTCAATACTCTGAAGAAAAGTTCCTCAAATCCTTACCTACAAAGTTGATTTTGGGACTTTCTTTTCTTTTCATCTCTATTGTAAGTATGATAATAGCCTTTCTTTCTGCCATTCATCTCATGTTAAAGCATACAAACTACTCGTGGAGTGTTCTTCCCATTACTATACTTGCAAGTGTTCCAATCTTCCTCTTTGTGCGGTCACAATTCCCTCTTCTTTTTCACTCTTATATTTCTACGTATGGGAATATCTTTGAGAGGAAAGTTAAGCTATGGCCATGAGATGGATATTTAGTTGATGTATCTCTTTGTTGTTGTATTGTTTGAATAATTACGATTTGATGTTTATTGTTACTTATATTATATTCTTCTCCCTACTCTCGCCAACCCCCCTCTGGCTCTGCTCACCAGAGCCCTGAATAGGGCTGAGCAAAACGCCCGCAACCCGCCCATCCGCCGGCAACCCGCGGAATTTTCCCCGTTTAGGCCCGCCCGTGTATGACCCGTAACGGGAAACGGGTTTCCCCGTACCCGTTTATATATAACGGGCGGGTAACGAGTTTGGCCACGGGTAACCCGTTCCCGCCCGTTACCCGTTTGGCTGATTCTTTTTTTTCCCGTCCGTCTCACACTCTCAGTGTCTCACTCACCCAAATACCCAATCCCCAATTCGCACAACCCCCCCCCCCCCCCAAATCCCCAATTCGCACACACCTGACTGACACCACAGACCACACCACACCAGCACGGTGCTTCACTCCCCGTCTCCCCCGAGCTCGACAGACCCCCCAGGCATCCAGACCCCCACTCCGAGCCGCATGACTGCACCACGGCCTGAGACCCAGTCCCCGACGGCCGAGACACTGCCAGTGATTCCCTGTGCGCCCCGATCCCGTGACTCCCACTACCTCCCACACGGCCACACGGCCACACTCAGTCGAGGTCCAGTAGTCCCTCCGGCGGTCCGGCTCTCCCTGCTCCAGTGCTTGCTCTCGAATCTCGATCGCTATCTGTCGTCCCTGCTGCAGTGCTCCTTGTCGATCGCAATCGCCCTGAGCCACAGACCTTGATTTCAAAACGGTGGGAGCCCTTCACGGTAGACGCACGCACTCACTCTCACTCTCACTCTCACGGCCCCAACCTCGCTCTCATTCCCAGTTCCCAATTCCCATCGGCAAGATCTAAAATCTGTAAGGGTTTTCTTGAATTCCAGAACGTTTAGAAGTGAGATGTTCATCTGTTTGAGGCGTTTTGCTAGAACACTTGTTAGATTTGCAGGTTTTTTGGCCTTATTTTGTTAAATTGAATGAGACATTTGCTGTTTCATGCTTGCTGCTGTCACCTGGCATTGCTGTTTTTCATGCTTGCTGTTTTTTTTTTATGAATGGTAACGATAGTGTTATGTAGTATCTGAATCCGCGGTGCTCAAGCTCAGTTGCAGTCTTAGTTTTTTTTTCCCTTGATCCTGAGCTTTTCTAGTCAAGAATCTCAGCTCAGTGTGATGTTTTCGACCCAAAAAAAAAAATTTCAGGTTTTCTTCACGGGTTGCCCCGGTACCCGTTTATAAAACCCGTACCCGTTTTTAACGGGTTAAACGGGTAGGAACACGGGTACGGGCGCCCCGTACCCGTGTAAAGATAAACGGGCGGGCCGCGGGTTGGGCCGCGGGGCAGCCCCGGCCGCCCGTTGCACAGCCCTAGCCCTGAATGTCTCAGCCCTTTTATTTTAACATGTATTCATTATTCTGTTCTTACTCGCAAACACTAAACTTGCTAATATAAGCAAGCATTTGCAAAATAATGTACATAAAGCAGGTTGACCAGTGCATCAAACAGATCCCAAAATGTCAATATTGCAAGGTGACTTGGAAAAATACTCACCGATGGACTTGGATCCTCTAGTGGGTCTTTGCCATCCTGTAGCCCACCACTCATCACCTGACTCAGCAATGCCGCAGGAGGAATAAGGTGAATCATCTTAAATTTCTGTCTCTTTTGGATCAATACGAGATTTCTATTTTAACATTTTCTCATAAGAGTGATAAAATATTGGCTAACATATATTTTTAGTCCTATAAGTTTACATAAGGTATACTTTTAATCCCTTAACTTTATAAAGTATACTTTTGGTTCCATAATTCTAAAACCATTAATGTTATTAACAAACGTAGCAAACTCAAGTAATGAATGAAGAGCTGACAAAGAATATTTAAATTTAAGTTTTTAATATAAAATTATATTAAAAAATTTAAATTTAAATATGTTTTGTTAGCTACTAAGTCATTACTTGAATTTATTGCGTTAATATTTTCTGTTAGTAATATTAATAGTGTTAAAATTATAGGATCAAAAGTATACCTAATATAAAACTTAAAGGATTAAAAGTGTCATACCCTAAAAATCAAAGGTGTGACTGACATGAAATATGAGAAAAATTCATATTCTTTGAGCCTTAAAACACAAAATGACTGCTTGGCATATTATTCATAGTTTAGAATATACATTTACTACTTCTCATTCCACATCGAAAAATACTATATAATTAGATTATATTAATTTCATTGTAACAATTTTGGCAAAGCCTTCTTTATAGGTTAGACTTCTCGAAAATTCTACAACGAATTAAAATATCAAAGCAACATTTAGAGCTCCGCTCCATCACAATATATATGTATACACATGTTCCATAACTCAATAAATAAATAAATAAAAACATGGACCTTGTGTAACTCCCTTCACGATTAAGGCCGAGATTTACGTTTATAAATATGTAATTATGTGAAATTAGAGACCATAAGGTGATTTGGGACTTATAGAAAATTAAACTTCCCAAAATCAGGGTTTACAAAAACTTTTATAAAATCTGTTCACAGCGGTCTCATATTCCCATTTCAATACATAAATGGCCTGTATAGGTTGATTCCATTCATACATATCAGAGTATAATGCAATTTCCCGACACACTCGGGTTCTATTAATTAATAGAGGGTCTATAAAGGCACAAAGCCCATAACTTTTCCCTTTTTCTTGGGGATTACACAAAACTACACTACAAATCCCAATATATACATAATTGTTTCCAAAAACATCCAAATAATTTATACATGATAACCAAATATTCCAAAAGTAAAACTCCATGCCCGGAGCTTTAACTACTCTTCGTCGCACGCTTTCCCTTGGATCCTTTTGCCCTATCTAAAAATTTATATTTTTGGGAGAGTGAGATTTTAAAGAATCCCCGTAGTTACAAATCACTCATAATATGCACAACATCAAAGCATGAAAGTAAATCATCCACAACACATAGCAATCACCACAACAGTTGCAACGGCCGGGGTAGATATCATGGGCATTGCCCCTCCTACGACGGCTCATGCTGAACTGCTTGTTGTGATACACATCCACATGAATATATTACATATATCACCACAGCTGGGATCTATATAAAATATTTCACAACACACGGCCCCACGAGCTGGATACTCAATACAACACGCAGCCCCACGGGCTGGATCTCAAATAGGAATCCACGATTCCATAACGCAGCCTCGGCACTTACAGCGGCAGATACAACGGCCGGGGTAGGTATCATGAGCATTGTCCCCCCTACGACGGCTTACGCTGAACTGCTCGCGTTGTAATGCCCTATGGCCGATAACACATTCACAATGATAAACATGCATACCAAGTATCATACACAACATGAGAGAAGAGTCACTACCTGAGTCCTTCCGGGCGTTCCTTGGCACCGGTCTCTCCCGCATCGAGCAAATATCGTATTCTAGAATCATAATTAGGGACGAAGAGTTATACTTTATGCCAAGACTTAATTCACTTCGTAACACTTAATTTGGTTATCAATATTGCTCTTTTAGAGTCATTAAATACCCCTACAAAACTCCTAAAGGGTTAGAAGAACTATCCCAAAGATCCCCTATTGGAAGCTCCAAACTGACATTTTCTACTGAGGCACTCGAGTGAATATGGCCTCACTCGAGTGGGATTGTACGGATACTCGAGTGATGAAGGTCTCACTCGAGCAATGGTACGGCCTACACTCGGGCACCAGAGAATGAGAGACAACGAGTGCACACCCGAGAGCACAACAAAACTTTTCAGAGACAGGATCACTCGAGCATACTGGACCTCACCCGAATGAAGGCCAAATGCCTCACTCGAGCACCTGCGAGTGAAGTCCAGAAAGTGAGAACCCGAGAACACAAGGGAAATGGCAGTAGCCCAAATGGCTCGCTACACTCAAGCACAACACAATTCACTCGAGCAGATACCCCGTACCCGCAAGTGAGAAGGCACACTCTTGCACCATGCCCGCGAGTGACAACCCGAGAAGTAAGACTTGGTGTCAAATACACCAGTCACTCGAGCACAAGGAGGCTCACTCAAGCAATGTTCATCACTCACTCGCAAGTGAGGTAACACTCTTGCCTCACCCTCGGAACTGCAACATGAACTAGAAGCAGAAATGGAAAGTTGCACAATCGCACTCAAGCAGGATCTCCCTCACCCGAGTGATATTCATCCAGCACCCGAGCAGACCCCAGACTACTCGAGTGAATCTATCAGATACCAGAAAACGCAGAAAACAGAGGCATTTTCCTAACACTTGCCCAATTGATCCCAATGGACTCAAAACTTAACCCAAAGCCACTCCCACATAAAAACACCCAATAAACTCAATGGAATCATCAGAATCATAAAAATCCTATTCCATTATCATGCTTTAGGTTTTGGGCAACAAAATCAACAATATGCCAATCTCATCCAAACATCTCATTTCAATCACCAATCAATCTATCAATCCTGAACTCATTCCAAGATACCATTCTCATGCCAAAAACATACCAAACGTACAGTGACACTCATTTTCGGATTCAAGCTAAAATTTCCAGAATTTATAAACTACTTCAAATGGCATGAAACTTAGATAGATAGATTGGTCTCACTTACCTCTTTCACTTTTCCAAAGACACTCTTTGATTCTCCAACAATCAGATTTTCGTGTGGCATAAAACAACACCAATAGCCAAACTAAAAACATGAAAATGAAGCTCATCACTCAAGGATCAACATTTATGAATGGTGTTTGAGCAATGGAGGGCATTTACTTACCCAAAGATCAAGCTTTTCCTTTCTCTTTCTTGCCCAACAATGGCAACTCGAATTGGAGAGAGAAAATGTGAGAGATGGAGTGAGGAAGAAGAAGCAATCATCATTCTCCTCAACCCATGCTGCAGCCGAAAAGAGAGGAGAGGAAGGAGAGAGAATTGATTATTTTAATCAATTTTGACTTACACACATGCACTCTCCCCTATGCCCTCTATTGCCACATGCCACAATGCTATTGGCTCACCCAAAATAAGTCACTAATTAACTTGTCTAATCTCTCCATTAGCCATTTAATCACACTTCTCATTTTTACTTAGTTAGTAATTAATTTCTCCCTTAATTACCAACTCATGGCCAATATTCTCATTCTTCCAATTTTTCATTAATTATGACATATTAATTAATATTGCCATAAAACATATAATAATCCCAATTAAATTCATAATTATCCACAATAATCATGATTAGCCCTTAATCAAAAATTGGGATATTACATCCTGCCTATAGGTTACATGGAGCATCTAGCTTTTAATAATAATAAAAAAGTATAGGTTTATATTTACATCAAGTAGTAGCGCTATAAAATGAGTCAACGAACTTTGAATCATCAAGGTGGCTTTTCACTGCTTAGCAGGAGGTACAAGATCAACAATACTATTTAGGCCAAAACAAATCTTCTGGTGAATAATGTCCCATCAATAGAATTTAATGAAACACCAAAAGAAATAATTAAAATAGAATCAACTTTGAATGATAAAACATGGTACTAAATGTCAACTTCTAAATTATACAATTACAAATATAAATGAGACCGCCTCAAATTTTAAAAAAAAATAAAACCAAGTGATGATAAAATAGTTGATTTAGCAGCATTAGTTTAAAACTTCAATTCTCAAGTTTCTTCTATCCGTAGGACTTCTAAAGAACGGATAACAAGTGTGGACACACAGTCCATGAGGCTGGAGGCTGTGAAAAACAAGCATGAACTCACAATTCAAGAGGGTAAGTAACCAAGCAGCCACGAAACAACCGCAGGTAGAAACCCACGAACAGCAAGCGTGAGAACGAATAGAAGAAAACTCATCAATTATAACTTCGCATAAAATTTCCGGTTTCTCATTCAATACAAATTCTTCATATCCACCACATCTTAGCTTATACAACCATTGACATAATCTCCAATTTACAATAATTTAAAATAGAAGAAACTTAAACTCTAATCCCTTTCATAGCACAAATAGTAGTTAAACTTCACCACTCTTAGCTAATAAACCCACTATTCCACCCTTGAGAGAACATTCTCTACTTTCCCTTCTTTTATACATGCTTCAAATTTCAATTCAGGAACCAAGACTTAATCCCAACAACTTTAAATGTCTATACTATATTACAACACCTCCAAAGTTAAAACAAAACTCTTGTATTATAATGTTCTTGAAGTTTCCTTCTCAACTATATCATAAAACCTCAACATTCAACTTTCGTATGTAGAAGAGCAAATGATTCCTTCTTTCTTCAAGCATCTCTTAGAATCCAAGCACAAATCATAATCAATTCAAAATAGTATTCAAATTACTCATCACCATCAAAAATTTATATAGACACATGGCTAAATGACCTTTTTTTTTTTTTTGATAGAGCAATTTATCAAACACCTTAAGGGCACTTAAGATTATTTCACAAGGCAAGCATCTGAAATCACAAGTTATAACCATAACTTTCAGCATCCAATCTCAAGCAAAAAAAAAAAAAAAAAAAAAAAAAATTCCAAGCAAACCTTATATAAGTAAAATACCCATTTATGTATTCCTTCCTTTCCAATACTCCTTCCACCTAGAATAATCTCCAAACCATCTGCTTCCTTTAACCAACCAGCAGCAAAAATGAAATTTCTCTTTAATATTCAATTTTCCAAACGTCACAGCCACAAACAGAACCAAAAAAATATTCTGCACATCTGAATCTTCATAAATACCATAGACAAATGAAGCTTACCTACCCAATTACTCCTCCTTGGACCAAAAATGCATAAGAAGATGAAGACCCTTTCAATCCCTCACCAAGCACCCACGGACTGAACCAACTGAAGAAGAAACATACCCAAACAGAACAAAACAGAAAAGAAACAGCAGCTAAAAAATCTCGACCAGAGGAGAAGAACCCCGGCGTGGTCAGACGAACGGCGGCGGCGGCCGGGAGTTGGCTGCGCGGCGAACGGCAGGGAAGGGTTGAAGGAACCAAGTCGAATGATGTGGCTGGGTTTTTGATTCAAAATCGTGAAGCTTCTAATGCCGTTCGATCAGAAAAATATCTGAGATCTGCAAATGTTTTTTTATACAGTGGTATTTTGGTAATTTTCTTTTTTTTGATCGGATGGTATTTTGGTAATTTCAGTATGCTGAAATTAAAGGGAAAAAAAACCTGTTGTGATGGAGTGGGAGTTCAAAACCCCAATCTTAAACCCTCTTTAAGTCCACCAATACCACTATGCCACAAACTTTTCTTTATCACCTTGCTGCAACAAATAATAATTGAAATATCTATTAGTCTATTATAATTTAATTAATTATTATTATTATTATTTGGCTATCACAAAGAGTATAGATTAACCTAATATATTTGGTCCTAATTAACAGGGCATGTTTACTGTTACGGCTCATCACCTCCATAGATAATTTCGTAGGTATGCACGCTAAAGTTCATATCTCTTCAAAGAATCAAGTACTTGTTCCAGTTTTCTCTTAATTCTCATAAATAAATTTAAACTAACTAAAAGATCCATGTGTCATACTTATCAATGTAGTACCGATAATTTTTTAAAATTGCATTTTGGCCCAACCAATGTTTCAAAAAGTTTCACTTTATCCTCTCCTCAGAAATTTTAAAGTTTTTAAAATGTTCCCTAGTCAAAACTTCCGTTTTGACCATGTCTATAGGTCAGAAGGTGAAACCAGTATTTAGAATTGAGGAGGACCTGAAAGTTAAGGGATCCAACATTGAATAAGAGAATGGAGCTAAGAGCTTTGAGGGGGGCGCCATGCAACCTTCTTCCTCTTTCATCTAAGGTCTCCGACGACTTCATCTCTTCCATCATTGTCACTGGCAACATCCCTTCTTTCCTTCACTGTCCACCATCCCCCAGAAGATAGAGTAGAGTGGAGGAGAGCCACTAGCTGCACATCCGAAGCTTGAGAGATGCGGGAAGGAGGTCCACCATCATCACATCATCTTCTTCTCCTCGCCGGCAACACCATCAGCTGCCACCACATCGAGCTTGTCTTCACACCCTCCAACCACCGGTGAGGTTAAATTTCGAGGAGACACGGGGTGCTAGTGAAGCTTCAGGAGAGTTCAAACTTGAGTTTCAGAAACACCGCTAAGGGACTTCTTTCTCTCTAACGTGGACCACCGTCATCCCTCTATTTCCACCACACCGACGAGCTCCAACTTGCACCAAACCACCAACACCAAGCACCGCCGCCGACATTAGTTGTGAGTTTCGGCGAGGTTCTACAACTTCTAGTGAAGAGCTTGAGTTTTTCAGCGAGTCTTTGAATTTGCCAGCGAGAATTTCCAGATTCTGGCAGGGCTTTAGTTTTCCGGCGAGTGCTCAAATTCTAAGTTGTGATTATAGTGAAGCTCCAATGAGTAGATAAGCTTTCAGTTCTTGAGGATTGGGGATTTGTCTTAAGTTCAAAGAGCTTTGGAGTTTTTCTTAGTTCCTTTATGAATTTTTTATTGTTATTGTAATTCCTATTCTAAGGTAGTTGCGGTAAGATTTTGTTGTGAGCTATTTGGACTCCATCTTATTGAACTAATATTACTTATATTGTGTTTAAATTGGAGTTATTGTGATTGGATTAATTTTAGTTGTGTATTTCCTATTAATTCAATAAGATTATGCTTGCTATGTGGTTATTAGTTTGTGTAATTAATTTGAGTGGCGTGTTTAGGCATTCATATTAGATGAAACAATTGCATTAATTTAATCTATTTCACACATCAAGTGGTTTTTAACAATTTATCCAAGAGATGACTATGAATGCGATCGTAGGATTAGTCATTAATTTAATAAATTGGACTCAACACATTTACTTGAGGTTTTCAATTTGACTTGATGATAAATTAACTCCCATATCATTTAGTGAGCTAAGATAGCCATTGAACCAATTTATCAAGAGAATTTACTTCATTCATATTTCTTAACCATCCCATTTATAAAGAAAAGACCAAAAATAGTAGTTTTAGGATTTTAATTATATTTTGCATTTACCTATTTTCAACAAAATCCAAAACAAATTTCCCCTTTGCTTTCATTGCATTTGCATGGCATTTAGATTACTTATGATTCAATAAAAGGCTCCTCGAGAAGAGAGAATGATCCTAGGTTTGCCTATATGCAATCCTTGATTAATTTTTGATTATGGACCCCAAGGCTAACGTACAAGAACATCCTAATCAGCAAGGCAGAATTCGTAAAAACACAAAAGTAATTGTTGCAACTAATAACCGTAATTTATTTAGTGACAAAAATAATGATTTTTAAGAAACAACAGTCATATAACATGTAATGACCCTAATATATATATATATATAATATAATATAATATAATAAGCTATGATGAGGACTTTTTGTACATTTTCCTTGGGGTTCACAATCAAATATTAAACATAGATTGCATATAAGCAAACTTAGAATCATTCTCTCTTTTCGAGGAGACTTTTATTGATTCCTAAGTAATCTAAATATCATGTAAATACAATAAAAATAAGGGGAAATTGGTTTTGGTTTCTTAATTAATAACTAAAAAAGGAATGCAATTTAAGTAAATGCTAAGCTATTGTTTTTGGTGTTTTTATAAAAATAGTGAAGGAGTGAATGGAATTAGATTTGAAAATATGAATGATGAATGCTCTTAGTAATAAAGAAAATGACCATCCTTGCTTAAAAAGATTATGAGAGTTAAAATTCATTAAGTTTTAAGGAAACCCTCAATATAACACTTGAGTCAAATATTCTCAATTAATAGTAGCTCCTACAAACATAGCGAACTACTATTTCTTGAGATATTGTTTAAACCACTTAATGTATAATTGAAATTGGAGTGATGCAACATAAGTCTTCTTGATTTTGAGTGCTAAACAACCCCTAAAAGGCACAAATCAACTACATTAACTAGATAATAACACGCTAATTAACATAATTTCATTGCAACCACAAAGAAATTCAAACATATATAATCTTCATACCACAAAATCCAATCTCAACTATAAATATCAAACCAACAAAGACTAATTAACATTAATCTCAATTCCAAAATCATATACAATAATCCCTAAAACTAGGAAATCTAAATATATAACTTTAGACTAATGGAATGATAGAAAAACTTCCCTATGAAGTTCTTTGAACTCAAGTACACATCCTCATCACCAATAAGCAAAGGTTTTAGCCACACATAGCCATGGAATAATCCAACCCCAAGCTGTAAAATTGAAACGTCCATGGGAACTAGAGACTTGCTAGAAAACTAGACACTTGATGAAAAATCAATGGAAAGAGAAGGGCGAATAGTGCTCTGGTTCTCTGGTTCAATGGAGGTAGTGGTGTGAAGAAGCGAGAAAGAAGGTTGCCGGTGAAAGAAGAGAACGAAGATTACTGGTCAAGGTCTTGCCAGTAGTGGTGAGGAAGAATGATAGCAGAAGAAGATGAGGATGATAGTGGTGCGCAAGATGGAGAGGAAGGTTTGATATCCGCGGCTTCTCTTTGGTCTCTCTTAAGTCTCAACCTCCCGCGAAGCTCTCTCCCTCTCTCTCAGCCCTCTGCTTCATGTCACTAGTGATGGAAGTAGGGGTGTGCCACTTTTTTCGGTCCCGGTCTTCCCATCCCGATCCTGATCAAATCCCACCCAAAAATACGGGATCGGGAATTTTTTTTCGGGATCGAGAATGGGACTTCTCAATCCCGACTTTTTCCCGATCCTGAATATATATATTATGTACAATTTTTTTAAAATATTTAAGAGAGCAAGACCAAATGTAAAATAAAATATGAAAATCCCTAATACCCTCAAGGTAATATCTATTCTTTTAGTTTATTTAGTTAATTTTATTTATTATTTATTAAATATTTCTAATTTTTTGTTCTTGTCTTTGTGCTTTTTGTAGCTAAATCGTCAATTTTAAGCATGTATTGAACTAATGATATATTTGTATTGAACTAATTTGGTACAATATGGTACTAGACAAATTATATATTTTTACTATACCAGAGAAAACACAACAAAATATTTAATATAGGGTTTTTTTAAAAAAAAAGAAAAAATAAATCTAGGTCGGGAATTCTCAAACATTGGGACGGGAAATTTTCGGGATCGAGATCGGGAATAAAAATCATTCCCGAACCCTTCTCCGAACACCCCTAGATAGAAGTATGGTGAGGGGGTCCTCGACGGTGGTGGCAGCTCTCCATCTCTTTCCATCCTCCCAAGCTCTCTCCGGTCAAATTCTCTCTCTCTCTTTCTCTCTCAAGCTCTAGTGTGTCGATCTGAGCTCATGGCATTCAACTCTACCTCTGAAATGTTTGGACTCCATAAAGAAGAAGACCTAATTTGGTCTCTGCTCAAAATGTAAGTTTTGACTAGAGACCAATCTAAAAAGTTCAAACCTTCGTAGATGGATTAAACTACAAATTTTGAAACGTTTATAGGGTTGAACTGTAATTTCTAAAACATTTAGGCTATTTTCTGTAATTTTCACCAGTCCTAAAAAAATTAATTCTATCCCCAAACGATATTTTTGAAAATCTCCAATTTTCTTCTTACACATCTACAATGTAATATTAAGTACAAGGTAGCATCAAAAGTTCAAGAAATCATTTGCATGAATAATTAACAAATTATGACCATTTTGTCCCCTAATTATAATTAATTCAATACAAATGTCCATAACTCAGATTAATGCTTAATCATGCATAATGTCCTAGGAAATACATTAAAAACCCCCAAATTAATCATGAAAAAGCACATCAAAATATGGTTTAATTAAACTACTGAATAGATTAATTACTTATTGTAACTTAGCAACTAAGAGAAGCATGTGGTCTAGTGGTAGTTGAAGTGGTCATATGTTTTTGGGTGATGGAGTGTGTTTGGATAGAGGAAAAAAGTGCTTTTAGGGTAAAACCATAGTTTTGAAAGAAAAATATCCAAATACTACATTTTTCCCATAATCCATTTTCTTGCCAAAACCATGGTTTTGGTTGGTAATGTTTTTTTCTCATGTTATGGCCCCACCCCCTCTATCTCATTTGTTCTTTTGCTTGTTGGTGGGCCCCACGCCACTCTCTCTCTCATTTTTTTTTCAAGAATTTCGAAATTCTCCCCCTGTCCCTTTTTTTCTTTTTCTTTTTTAAATTTCAAAATTTTAATGCTCCCTCCTATCCTTAATATAAGACATATTTATCTAATTTGATTATATTAGAAAAATTAGTTAAGTTAAATAACATTACATATAAACAAATTTATTTCATTTTTTATATTAATCAAGAAATTTAATGTTAAATAATGGGTTAAGATGTATCTTTTTTAATGTCGTTAGGGGTTTTCTTCTCTTATAATTTAACGCCGTTAGGTCAAGTTTAACGGTTTTGTTAAATTTGTATCCTTTTTAATTGTCCATTGTTATTTTTGCATCTTCCAGTACTTATTTGTACTAGATGCCACTAAGAAAAAACTTGGCTGTTAAATTTGGACCTTTACCCTTAAATAATACATAAAATATAATCTTATTCTTTATATGTAATTATCAAAAAAGTTAATGTCCTTTTTAGTAATTTGACCATGAAAAAATCTATTTTGATCACAATATCCAAACACTCTCATTTTATCAAAATCATTTTTTCTCATAATCTATTCTGCTCATAATTTATTCTCTATATTTTCTTCAGAAGCTATTCTCCAAAAGCTAATCTAAACATACTCGGAGTTTGAATCCTCTCCAAGGCACATGGTTATTTTCTTTAGGGAAAATCCCTATAAAATACTTTTGAAATAGGAAAATCCCTATTTGGTGCAATGACATACCAAATCCCTAATCAGTCCGGTGGTAGGAATAAGGGATTTTAAATTTCACTAGAAATGACACAACTAGCCTAGGAAAAAAGCTTGCCAAAATGCTTGAGGGGGAAAGAAAGGAAGGCAATGGCAGATGTAAAGTCCATAAATGATTTTCCTATAAATATTTCTCACTCTTGTGCATTTTGCTAGGGTAGAGTGAACTAGCCGAAACATTTTTGTGATTGAAGAAGAGGATGTGAACGAGGTTGGAAACACTAAAGAGCGGCAGAGGTGTTAACGGAGGGGACGGTTGGAGGGAACGACGGATTTTCTGGTGACGGTCGATGGTGGAGTTCAGATTCAAGAGTTATGGGCTCGAGGAGAGATGATGGTGGTGTTGTTTGCCTTCGAACGACAGCTCTTCGGAGGGTTTCGGAGGCGGTATTCAGTGGCATTGTGGGGACTTCGAATGATGGCTTCTTAGGTGAGGTTCGGTGGTGGTGTTCATAGTTGAGAGTGGTGGGTTCGGTGAGAGGCTTGTGGTGGCATTGTGGGGACTTCGAATGTCCTTGATAGTTGTGGGTGTGCGTGGAGATGATCGACAATAGTAAGTTGGCATTTTTTCAAATTTTTGGTTCATATAATCATTGGAAGATGCAATGTGAAGGCTTATGCTTATTTACTGTCATATATTGCCCTTTACTGTTTGTGATTGTCTCTGGTGGTACTGGTTGCAATTAGTGAACAATAATGTGATCCACTTATTTCCTGTCGTATATTGCCTTTTTTCTGCATTAAGAGTGTAATACCCCGAAATTTGGGATTGGAAGCTTTGGAATAAGCCTAAATTGAGTGGACTACTAAGCCCCGATTTAGTAGATGTCCCAAATCTATTCTCTAATGTTCCTTATATCTTTGGGGCATTAAAGAAAGTAAAATGGTGAATTTTGGAGAATATAATTATGTTTTCGATAAAATCGCCTATGAGGCAGTGAGCTTATCATAAGGTTTTGGAAAACTAAATGATAAGTACAAATTATGAGATTTTACAGGATGAAAGTAGACATCCTAAGCTTTAATTTGATAGGTCATATGAATCAATTAGAGCTATACACAAAAAGATATGAATTTTTGAAGTCAGCACAGAAAAACTGTGAAATTTCTGGAACAATATGCAAAGATTGAAATTCTGGGAATTTTGTGATTCCATAAAGCAAAATTCTATATTTTTTCTTGAAACTAGACTCAATAAGTGTTCTATAGGCTTTGGAATCACTCTAATTCGATTTTTCTAGAATTAGTTATGATTTTTCAAAGTTTGGACAGAAATCTGCCAAAATTTCTGAAAAATCCGAAAATGGAAAATTGTTGATGACATAAGCAATGACATAAGCATAAGATTATTAAAGAAACATAATCTTTCTCCTTCAGCATTCCGACGCCATTCTGCAACCAAAGTAAAGAAAAAGAGTTGAGAGGGTTTTGGAAGAAAAGGAGAAGAGAACTCGCAAGGTAAGCCGATTTCTCCGACGATCTAGCTCCTAACGCGTATAACTCCGATCCTAAGCTACTCCTTTATGTTCTTTAAGGTTTGGAAGCTCCTCTTGTGGTGTTAAAACACCTAGGGTTTTCAACCAAGTCAAGGAAAAGCTAGTGGGAGCTTGAGGTAACTTCCAAACTCTTGTGTATTGACTATTCTAGCTGCTGTGGGCAATTTAATCGGTGAAATTTCGCCGGATTGTCATTGGTTTCAAAAATGGAAAATGGGTATGTGGGGCTGTTATGCTGCCCAAATTGGTACTAAATGGTAGTTGTAACCTAATGAAATAGTCAATAAAGTGGTTAGGAGTAGAAAGGAACGCGTTTACGGAGCCGAAACCGAAAAACCCCAATTTTCCCCGGAGTACTTGTATATTTCGGTTCTGGCTATAAATGGGTCTTAGAGTTGGATTTTCAATTATTTGATGGTTCCATTGAGTTCAGGAGCGAAAATTAGGTGGGGTTACAGTTGGTCACTTTTTCGGAAAAGGCAGAAAAAGCATAATTACGAAAACGCCCCTGAAACCCTTAAAGTGGGGCTGTCAAGGGTAATTTTGTAATTTCCATTGAATTTGATAATTCTGAGTCCGGAAATGGATTCCTTGGGCGAAAATATGTTAGAATAGCCCATGTCAAAATTTTGGGAAAAGTACAGTCGGACCGGGTGCGGTGGGGCCGGGCCGGGCCCCCGGGGGCATTTTAGTAAATTTTCAATATAGCCTCATATAACCCCCAGAAACACTATGGAAGTGTCTAAATAGTACATTTGACATTGTAGGATCGAATGTGAAGCCCCGAGTTGTTGGCACGTAAATCGAGGAGAAAAAAAGATTGGAGGTAGGGAACTTATCTCTCCTGCATGCTCTGATAACTGTATTAATGTGTTGATGCATGTTATTGCTTTGCTTGATTATGTGGAACATATATGAATGATTTGAAGCTATGTTTCAATATATGCTATGGCCATATGTGTATCGTTCGAAGCATTGAGCTTATAGATTTGTCATTGTATGTGTGCATGAGTTATGTGATGCAAGCATGTCATGCATTAAACACTTATCTTGCCTGCATATTGATAATGTTTCCCTACTGAGATTCTCTCGAATCTCACCCTCCCTTACCAACAATTTAGACAGGGCAAGTAGCTCGTGGAGGGAGCGGCAGGACTCATTCGAGATGAGATTGTGTAATCCCCATTTGAAGAATTGTAATGGGCAATTGTGCCCTATATATCTTTAGTGAAGGTATGTACCCGAGATTGCCGGGATGATTATGTTGTACACTCTGATATTTATATGAATGTGATTTATCTTCGCGTAGTAATTGTATTCGAAATGTGAATATGAGACCAAGTTTATAAATGATTTCGAAAGGTATTTTTGAAAACCCCATCATGTGATGGGTTAGTAAATGTTATTTGATTATTATTGGTCTCTATTTCATTTTAATCACGTATTTCGGATATAATTACGGAGGGGGTTACATTTTTGGTATCAGAGCTGCAGTTCCTGGCAAGTAAGGAATTTGCTAGGATAATGGCAGTAGTTGCTGCCTTAAGTCATAGGAGATGACTTTGTTTGTTGTGGTATACACATTATGGTCCCTGCTATTTATGGATATATGAGTTTAAGGGTTATGTGTCTACATTAATTGTGTTGTGGATATAGTGAGTCAGTATGATTCACCCGAGGATTTGAGGTGTAGACCTAGAGGTGGAGGTAATCAGACCCATTGTCTGATTAGAGAACTAAGGAAAATGATTTCCTAGATGTGTGATATTGAGATTCTAGGTATCGTGACTAACCTAGATATTGGGTGAGAAACCTAAGGTGGTATGATGTTACATGTAGTGATGTCATACTGAGCTTGTATGTTTAAAGGCCTTAAGACTTAGGGGACCGGTGTGCCCTAGGCTGGCATGATATTTGGATTTGTGTTGGAGTTGTGATGCTCCATGGAAATGAGGGAAGTGATTTCCCGGTTCAACTAAGGTTGAAGGTTTGAAAGATGAATTGTGATCCAAAGATCAGACTCAATAGTCAAGCTGGTCCTAAGGAGGTTGATATGACCTATATGGTCTGTGGTACCAGGATGTGGTACTAGATTGGCATTGAAATGTGTATCAGGTATCCTGAGGTTGCTAGTATTAATCTGGCACAGGGAAAAGTGATTCTGTGGAGAATTTGAATTTGAAAGAGTTATCTACGAGGATTCGAAGTGGAGAAGGCAACCTACTGGGAGTTCTGATCGAAGAGGGCTACCTACGGTGATGTCTGATCGGAGCGGCTATTTGTGTTTTTATTACCTGCGGCCCACTGGGGGTGTGTATGGCACACAGTGGGAGGACCGTGCCTTCGGGGCGGTGGTGATACGGGGAATATGTGAGTCCTGGGTGAAATGTGAGTAACCCAGCTGCCTGCCAGGCTCAGTGTAAGGGCCGGCCAGCGTAGCCCTGGTATGTAGTTGATCAGGGGGGTGGGCACTCTGAAGGGGTGTGACAATATATAAAAAAAAAATTTGTGACAGCCGCCGTGATGACAAACCCTAGTGTGCAGCTGCCGTGACGATAAACCTTAGTGTGCACTCGCCATGACGTTGAATTGTAGAATAGAGCTCTGGGAACGTTGGGAGTATGGGATCTCAACGAAGTGCTGGTTATGGCTTTGAATGATTCAAGTTGAATCGGGCTAAGGTCTGACGCAGATGAATATATGTTGTCAATGTTATCAGTTGTGGTGGGAGATTCCTATGAGACTTCTGTTAAATCAGCTTGACATTGTTAAAGCACAGATGAGGAGATTGACCTCAGAGTGTGCAGCGGAAGCGTGAGAATGTGATATGTTTGGGAATTGTGTTGAGCAGAAGCTTGAGGTTACCGTGAGAATGATGTGTTAATCATGGCTTCGGGAGGTAAAACTTCGAAGTCCAGATTATTTTGTGAAAAAGGGGTCTTGAAGGATCCTAGTTTGGTGGAAAGAATTTGTGGTGGGTGGAATTATTAAAATGCCTAGTTCCAGCTTGTTGCAATTGTGCATTATGAGTCTCTCACCTGCGGCCGCATGGGGTGATTCCTATGGTGGAGGACCGTTCCGCTGGGGCGGTAGATTACGGGGAATTGACTATTTGTGAGCCGTGAGGCTATGTATATGCACTGCCACGCCAATAGTCCCTGAGTAGCTAACAACGGTTCGGGTAAAGACTGTGTGTCTTCCCGGCGGAGAAAGGGGATGAGAGTGGAGTGTGATTGTGAATCTGTGACAATTGTGGACAAGCTGGGATTGAGGTGTGCCGTAGCAGAGCAGAGTTAGTTTAGCTTATGGCGAATTCGACTATATGATCGGGGATTCTTGTTTGTGAGGGCAATTACCCCGGCATGGCCAGCCTGGCTAGCCACCACGTTGGTTGCACTGGTGTTGACCCGAGGCCAAAAGGCGGTGCGTAAAATTAGAGTCTGCAATGTACGTTTGATAAGGAAGTGGATTTTCTTGTGAGTCCTGGGTGAAATGTGAGTAACCCAGCCACTGTCGCGGGGCATCCCCAGCGGGGGGTAAAACCGGGGTGGGCACCACCGGCACGGGGCATCCCTAGAGGGGGTAAAACCGGGGTGGGTGTGACAATAATTGAGTAACCCAGCCACCATCGCGGGGCATCCCCAGCGGGGGGTAAAACCGGGGTGGGCACCACCGGCACGGGGCATCCCTAGAGGGGGTAAAACCGGGGTGGTTGTGACCATAAAATTGTGAGTCCGGTAACCCACGGGCATCCATCGGACGGTTGTGATGTGGGAGCCAGCCACGTAGCGGAAGCGTGGGCACCCATTAAGGGGGGTGTGACAATAAAAGGCGCCTGGATAGAAGAGACTGAGACTCTAGGTGGGCCATTATGGTAGGGTGCTTCGGATAGAAGAGATTGAGATTCCGGAGTGACTTGATGCGATTGTGGTTGATACCCAAAAGTCCCGGATGGGTGAGGGTAACGCCGTGAAACTTGATACGGCAATGTGATCTTGTTTTGAATACCTAAAAGTCCCGGTTACCACTAGCGGAGTCACTGGTGGGTGTACGGGTGAGGGTGACATCGTGAAAGTTGATACGGTGAAGTAATATTGTGTTGTGAGACCCAAAAGTCCCGGTTACCACTAGCGGAGTCACTAGTGGGTGTACGGGTGAGGGAAAGGCTGTGGATGTGAATACAGCGGAAGAGTTTGTGTATACAGCTAAGGCTGTCGTTTGATGTATTGAGGTTGTGGTGTTTTGGGGTTACTCCCAGAAAGAGTAACTAGTTTGAGTTAAGCAGAGTGGTGGCCTATGCCGCCCAACTGCCAAGATCTTATGATATGGCTAATAAGTTAGAGCCTCCAGATATCGAGATGCACTAGCCACTCATGAATTAGGGGGCTTGCGATGATTATGGTTATGTTATGATGGTTTTGTGGCAATCGTATGTGGAAGCGATTGCATTTGTTTGGAAAAAAAAAATGGTGATTTGGTTTGTGTGGCAATCATGAAATGGGCCGATTGCAGTTTGGGGCCATTGAGTTGCATTCATTGTTTGAGATTCTTGCGAGAATCGGATTTGTGGAGTATCCTTTGTGTGTGGGTGGTCTAGAGGAGACCGTCCCAATGTGAAATGAATTGTGAAACAGAAGCTGTCGTCGTGAAGAAGCATCTGTAGTTTGTGGTTAGTGGTGTGACAAATTTCGAGGACGAAATTTATTGAACGGGGGGAGAAATGTAATACCCCGAAATTTGGGATTGGAAGCTTTGGAATAAGCCTAAATTGAGTGGACTACTAAGCCCCGATTTAGTAGATGTCCCAAATCTATTCTCTAATGTTCCTTATATCTTTGGGGCATTAAAGAAAGTAAAATGGTGAATTTTGGAGAATATAATTATGTTTTCGATAAAATCGCCTATGAGGCAGTGAGCTTATCATAAGGTTTTGGAAAACTAAATGATAAGTACAAATTATGAGATTTTACAGGATGAAAGTAGACATCCTAAGCTTTAATTTGATAGGTCATATGAATCAATTAGAGCTATACACAAAAAGATATGAATTTTTGAAGTCAGCACAGAAAAACTGTGAAATTTCTGGAACAATATGCAAAGATTGAAATTCTGGGAATTTTGTGATTCCATAAAGCAAAATTCTATATTTTTTCTTGAAACTAGACTCAATAAGTGTTCTATAGGCTTTGGAATCACTCTAATTCGATTTTTCTAGAATTAGTTATGATTTTTCAAAGTTTGGACAGAAATCTGCCAAAATTTCTGAAAAATCCGAAAATGGAAAATTGTTGATGACATAAGCAATGACATAAGCATAAGATTATTAAAGAAACATCATCTTTCTCCTTCAGCATTCCGACGCCATTCTGCAACCAAAGTAAAGAAAAAGAGTTGAGAGGGTTTTGGAAGAAAAGGAGAAGAGAACTCGCAAGGTAAGCCGATTTCTCCGACGATCTAGCTCCTAACGCGTATAACTCCGATCCTAAGCTACTCCTTTATGTTCTTTAAGGTTTGGAAGCTCCTCTTGTGGTGTTAAAACACCTAGGGTTTTCAACCAAGTCAAGGAAAAGCTAGTGGGAGCTTGAGGTAACTTCCAAACTCTTGTGTATTGACTATTCTAGCTGCTGTGGGCAATTTAATCGGTGAAATTTCGCCGGATTGTCATTGGTTTCAAAAATGGAAAATGGGTATGTGGGGCTGTTATGCTGCCCAAATTGGTACTAAATGGTAGTTGTAACCTAATGAAATAGTCAATAAAGTGGTTAGGAGTAGAAAGGAACGCGTTTACGGAGCCGAAACCGAAAAACCCCAATTTTCCCCGGAGTACTTGTATATTTCGGTTCTGGCTATAAATGGGTCTTAGAGTTGGATTTTCAATTATTTGATGGTTCCATTGAGTTCAGGAGCGAAAATTAGGTGGGGTTACAGTTGGTCACTTTTTCGGAAAAGGCAGAAAAAGCATAATTACGAAAACGCCCCTGAAACCCTTAAAGTGGGGCTGTCAAGGGTAATTTTGTAATTTCCATTGAATTTGATAATTCTGAGTCCGGAAATGGATTCCTTGGGCGAAAATATGTTAGAATAGCCCATGTCAAAATTTTGGGAAAAGTACAGTCGGACCGGGTGCGGTGGGGCCGGGCCGGGCCCCCGGGGGCATTTTAGTAAATTTTCAATATAGCCTCATATAACCCCCAGAAACACTATGGAAGTGTCTAAATAGTACATTTGACATTGTAGGATCGAATGTGAAGCCCCGAGTTGTTGGCACGTAAATCGAGGAGAAAAAAAGACTGGAGGTAGGGAACTTATCTCTCCTGCATGCTCTGATAACTGTATTAATGTGTTGATGCATGTTATTGCTTTGCTTGATTATGTGGAACATATATGAATGATTTGAAGCTATGTTTCAATATATGCTATGGCCATATGTGTATCGTTCGAAGCATTGAGCTTATAGATTTGTCATTGTATGTGTGCATGAGTTATGTGATGCAAGCATGTCATGCATTAAACACTTATCTTGCCTGCATATTGATAATGTTTCCCTACTGAGATTCTCTCGAATCTCACCCTCCCTTACCAACAATTTAGACAGGGCAAGTAGCTCGTGGAGGGAGCGGCAGGACTCATTCGAGATGAGATTGTGTAATCCCCATTTGAAGAATTGTAATGGGCAATTGTGCCCTATATATCTTTAGTGAAGGTATGTACCCGAGATTGCCGGGATGATTATGTTGTACACTCTGATATTTATATGAATGTGATTTATCTTCGCGTAGTAATTGTATTCGAAATGTGAATATGAGACCAAGTTTATAAATGATTTCGAAAGGTATTTTTGAAAACCCCATCATGTGATGGGTTAGTAAATGTTATTTGATTATTATTGGTCTCTATTTCATTTTAATCACGTATTTCGGATATAATTACGGAGGGGGTTACAAAGAGCATCCTGTTTGTAGTAGGTAAAGGGATTGGAATTTTGTTTTGTGTCAATTTCTTCATTTCCGTTTTTGTCTGATGTGTATATGGAATGGGAAGTGGGTATCAGAAGTGTTTGACTCTTCGTTTGTTATACAATAACTACACCTAGTTAAAAATTAACAACTTTCCCTTAATGTTTAACAAGTCTTTTTGTGGAAGACCAAGACATGCCCAGGGGAACTTGTGAGAGCACCAAGTTGGGGGGCCATTAACAACCAAGGTTTCAACAGTAACAACACCATGTAAGAAAATAACAATTGACCATCCTTGTTTAACAACGACTAATGTGGAAAACCAAAACATGGGCCGTGGAACTTGTGAGACTAACAAGTGGGGGCACAAGTAATAACTTCAGTTTCTATAGTAACAACAACATGTTTACAAATAACAACCTGTCGTTTATGTTTAATAACTGCTGATGTGGAAAACCAAGAGATGACAGGGGAACTTCTGACACTCACAAGTTGGGGGGCAATTAACAACTTAAGCTTCTAGAGTAACAACACCACATTAAAAAATAACACCATTCCATCCTTGTTTAACAACTTATGACGCAAAAAACCAAGACATGGCTAGTAAAACTTATGAGAATAACAAGATGTAGGGAAATTAACAAGTTCAGCTTCTACAGTAACGACACCACTGTAAAAAGTAACAAATGTTCATTCTTGTTTAACAACTGAAGATATGGAAAACCTAGACAAGTTGGGGGGCCATTAACTAGAACAATGCACTATGATTATTAAGGAGTAAGCTAAGGTTTAGGAGCATGTAGTTGTAACAAAATAATTGTCTATTTATTGGCATAGCACAATAAGCAACTGTTCTAACATTTCAAGTATAATTAAATGATGTCTATAGTGTGAGGACGATTGCCTTGGCTATTTGCCTATTTCAAATAATAACTTATGATTTGTGAGATAGGTTAAATTGCTTTTCTTGTATAGTATATAAGTGAGAAATTATGGATAGCTAAATCTCTGTATAATTTTGTTTTGTGGAAGAAGATGGTGGTTGAACAAGGGCAGGAAGGGGCTGAAGAGGGGCAGAACAAAAATAAAGAAGGCCATAAGGTGGTTGAAGAAGGGGAAAAGGTGGTGGAGGAAGGGCAGAACTTAGACAAACAAGGGAAGAAGGTGTTGAAGAAAAGGGATAGATGTAAAGCCTTAAATAATAGATTGCAGTTGTTTAGAATTGAGATTTCAGGAAATTTAAGCCACAGAAATATGACAAATGTGTTGTACACAATGATGATGTCCTAAAAGCATGGAGAGCATTGAGTGAGCAAAAGATGAAGGAATATTGTGAGAAGGCTCAATACACTGAGAATGCTAAGAAAGCAAGACAGGAGAAGAAGAGTACAAAGAGAAAAGTAGCTTTTATCACTCGTAGCTCAATCTGGCAATTTAAGCAATTAGTTGACTTTATAAATAAAGATGAAAGTTTAAAGGAAAGGGTGAAGTGATTAGGATTCAGTAAGCTGCTAGAGGTTAGAGGTTGCAAGAAACTGCCAAAAGATCTAATTGTTTCAATGCTTCGCTTATATGATCCACCAACTCGCCAATTCCAAATCAGGGGCGGGACACACAAAATTTCTGCTGTGGATGTGGAGCAGTTAATTGGGGTTCCCCATTGTGGGGACATGGTGAGTACTAAGGTGGATAATGATGACCTGGTTTATACAAAGTTAAAGAGTGAATATTCAAAACGCTTATACAACAACATAGTATGTAGAGGGCAGTAAGAATGAAAAATTTGAGTTTTTGTTTATGTTGTACATATTCTGGAATTGTGATTCACACCTATTGGTTCTTGGCCTTCCAGCCGATCTGGTTGTCCTAGGTGGCAGCAACAAAGTCTGAGCAAATAGATTCCCCAGCTTATAGTTGCTTGGGTCTGGTTTGTCAATTGTCACAATTAGAGTCATGCTACGCTAAAAATCTTTTGTTAGTATGTTATTTTGTAGCATTCTTCGACATAGTCATAGACATTGCCATGGACATACTTGATGGCTACACAAGCATGTGGACAAGGGATCCCTAATATTTACCACACTTATAGCTGCAAGTACATAAACGAAGATCAACATTTAAGGATCCATATTTGGTATGGACACAAAGCTTACCGCCACTATAATTAACGGGTGACATATGTTTAGCATGACAAAGATTTTCCTTCACTAAGGACTCTATGTTGGGCCTAACACCATTTTTCTACTTCATCATTGCCATACTAGATGCATACATCTTCTTGGCAACCTTTTCATGATGTTCATGGATACGTACTGCGACATTGTGTTTTCTCTCCTTCACTATCCACGCATTAAATGATTTGGCTATGTTGGTAGTAATCTTATCTCATCTTCGGAATGGGAACTTGCTCAAAGCCCCCTTATCGATATCTCCATGCTGAATCAACCAATCTGCCATCTCTTTATAAGATTTTGGCATATATTCCATTGCCTTATCGAAATCTGCATCCAACCTTGCATATCCAACATTATCAAGCAACCATAGTGCATCTTCCTTTAAACAGCCACTTGTCTTCCTCTTGCCTTTATTTAATTTTAGCAATTCTGAACTAAAATTCTCCTTCATATGCCTATAACAATAAGCATACCTTTTACTCCTAAAAATTGTTTGTACTGACCCTTTAATTGCATTGTGACGGTATGACACAATTGTCAGTTCGATTAACCCAACAATATGTTTAATCTTCTATAAGAATTATGACCAATCCTTTAATACCTCCCCCTTTACAATTGATATTGCAAACGGTAACATTTCATTGTCCGCATCATAACTAGAATCTGAAAGCATTATTCCCTTATATGGTCTAAACAAGTGGGTTCCATCAATGTATAGCACATGTCTTGAACCAGCCATGAATCCCTCAATATAGCACTCAGATGCAATAAATACTCGCTCAAACATGCTATTCCTACTTGCTTCCCACTCAGCAACAGTTTTGTCATTTGATTCCTTTAACCGCTCATAAATCCAAGGTATTAACATATAAGATTGTCTCGGTCTACCTTGAAAGAGGCAAGCTTCACCCAAAAGGGGGGGTGAATTGGGTGATGTTATAAATTTTTCGCTTGATGTGGTGATATGAAAATTATAGTAGGTAGAGTAGAGATGAGAAGATTTGAACACAGAGAGTTATACTGGTTCGGCCTAACAACCAGGCCTACGTCCAGTCCTCAGAGATCAAGACCTACTGAGATTTTCACTATACCTCTAAGATTCAATGGGCTCTCAGAACGCCATAAAACGACAATTGTCCTTCAAAGGACTACGAGCAGAAATATTCTCTCACTAAGAAATTTCTCTCCCCCTTACGACAAGTCTTACGTGCAGAAAAACAACCTATGACCTTTCTCACTTGCTTATGTATACAAGACTTATGAGCAGCAACGTTCTCTCCTACTTACACCACTGTAAGTCTTACGAGCAGCAACGTTCTCTTCTGCTTGTATCTTATAAGTCTTATGAGTGGAAGGTTCAACAAGGAACTCTCTTAACTACTTCTCTCGTAAGGAAATCTACCCACTCAAGGTCCCAATACCTTGAGATCAAATAAACATAGAATTTGAATTGTATGAAGACTCTCTTACAGAGCAAATAAATAAACACTGAAGATCAATGTGTGTACAGAGAAAATGATGAATAACAGAGACTCATGTATAAGCTTGTGAATTCTTGTACTTCATTCTTGTATTGACTATCTCTGAATCTCTGTATATATAGATGTTCAGATTTTGCCCGTTTGAGTAATCATAGTTTGAGGAGTGGGGCTTTTGCAACTGTGGAGTAACATGCGCATGTTTGAATATTCTGAATACGGTAGGTACGAGCGTGTTTTGTAATCATGTTGTCTGCCGTTGTTTGACTTTCTTGTGTAGTTTATTTCAAACGTTCATCCTCCTGTATCACACTTATAAATCATTCAAAATAATGTTAGATAATGATAATAAGTAATGATGATATGAATATTTAACAATAAACCATATTCGGATTGAACGTTGTGAGACTTAGTATTTTTTGGTGATCTGGCAGAGCATCACTCGAGCATGAAAGGGCTCACTCGAGTGATCTTCCTATTTTCCTCTTTGTGCTTCAGTTATCGGGTTGTGCTTGCATAGGATTTCAGAGAGACAGAATTCTCACTCGCGAGTGATATGGGGTCTCACTCAAGCACAACTCCTCCTGCTCGAATGATCTTGCATTTTCCACTGGGAGTGTCTTCTCGGGTCATCACTTACATATCATTTTAGCAAGAGTGAAATTTTGTACTCACGAGTGATGTGGTCCCTCACTCGAGCACACACACTCCTGCTCGAGTGAGACGCATATTCTCAAGGAATATGCTCTCAATACCAACACTCACATCAGGATTTCAGAGGGATAAATTTATCACTCGCAGGTGATGTGGGTCCTCACTCGAGCACACACACTCCTGCTCGAGTGAGAAGAATATTCTCAAGTAATATACCATTTATACAAGCACTCGCATCAGAAATGGAGAGGGATAGATTTTTCACTCGCAAGTGCTAATGTGTCACTCGAGCATATGAGGTTGTGCTCGAGCACACTTGCGCTTCTCTGAACTTCATGACTCTCGGCCAAGCACTCACAGTCTCTTGCTCGAGTAAAGAACACTCTTGCTCGAGCATTGATGTCTCTGCTTGAGTGCATCAAGAAAGAAATTATAATACTTGCTCTCGGCCAAGCACTCGCGGACCTTCACTCGCATGTGCTCGAGTGAGAATGGCTTCTCTGCTCGAGTGCAAACTCCAGTGCTCGAGTGATTCAGTGAACATAACAGTGGCATGCCTCTCGGGTGAACACTTTCTGGCTTTCACTCGCACCTGCTCGAGCATAGAAGGAATCTATGCTCGAGTGCAAAGCTCATGCTCGAGCACTCCAGTTCAATTTGACAGCAGATACTAGAAAACATTCCTATATGCATTTGGTAACTTTGTAAACTTTTCTTAATCTTATAAAAACATGATTTGCATACAATTGTCTTTTTGTTATCATCACAACTTGGGATCTAACATACCTTGTATGTCTTCCATAGCTTTTTCCTTCTCCTTGTATGATGTCTTGTATGTAAGAGTGACACCATATTCTGTCTATAACATCTTCTTGATTTCATTGGGACGTTTGTCAATGTGATTTCTCATCTCATCAACTATAACTGAAGATGTCAAGTTAGATCTTCCACCATGGGTCACCTTAAGATTGTCTTGGGCACTATGATAATGTTCATCTCTGAATGTCATTACACATAGTATTGGAGTTGTCTTACCTATAGCATTTGTTGTTACCCTCCAAGGACAACCTAAACTCCTACACTTTACTGAAATGCTATGCTTGCTATTTTTCACATATTCAAACTCAAACTTGTGTACTATGCTGTACTTGTACAGTGCCTACTTAAAAGTATCCGCGTGTGTAAATGTCTGCATCACTCCTGAAATTAATCCCCTATATTTTGTATAGTTCAACTATGGCCTAGGTGTAGGTGCACTCTCTACTCCACAAAGTAGCTTATTACATCCTCCAAGAATTTCAACCGTCATACATGAAGCAACACTTTCATAGTACCACGCTTCATCTTGATTTTCCATATTGGTTGGACAAACAATATATCTTCCTTGTGAGAGTCCCAAGGCATTTACATATATGCACTCAATTACAATAACAACATTTGTTACTTAATAACCCACAAAAGTTTCATAAATAACAACTATCATCCCTACAAAAATTTCACTTACATTTGTGGGTTATCTGACATGTGGCATACATTATCATTTCCTTTTACTGCTATATACACATGGCAACTCTTGTCATTATAGTCAAAAAGGTTTTCAACTTCAACATCATCATTTAAATTTATTAGTGTACTTATCAAAGCTCACTGTATATTTCATCTTACACATATTGCAATTAATACCAAGTCATAATGATATCATTAACCTTAAATCTGTAAGTGTTATCACCTCTTTCAGGAACTTCACCTTCACATTACCACCATTATATTTCATTTTGCCTTCATCATTCCACACAAATTTTCCTCCAACATACATGAAAATAACAAAATAGTTTCTTCACAAATGCTGAGCCTTTGCATGTCATTCTACATGCCTAGTTGCAACAAACAAAAGGAAACAATTAATTAAACAATGCCGCTTATCATTATGTCAGTAAAGTAAGCTTGTCAACCATTATTTATGAAACAGAGTAACTGCTCATTTTATCGCCAAACAGGGGCCATTAACAATAAACCCATATGTCTTAACATCCTCATATTCACTATTAACAACATTGTCCACATATCATCACCCTATATTTAGAATTAATAGCAACACGTTATATTTTATAGTATATTTGAACAACTCCATATTCACAATTAATAGCTCATTTTATTTCAATCTATCCATCTCCATTATTAACAATGCCCCCTATAGTCACCCTCCATGAACTATTAACAACAAAACCATTTATTTTAACATCTTCATCTTCAGTATTAACAATACCCCCACAGCATTACCCTCCATGTACCATTCACAACAACATAGTATCTTTTCACATCTCCTTCTTCAATGAAAACAACACCATCCCCTAACAACACATCTCCTTCTTTAGGTTTATGACAGCTCGCAGCTGCCATTATTGATTACTCCCGCATCTACCCCCAACAACAAAAAAGCCACAATCTTCACCATTCATACAACCAAGCACAATGAAATCCACCGCACAACCATCAACCATCTCCCATTACCTTAAAGCCACAACCATTCTCCATCTTCAACCAACACCCCCTTACCCATAAAACCAAACGTCCAATACCAAAAATTCATAACAACCGTTCACAATTTCAGAAGAGCAAGATGGAAGATTCACAATACAAACATCATTTCTACAAAAGATTTTCTTACCTTCGATTATCTCTACTTTGTCTTCAACTTTTAATCCTTCCTTTCTTTACGTATTTTCTCCTGCCACCTTCCTTTCTTTCCTCTCTCATGTTTCTTTTCTTTCATACTCTTATGCATTTTGGCAGGCTTTTTTCCAAGGCTAGTTTTGTCATTTCCAGCCAAATTTAAAATCCCTTATTCCTATTGTCGAACTGATCAGGGAATTGGTATTTCACTTCACCAAATAAGGATTTTCCTATTTCAAAATTATTTTATAGGAATTTTTGTCTACACCCATTTCCATTTTTATATATACAAATTAATAGAGACAAAGCTCCACAGGCATACAGAAAAGTACAAATATACTGACAAAAATGTATGTTTACAAACCAGAATCAACTATACAGAATTCGAAGATATTTATAACTTTGTACAAAACTATCAAAAAATATGCCGATTACAGAGTATATATAACCATGGTCTTCATCTCGGGAAACGTGCCCCCTCAATTTTTCATATCTACATCCCTTCCTTTAGACCTGTTGGCACTCACTGAGATGTTTTGTTTAGAAAAAAGGGTGAGATTCCAAGGAATCCCAATAGAAACATTCTATCATTCATATAAAATGCGAAAGTAAATATGATATGCGCCATGTATGTACCAATTAATGAACAATATAAAACACATCATCATCATGTATACATGAGTAGGGCCCAGCCCCACTAATCATACACCAATTGGATTCTCACTAACTCCCGGTGTAAGTACACCTCTGACACTAATTGCCCCTCTCTAGGAAAACCATGTTGATTAATAAAGCACATTTACAAACAACGACATCCACACAATCATATAACTATGGCATGATGTATGAAGGAAAATGTTCCTACCTTAAAGCTCTATCAACCCCTTTTCGTGTGCCTCGTAAAACGTGTCGACTTTCAGCTCCTGACTCGGTCCTAAAATATTAAATGTACAAGAAATAGGTCATAATCTATCCAGATATCATTTTAGGCACTTCCATAATGTTTCTTGTGTTTATACTAGCCTATGGTGAAAATCTACCAAAATGCCCCCGGGACCCCAGCCCGGCCCCGCCGTACCCACCCGACTATACTTTTTCCAAAATTTTGACTAGGGCTATTCTAACATATATTCACCTAAGGAATCTATTTTCAGGCTGAGAATTTCCAAATTCAATGTCAAATTACGAAATTACCCTTGACAACCCTACTTCAAGGGTTTTAGGGGCGTTTTCGTAATTATGCTTTTTCGGGCTTTTCCGAAAAAATGACCAACTGTAACCCCACCTAATTTTCCCTCCTGAATCGAATGAAATCATCAATTTCATGAAAATATAACTCCTTCACCTAGATCTAGACTTGGCCGAAACTTAACCAAAAAAAAGGGGAAATTTGGAGTTTTGTGTTTTAACCTTAAAGCTTATGCCTTTTCACTTATAATCCATTATTAAGCCACTTAAACAAATTATAACTATGATTTAAAGAAATTTGGGTAGCATAACCCCTTAGGGTTAGCACTTTCCAAATTTACAAACTTAAACAAAAATCACCAAATCCAACCACAAACATCAACAACAATATCATACTAGTGTAGATCTAAGATTTGTGAAGTTACCTCTTGAACTCTTGAACTTTCTCTCTCTAGGTGTCCTCCTCTCTCTCTCTCTCTCTCTCATTGGGCTCAATATTTGCTTGCTAAATGATGGATTTTATGGAAAGGAAGAGATTAGAGAAGAGCTTATGCAAGTTTGAAAGACAATCTTAAGAAATCACAAGCTTACCTTGGTTTTTTCCTTCTTCCTTCTTCCCTCTAACCTTGAGTTTTCTTAAGGTTCTCTCTCTCTCTCCCTTTCCCTTGAGCTTAGGATGAAAATGAGCAAGAGAGATGAAGCTTTGCTTCATAAAAATATCTTACCAATTTTCCTCAATTATCTTAATTCCAAAATTGGTATTTATGACACCTACTTGTACTTGACCTTATCTTCATACAACTTGTGTCATAACGTTCAATTAAGTTTGAACCAAATTTCCTCTCCTTCCCTTGCTAGCCCAACACCATTTAGGGTCCTCTTAGAAATAAATGGGCTTATTCCAATTAATCCAACTATGTACTCGAGTGTTGTACCATAATCATAATTACCATGTACTAGAAGCATTATTTTAACACAATTAGACACATGCTCATCTTTAACAATTATAAAGTAATCCATTTACCATAGTGTTAGGATCGGCAGCCACAACGGAAGAATTTTAAAATTTTTGCCAATCCTAATCGAGGATCTATCAATAGTGTTCAAACCGAGTTAGAAAGATTCCTACATTTTCAATTCAGGGTTTTCAATCTCTAGGGGCCAACATGTCAGGTCCGCTCCCTCTACTGGTATCCACTGAATGCTCTCCAACACAGATTATGTGCTAGTGCCTCCAATGTCTTCTAGGGTTTCCCTTGCAGCTCTAAATTCTCATCCATGTCTGAGTATATCTGCACTATCAAGTTTATAACCTATGAGGGCTATATTCAAATTTCAAAATTAATATTTATTAATTTAAAAATTAATTAACAATTAATTATCTTGATGAGCTAATTAAATAAATTAAGTTTAAATTAAATATGTCCAACAGTTTTAATTTAACCTATTTATTTAATCCAAATACATAGTCATTAGATTTAATTTATCTTCATAAATTAAATCTGAGATATTATATCTCTATCATGTTAGTTATTAAATCTAATTTATCTTAATAAAATTAAATTTAAAACTAACACAATATAATAATATCATATAATACACACACATACACACATATCTAAAATATGTATTTCAAAAAATACATATATATAATATTATTAACGAATTTTATATTATATATATATAAATATAAAATTCATCCGCCCTTGATTAAACATTATCTCGTGTTGGACCATTCTTGTGTGCAACCCTGTAGGCCCATACGAAGTTGGCAGTAACCCAATAACTGTACTAACCCACAAGTCACAAGCGGCCTCTAGCAAGACATTATGACTACCCAATTCATATGACGATCGTTAACACAATGCAACCTGTCATACAACCATGTCACGTCCCTTTTGTCACACGATATATCGGTCAAGGATTAGGCATGGATAATGTCATCCTCTTATTTCTGACCATTACTTTCTCAATTCCTGAGTAGTCTGACAATAGAAATGGAACCTCCTTTCCATCGTAGTATGGCCATACATTTCTCATACTCACTCATCGAGGGGCCCAGTAATATGTCTCTACTAATATAAGGGACAAATTCTATCTTGATCATTCATATTCCTCTGCATGAAAAACCACCAAGCCCTTTTGTAGCCTTTATCATCACCCGGTCAAAAGTGACTTTTGACTAGTTCAAAGTTTAGCAACTCTCATGTAGGAATCCATGATGACCTAAGGTCAAAGAGCATTGTGACGTGGTTATACATGAGAAAAGCTTATGACTTGACCCATGTACCTTTCTCATAGTGGGTCAGTCCAGCACCTTGTACTCTTACAAGTGCCTAAGATTTTGATTCGTATCTCCATATCTTATCAAAGTCATACTGGTCTTGTTTTATCTCTGCTCCCGTATAGATGATCGACCAGGGACATTTTATGACAACCTTTATGATTTATATAAGGATACAATTATCATAGTTAACATGCAAATAATATGATAACAAAATGGAGAAATTTCATTAAATTAATAATGTTCAAAATACAATGATTGGCCCTTTGGGCACAATTTCCAACATCCTCCCACTTGCCCTAGGTACAATCATTAATTTGCCTAATTTCCATTGTCCTAACATGACGCTCATGGTTTGCCTGTGTAAGTAGCTTAGTAAGAGGATCACCAATATTGTCTTCTCTTGCTACTTTGATTATCTTTATATCACCTCTATCATTAATTTCTCCAATAAGATGAAATCACCTGAGTATATGCTTGGTCCTTTGATGTGACCTAGGCTTATTGGCCTGTGCAATAGCACCGCTATTGTCATAGAACAAATCTATTGGATTTGAGATGGTAGGCACTACCCCTAGTTTAGTAATGAACTTTCTGATCCAAATAGCTTCTTTAGATGCATCCGATGATGCTATATACTCAGCTTCTGTTGCAGAATCTGCTACAGTGCTCTACTTGGAGCTCTTCCAGCATACTGCTCCACCATTAGGAGGAATACATATCCAGATTGTGACTTTACGTTGTCTGGTCAGTTTGGAAACTTGTATCTATGTAACCAATTATACAGAGCTTATCATCCAACCTACCATAGACCAAAAATAAGTCATTAGTTCATCTTAAGTACTTTAGGATATTCTTGACGGCAGTTCAATGACCCTCACCAGAATCTTGTTGATATCTGTTGGTCATACATAAGGTAAATGAGACATCCAGTCGAGTACATAACATGCATACATGATGATCCAATGGCCGAGGCATATGGAACCTTACTCATACGATCTCACTGATCAGGTGTACTAGGACATAGATCCTTACTAAGATAGATGCCATGAGACATGGGCATGTAACCCCTTTTTGAATCCTACATACTGAACCTATGCAGTATCTTGTCTATGTATATGCTCTGACTTAAGCCTATTAGTCTTTTGGATCTATCTCTATAGATCCTAATCCCTAGGATGTAGGTGGCTTCACCTAAGTCTTTTATTGAAAAGGACTTTCCTAACCAAGACTTGACACTCTGCAAGGTAGGAATGTCGTTTCCAATGAGTAGGATGTCATCGATATAAAGCACTAGAAATACAATTGTGCTCCCACTAACCTTCTTGTAAACACAAGGTTTATCGATATTTTGAATGAATCCAAACTCTTTGACTACTCCATCAAAACAATGATTCCAACTCTGAGATGCTTGCTTCAATCCATAAATGGATCTTTGACGCTTGCAAACTTTACCAGAGTCCTTTGGACATACAAAACCTTCAAGTTGTGTCATGTACACATCTTCAAAGAGCTTTCCATTAAGGAAGGCTATTTTGAGGTCCATCTGCCATATTTCATAGTCATAATATGTTGCATTGGTAAGAAGGATTCTAATTGATTTGGCCATTGCAACTGGGGAAAAGGTTTCATCATAGTCTACACCATGAGTTTGAGAAAATCCTTTTGCAACCAATCGTGCCTTGAAGACATTTACATTACCATTTATGTTAGTTTTCTCCTTAAAAACCCATTTGCACCTGATGGTTTTTATGCCTTCAGGTGGATCGACTAAGGTCTATACCTGATTGTCATACATGGATTGCATTTCAGACTTCATAGCATTTAGCCATTTCTCAGAGTTTGGTCCCACTCTGGCTTTTCGATAGGTGGTTAGCTCATTTTGCTCAATGACCAACACATCATAGCTATCAGTAATCAGAAATCCATATCTCTGAGGCTGATGCCATGTCTTATCAGATCTTCGTGGACCTTGTGTTACTTAAGGAGGCTCAACAACTTGTTGTGAGTCTTCTCTAATTTCCATATGTGGTTATGTACTATCTTGTGAACTCTTAAACTTCTTCGAGATGTACCTTGCTCCCACTGGTTGTTTTAAAGACAAACTCTCTTTCAAGAAACTTACCATTTCGAATAACAAATACTTTGTTATCGGTGGGATTGTAGACATAGTATCCTTTCGTTTCTTTAGGATACCCCATGAAAAGGCACTTTGAGTATCTGAGCGCTAATTTATCAGAGACTTGTTGCTTAATATATACCCCACATCCCCAGATCTTGAGAAAAGATAAATTTGGTTTCTTTTCAGTCCATATCTCATATGGTGTCTTTTCAATTGCCTTAGATGGAGCACGATTTAGTATGAACGCAGCTGTCTTTGGGGCATGTCATCAAAAGGATAGTGGAAGATCTGTTTAACTTATCATAGATTGAACCATATCTAATAGTGTTCGATTCCTCCATTCGGAAACGTCATTCCATTGTGGTGTTCCTGGAGGAGTCAATTGTGAGATTATCCCACAACTCTTACGATGATCAATGAACTCTCGGCTCAAATATTCACCACCTCAATTAGATCAAAGTGCTTTAATTCTTTTGCTAAGTTAGTTTTGTACTTCATTTTGGAATATTTTGAATATTTCAAAAGATTCAGATTTATGTTTCATTAGGTAGATATAGTCATATCTACTAAAGTATCTATAAATCTAATGAAGTAGACATAACCTCCTCTAGCAGCTGCATTTAATGGTCTACATACATTTGTATGTATAAGGCCCAATAATTCAATGGTCCTTTCACTACGCCTAGTAAAAGGTGCCTTTATCATCTTTCCTAATAAGCAAGATTTGCATGTATCATATGATTTAAAATCAAATGAGTTAAGAAATCCATCTTGATGGAGTTTGGAAATGCGTTTATCACTTATATGGCCTAGACGACAATGCTATAGGTAGGTCGGATTCAAATTGTTTGATTTTATCCTTTTAGTAGTTACGTTATAGATATTCTCATTATTAGGATGTTCCAAATTTAATATATAATGACCAACATGCAAATCACCATCAGTATAGAAAATGTTATTGAAATAAATAGAACATTTACCATTCCTAGTAATGGAAATATAACCTTCCTTATCCAAATAAGAAAGAGAAAAAATGTTACTACTCAAAGTGGGAACATAATAGCAATTGTTCAAAACTAACAAAAGCCCACTGGGTAGAACTAATTCATAAGTGCCTACGGCTAAAGCAGCAACTCTTGCTCTGTTTCTAATAGGGGTGTTCAACAATTTCTCGTCCCGACCTTCCCGTCCCGATCCCGGGCAAATCGAGTGGGAAAATCCTGTCCCGAAAATTTCAGGATCGGGATGGGGATCGGGAATAGGACTTCCCGATCCCGACTTTTTCCCAATCCCAAAAATATATATATACACATGTATATTTTTTTAAAATATTTAAGAAAATAAGACCAAATATAAAATAAAATGTGAAAATCCCTAACACCCTTAAGGTAATATCTATTCTTTTAGTTTAGTTAGTTAATTTCATTTATTATTTATTAAATAATTCTAATTTTTGTTCTTGTCTTTGTTCTTTTTACAGCTGAATCGACAACTTTAAGCATGTATTGGACTAATTATATATTTATATTAGACTTATTTGGTACAATATGATATTAGAAAAATTATATATTTATATTAGACTAAAGGAAACACAACAAAAAATTCAATATAGAGATTTTTTTTTTTAAAAAAAAAAAGCAAATTCGGGATCGGGAAATTCCCGATCCCGAAATTTCCCAATTTTCGAGATTGGGATCGAGAATGAAAATCATTCCCGAACCCTTCTGGGATCGGGATCGGGAATGACATTTCCCGACCCCGTCCTGATCCCGAACACCCTTAGTTTCTAACTCGTAGGTCCACCTCGCCCTTCTTCAGCTTTCTACTGTCCTTTAGACCCTTCACATTTGTATAAATGTGAGAACCACATGCAGTATCTAATACCCATGTAGAGGAAGTAGAAAAATGAATGTTCATAACATAAATACCTAAAGCGGTAACCCCGCTATCCTTCTTGTTCTTTTTCAGATCTTAAAGTTAGAGTTTGCAATTCCTCTTCTAATGACCAGGTTCATTACAGAAGTAGTAGAATCCTTCCTTTAGAGGCTTTTCCTTCTTGGGTGCAGGCTTGGTTTTGGGCTTGTTTGACTCTTTGGTCTTACCACCTAAGCCATTACCCTTCCCTTTCTTTTTCATACCCTTTCCTTTCTAAATCATCAAAACAGTACTGGACTTTTTCTTAATACTTTGCTCAGTAGTTTTAAGCATTCCATGCAGCTCAAAAATTGATTTCTCCATGTTGTTCATGTTGTAGTTCATGACAAACTGGTCATAACACTCTGGGAGTGAGTTCAGGATCAAATCCATAGCTAACTCCTGGCTCATGGGCAATCCAAGCCTCTCAAGGTAATCAATATAGCCTTCATTTTTAACACATGAGTACTAACTGATGCACCTTCAGCCATTTTGCAGGAATGTAAGGACTTTATGGTCTCATACATTTCTTGCCTTACTTGTTGCTGGAACATTTCCTTGAGATAAACAATCATCTCATTAGCCTCTATAAGCTCCAGATCTCTTTAGAGCTCTGGAACCATAGTGGCAAGCATTAGGTAACCTATATCCACAGAGTCACCCTTATGCTTTGTGTAAGCATCTCTCTGAGCTCTTGGAGCATTAGCTGCAGGCTCCTCAGGAATGGGTTGATCTAGGACATAAGTCTTTCTTTCATTCTTAGGAACAATTCTCAAGTTCCTGACCCAGTTGAGAAAGTTTGTCCCATTGAGTTTGTCCTTCTCAAGGACCAATCGCAATGATAGTGTAGCAGTATTACTAGTCGACATGATTCTACAATTAAAATAAGAAAGTTAGTTAGTGACCTCCCACTAAATTAACAACCCTCAATATAATAATTAGTGGGCTAATATCCATATCTGGCTTAAACTTAAGTCTGCTTTGGCAAGATGCTTAAGGCTTGTTTGGTATGAGGGGAGGGAAAGGAAAGTAGGCAGAGGGAAAATTTTTTTGAGATGGATTTCAAAAAATTAAAGATGTGGGGTATGAAGTTTTAATTAAGTATTCTTACTCTTTAATCTAACATATTATCTATATTAAAATTTTGTAACCCCACTTTTCCAATTTTCTTAAATATAACTCATGAAAATTTTCCTTCCCCTCTAAATCCCTCATACCAAACAAACCCTTAAACTCAAGTTATTTAGGTAGGTAACCTATTTACCAATTACATCACATGTAACTCTTAGATCTTTATAGAATTTGATCATTATATGATCCGGTTTGTTTAATCCCATCTAACGCCTTGAGATTTAAAACCGTTTTGTTAATCTCAATTAAGTCAAAACAATAATAAATATTATGAGCAGTACCATTACTCATGCCTATCCCATCAAGATAACTTAAGTGCATCCACTTTGGTGGTTTCCACAATTGAGCGATCTAGGTTTTGACAAGTATTTATTAATTGACAGTATTATGACTTAAGATTTGATTCCAAGGGCTCAATTAATTAGTTTTGTTTATATGAATGCAATCATGGTCATATCTCATACAGATAAATACATATAAACGTAAAAGTATTTATGCAATGAACTAATCAAAAGTATTATTTAAACGTGACACAACATGGCTTACCTAACCTAAAATCCTCCCAAGCCAATGAGAGGACTTCTCTAAATAAGAAAAGAAATACATTGAGAGAAACCTTGTTTAAACATTCAAGGGGAGTAAGATGAGAAGAGAATGTACACTGAGAGTATTTAGAGGAAGGCACAGCACGCAAACCGTATTTAAACATTACAACCCTTTATAAAAATCTAAAGTCATGTTGTTTACCATACCCAAACAAGTTTGCAAATAAACCACAACAAGTAACAGTTCATATAATATGAAAAGCAATAAATGTCATGATTAGGTTATATCACACTAGGAACAGGTAGTCACGGCTGTAATGACCCAATTTTAGATTAAGGGCTAATGGCTCTGATATTGATTTTAATTAGTGTAATTAAACACTTTTGGATGAATGTGATGCAAATTTGATATAAATGTACTTGGTGATGATTTATTAATCATAGTGAAAACCAGAGGCAAAATGGTAAAATTGGAAATTTACAGATCAATTGGTTAGTTACCAAAGAGGAAACTCATTGGTGATTAGAGATCAAAGGTTGAGATCTATTGGCTATGGGTGGAATTGTATGCTTTGCATTTGAGTGAGCTCATGGAAGAGTGAGCAAGATTAAGACAAGTGTCATGTTGTAGGCCAATGGATTATGCTAAAGGTCAAACATCCACTTTTTCTCTCTCTTCTTTCTCCTATTCGATTGTGAGCTTTGGGAAGGAAAAATTTACACACATCATCATCATCTTCCTCATCTCTCACCATCTCTCTCTCATTCTCCATTTCTGGCGGCCTTGAGAAGGAAAGAGGAAGAGAAAAGCTTGAATTTTTGGTGAGTAATAGTTCCCATATGCTCTAATCCTCTTCATTAAACTTGTTTATAGTGTTAAGAGCTCCATCTTGGTGGTTTTAGAATTCTGAAAAGTGGTGATTTGGGTGTTGGAGCAAATTGGAAAGTTGGAGAATCAAGGTTTTGGCTTTGGTAAGTTGAAGAGGTGAGCATTTGGATCATTTTGGTATATTTATTATGATTTTTGATGAAGTTTGAGAAATTCTGGAATTTGCCCTGGTTTATGTCCATTTTTGAATGTATGAATTACATAATCAATGATGTTGGAATTGGTTCATTGTGAAGCTATTTGAGTATTAGATATAATTTTGAGTTTTGGAAGTGTGTTGATTGGAATTGGGTATTGTGTGTGAATTAGAGACCCAAGAGTTAGATTGTAGTTAAAATGATTTTTGGGTGCTTTGGAGGTTACTAATGTGTTCCTTAGGCAATTTTCTGTGGGTATGAGCTTTGTGTGGAGTTTGGGAACCATTGGGAGCAATTTTAACCAATCTGGGAATTTCTGTCAGTTACTGCAATTTGGGCAATCTGATAGCATCACTTGAGTGAGGGGGATCTCACTTGAGTGCTGCCGTGTGTTTTCCCTTTCTCCTTTGTGTTTTGCCCGAGTTTTCATGAAGGAAGCTCG
Source organism: Inga oerstediana (assembly GCA_963210345.1). Classification (NCBI taxonomy): domain Eukaryota; kingdom Viridiplantae; phylum Streptophyta; class Magnoliopsida; order Fabales; family Fabaceae; genus Inga; species Inga oerstediana. Next base: position 21,279,601 of record OY723406.1, read on the forward strand.
AGTGTGTTAGAACAAGTGTTTCACCCAAGAGGGGGGTGAATTGGGTGATACTAAAATTTCGTCAGAAATGTAAAACTTTGACAGTGAAATTAAAACAGTAAGAAGTAAGGAGAAATATCACCGAAGTGTACACCGGGAGTTATACTGGTTCGATCACAACCACTTTGACCTACGTCCAGTCCTCAGAGCTTCTCTGAGAGTTTCACTATAACTTCCAAGATTCAGTGGGTTCTTGGCACCTCAGTACAAGCAAGTTCCTTCACCTGGACACTCGCTCCCCCTTACAAGTTGTAATCCAATCCCAACTCAAGGTTCCACAACCTTAAGTTATCTCAATAACAAATATTGAGTTTGAATGAAATATCTCTCTTACAGAGTGAATAAGAATCACTGAAGCATAGAAATATAATTATAATGTGAAAACAGAGCAATGAACTTGATAATTCGTTTGTGTGTGTTCTTCTTGTTGTTTCTCTGTTTGGATGTTCCCATATATATAGATATGTTGGTGAAGACCGTTGGAACATTTTCCTTTCGTCTGTTGGAGAGCGCGCAGCCACTATTGACTTTTCCAGTTTTTGAAAAATATCCGTTGGCGGTGGTTGGCATTTGAACGTTTCATTTGACTTCTATTACTTGATATGATTTCTTCATTGTTTATCTGTAAATAGACTAAGAATACTAATACAATGAAATATTAATCATATAGGAAACAAATCAATGAATGTTTGAATGATTTCTGGATTTATGGGTTTGCTTACTCGAGTAGCTACTCGAGTATTCCTTGAAGTTTACTCGAGTATCATCGGGAAAACTTTGATCAACTCCAAGTCAACAGACAAATATAAGATTACTCGGGTAGTGCATGGAATAACCAATTTTCAAACCTTTGAAAATGTATGTTTACTCGGTTACCTACTCGAGTAATACACTCACAACTTTATGAGTTACTCGGGTACCAACTCGAGTAAACCTTCAAATAAACTTTTGGTTACTCGATGCTTTACTCCAGTAATGTTGGCAGGATTTCAAGGCCGAGAGGACATCAAGTTAGATTACCTTGTTACTCGAGTACCTACTCGAGTAAACTTACTTTTTGTGCATAAGTTACTCGGGTAATGACTTGAGGTTTTCCTTGAAAATAACTCTGCATACTCGGGTACCTACTCGAGGAATCCACTTAAAATGAAACATTAAATTCTTGCATACTAGAGTAAAGACTCGAGGAAAATGAGGTGTAAAGAGAATCAAGTTTATCGAGTATTACCTTCAAGTTTTCACTTACTTCAGTGCGTTACTCGAGTAGCTACTCGAGTAACATTGGCAGTAGTACAAAGTGCCGAGAGCATCATATTTTGTGAAACAGAGTAACTCGAGTACCGACTCGAGTAACATTGGCAGGCCGAGAGCAACTTGAAAATTTTCACATGGTTACTCGAGTAACTCCTCGAGTAACATTAGCAGGCCGAGAGCAACTTCAAGTTTTTACCTGGTTACTCTGGTAGCTCCTCGAGTAACATTGGCAGGCCGAGAGCAACTTGAAAATACTTACACTATTACTTGAGTACCTACTCGAGTAACGTTGGCAGGTTACTGGAAGGTGCCTCTGGTTACTTCAAGTTTTGTCTCATTACTCGAGTATGTACTCGAGTAATGCCTTAGAGAAATTGCTCCTGCTTAGGTTTCTCAGCATTTTCTCTTGGTCTTTCCTCATTACTCCAATGCTAACTTCAAGTGATGCTTATCCCTGTTATTACTTTGTTCAAACTTATTTATTATTCAATTCTTTTTCATACCGTACTTTTGTTATCATCAAAACATGAGATCTAACAGAGTGCACTTCTTAAACCGCGAGTGATGTTGGTGATCACTCGAGTGATAGTGTGAGTTTATGGTTAGGGCTGCGTCTCAGGTTCTCACTGCTGGTCATGTTTCAAGAGTGTGTTCTGACACTCGCAAGTGTGGTCTTCTCACCCACTGAGTTGCTGCTAAACATGATAAACTTACATGCTATGTGTTTATATACTGTATGAGTGATTTGTTACTACTGGGATTCTTTAGAATCTCATTCTTTCCAATGACTAACATTTCAGACAGGGCAAGTGGCTCAAAAGGGAATCGGACAACCAGGAGTGGTTAGGATCTCTTAGAGACATTTGGTTGGGGGTTGGTTATCTGTTTTTGGTTTGGGATTACCGTTTGTATATGAGATGTAAATAATAATCTTGGATATGCAATCCCCATTCTAGGAAACTCTAAACCCATTGTATATATACCAGTAACCCGGGGTTGCCGAGATTTTAGTTACACACTCTGATATTTATGAATGTGATTTAACTACGCAGGTAATTGTATCCAAAAGTGAATGTGAGACCAGATGAATTATGTTTTTTTACCTGTTTTTCGGGATACCCCATCTCTTAGATAAGGGATTATAAATGTTCATTTTGTCTTATTGGTCTCTATTTCACTTAAATTTCATAATCCGGATATAATTACATGAGGGTCGTTACAACGGCGGTCCCGCTAGCCAGTTAGCGGGTGGGGTTAAGGGGCAGCAACCCGGAGCTTTTTGGAAAAGGCACATTTCTTTTAAAAGAAATATTTGAAAATTTAAAATATTAAAAAATTTTGGCCCAATGTTTTAAAATATTTGTTTCAGTTCAGTTCAAAAGATTTCAGCCCATTTTTAAAAACAACCCAGAACGCTTCTGATCCGAATTGTCTTCCCCATAGTTTTGGATCCCTACAACCCAAATAGAGATCCGAACTTAGACCCAGTTCTTCTCCAAGATTTTGGATCCCTAAATCCGATTAGAGACCCTAACATGTCTGTACGCCGTGATCTTCAACCAATTCGAAACCAAGAATGACGAGAATTCCAATTTCAAATCCAATCCAAAACATATTTCAATATCGCATACAATACACAACAGATCACATACAATTCGACTTTCTTAAAACTGAAAACTAAATTAGATATATATTTGATCATCTTCTTATAGGCATACATATATATCTCATATATATCACATGTATAAAAACATAAACTCAATTTAAACGTACAATTGACTTGGCTTTGATGCTATTGTTAGAATCGGCAGGCACAACGGAAGAATTTTAAAATTTTCACCGATCCTAATCTAAGATCTATCAACAGCGTTTAAACTGAGTTAGAAAGATTCTTACCTTTTCAATTTAGGGTTTTCGATCTCTAGGAGCCAACACGTCAGGTCCGCTCCCTTTACCGGTATCCACACGAATGATCTCTAACACAGACTATGTGCTAGCACCTCCAATGTCTCCTAGGGTTTCCCGTGTGGCTCTAAATTCTCATCCGTGTATGAGTATATCTGCTGTATCAAGTTTATAACCTATGAGGGCTATATTCGAATTTCAAAATTAATCTTTATTAATTTCAAAATTAATTAACAATTAATTATCTTGATGAGCTAATTAAATAAATTAAGTTTAAATCAAATCTATCCAACAGTTTTAATTTAACCTATTTATTTAATCCAAATACATAGTCATTAGATTTAATTTATCTTCATAAATTAAATTTGAGATACTATATCTCTATCATGTTAGTTATTAAATCTAATTTATCTTAATAAAATTAAATTTAAAACCAACACAATATAATAATATCATATAATATATATACATATAGCTAAAATATGTATTTCGAAAAATACATATATATAATATTATTAAAAAATTATATTATATATATATATATATATATATTTTATCCACCCTTGATTAAACATTATCTCGTGTTGGGCCATTCTTATGTGCGACCCTATAGGCCCATACGAAGTTGGCAGTAACCCAATAACTGTACTAACCCATAAGTCACAAGCGGCCTCTAGCAAGACATTATGACTACCCAATTCATATGAGGATCGTTAACACAATGCTACATGTCATACAACCATGTCACGTCCCTTTTGTCACAAGATATATCGGTCAAGGATGAGGCATGGATAATGTTATCATCTTACTTTCTCGATTCCTGAGTAGTCTGACAATAGAAATGGAAGCTCCTTTCCATCATAGTATGGCCATACATTTCTCAGACTCACTCATCGTGGGGCCCAATAATATGTCTCTACTAATGTGAGGGACAAATTCCATTTTGATCATTCATATTCCTCTGCATGAAAAACCACCAAGCCCTATCGTAGCCTTTATCATTACCCTGTCAAAAGTGACTTTTGACTAGTTCAAAGCTTAACAACTCTCATGTAAGAATCCATGATGACCTCAGGTCAAAGAGTATTGTGACGTAGTTATACATGAGAAAAGCTTATAACTTGATCTATGTAGCTTTCTCATAATGGGTCGGTTCAGTACCTTGTACTCTTACAAGTACCTCTTACTTTGATTCGTATCTCCATATCTTATCAAAGTCATACTGGTCTTATTTCATCTCTGCTCCCGCATAAATGACTGACCAAGGATATTTTAGGACAATCTTTATGATTTATCTAATGATACAATTATCACAATTAACATGCAAATAATATGATAACATAATGGAGAAATTTCATTAAATTAATAATGTTCAAAATACAATGATTGGCCCTTTGGGCACAATTTCCAACACATAGGATAGTGACACTTGGCATGTTTATAAGCCAAATAATTATTTCCCTTCCTATTTTCTTTATTCCATAATTTACACAATTGGCAACACATTTTATTTTGAAATTTTTGGAATAGTGCCAATTCTGGCAGATTTTCTGCCCAAACTTTGAAAATTTATAACTAAATTTGCAGACATCTTTTAGGAGTGATTCTAATGGCTATAGAACCCTTATTGAGTCTAGCTTCAAGGAAAAATATGGACTTTAGCCAGTTGGAAGCACATCATTCCTAGATTTCATTTCTTTGACCGCTGCTCCAGAGACTTTCCAAATTTTCTGGGCTAAATTCAAAAATTGATGTCTTTTTGCATATAGCTTCAAATGATTCATATGACCTATAAAATTAAATCTTGGGATGTCTACTTTCACCCTGTAAAATTTCATAATTTTTGCTTATCATTTAGTCTTCCAAAACCACATGACAAACTCACTGCCTCATAAGCAATTTCACTGAAAACACTATTCACCTTTCAATTTTCAATATTTAATTCATTTAGCCTTAAATATTCACCATTTTTTTGAATATATAAAATAATCACAATATATTCTTGGTGAATAAAATTTGGGGTGTTACAATTTTTCCTTTTCTTTTTCTACGTTATGGAAATAACTCAATTGGCCTCATTTAAACAAATTTTTAAAAAAATAAATAGAGATATAGCATCAGGACATTTACCTAATGTTGAAATGGAAAGGGAAGAGGAAGGGACATCTGAAATCTCTGGAACAAAAACCTCATCCTTGCTCGTACACTTTCATCCCTCTTTCGTTCGTGCTTCCATTGCTGGTGCCAGTTGCTGTGCCACCGGTATCTTTATCCTCTGATCAAGCTTTGTTGCTGCTGCTCCTTTTCTCTTTTATTCACTATTTAGTCCTCTTCTATCCTTGATTTAAGCTATTCATTTCTGCTGTGGCGAGAGATTGAGAGAATCTTCATCTTATGCATCTTTTAGTTCAATAAGGGATAATTGTGTGGGTAAGTTGAAATTTTCCCCCTTTGCTTGAGATTGGTGATTTTCGTGTTTGCAAGGATGCTTGAGATTTAATAGTTTGGGAGTTTAATCAAGCAAAAATTGTAGGTTGGTATATTTCATGAACTTGTTTGATTATTATTGCACATAAGGTGTCTGTTGTAAAGCCTAAGAGAATAATTTCGTTGGAGTGTTGTTGAAATTGCTAGATAGCTAAGGCTTATGTCAAAAGAAGAATAGAATGGACTTTAAAGGCATTTATGTTGAGCCAATCTTGTGAAAAAAATTGGAATTGTAAGGCCTTAAGACATCAAGATGATGTTTAAAGTTGTCTGGGTAATAATATATGGTGATAATGTTGTTTTATGAGATGATGTGTAGAATGCACATAAGGTGTTTGTTGATTCGTTGAAATGTTTCAAAAGAAAAATATGCATATCGATATGTGTTTACATAATATTTTGATGATGGAAAGTAAATTGTATACTATTTTGGACTGAATATGATTTATACTTGAGTTCCCATGAGATGTTTGGGGGAAATAAGAGTTATTTACTCTTCTATATTAAAAATGTGAATGTTATGGGTTTCATGTTATTGTGGGAAGAAAATTAAATTATAAGTTAAAATGCCAATCTTGCTAGTCCTCATGCAAACCTTTAGATACTTGTGAGGTAGTTGGTTATTCTTGTTGGAGCATTGATAAATGAATTAAAGAAATAAGTTTAATCTATCTCCAATGTAAAGTTACTGTGATTTGATGATCGGGGTGATATAGTGGGTGGTTAGAAAGAAATGGTTAAAGCATGTTATGAAGGTAACTTACATGGGTGATTATGAAAATACGATCGAAATTAATAAGGACATATAAAGAATTTTGTTGGGGTGGGATATTATGGAGATTTTTTATGTAAATTTTTTTTTGGATCTCTCCTCCAATATCCTAGGGCAGGCCATCTTTTAGATACTACAACGGCCCCAGACTAATCCAAATCACTAGATTGTGGGTCACCTCGAGGGATAGGATAGCTGGCCAATGAAATGACATTTTGCCATTCCCAGTAACATTTTTTATATAAAATTTTAGTGGGAGTATTAATGCTTTTGTTTTTGGGTTGTTCGAGGAGTAAGGGATGAATAAATTGAAAGCTGATAGATAGGAGGAAGAGAGATAAGTAGGGGCACCACATGTGAGTGAACAGAGGCCTATTATAATTTTTTTATAAATGATGTTTCAACTACTTGCAATACTTTCATATTAACTACCATATTTACAAGTATGATTTTGCTAATGAAAGTTTATCATATTGGTTTCATGCTTTTATTGATATTGAAATGATTATAGATTGATGATTTAATGGATTGTTATTTATTCTTCTCCTATTACTTTATAGTATAATTCATGATTATGTATGAAAATGCTAAGGAAACTTTCGATTTTCTCATAGAAATTTTCATGCTAAGATAGTCTTGTATTTTGGAATGTTTGTACATAAGTTTTATTATTTGGAAAGAGTTTTTTGTCAACAGATTGAATTTAAAGGAATGTTTTGAGATATTGTTTGTGAAATTTCATTCTGAGATGTTCTATTATGTTGTATTTGATATGAACTATCATAGTATTGAAAGAAGAACTTTTCATTGCTTTGATAAATTGGCCCCAAGTATGCTTGAAAATGTTTTGACAAGATTGAATATAGAGCACTAGTTACTAACAACAGTATTGTTAGTGCTTGGTGTGCTATGGTTAATCTCGAGCTCAGTTAACATTATTGAGCACAGTACTCAAGTTTGATATTCATGGGATTTATTGTCACACTGGTTATTCATGGGTTAGGTACCTATGCTTGTTTTGTGGCCTCATGTTGTGCTTGCTTAGTTACTTATCCTCATGGACTATATGTCCACACTTGTGTTCATATCCTTGACCTGCATTTGGTTAGTTACTCTCATAGACTGTGTGTCCCCGCTTGTTATCCGTTCTATTAAAGTCCTATGAGAAGATAGAACTTGACATTTATTGCTTTTGAATGATTCTTTAAAACAAGTTGTTTTATTATGTACTTGGTATTATTCGTTCAATGGTCTTCTATACAACTTCAATTATATTTGTTGATAATCTTTTATATAAATTCAATTATGGTTATGATTTCATACTTGAAAGTTGAAATTAACCGTAATCCCTTTATTATAGACTTTTATTTACCTAATTTATGTCTTTCAATATTTTACTTATTTTCATTAATGGGGCGTTATTCACCAAAAAATTATTTTTTATCTTAGATAGTACAACTGACTATGTTTCCCTTATTGATTACTAAAGGACCATACTATTGTTTAAAGTTGAACCGTCATGTTGAAAATTCCCATTTAATGTAAATTTTACACCTATGTAATTATTTTTGTAATCTAGGTGCTCCACGTATGATATATATATATATATATATAGGATCCTCACCTTATTTGCACGTTGTGTTTTTGTTGATAAGGAGTAGAGCTCCTCTTGACAATATCAGGCTATGATAGAATTTTCAGGAGGTTCTGCTTGTAGGGGTGACTTTGCCGAAATTTCTATAAAAAGTTAATAATTCGTGTTTTATAGGGAAAAACTTATAACCTAAAAGTCCATAAGTGTACGGGTCGTATCAAGTAATACAGAGTAAATAAAGTATTCCCACAAGTACTTGGTATCTAAATTTTAGTTAAGTATTAATTTTACACTTTTGTTTAAGTTAAGCAACCCAAATTGAATTCAAATAAGTGAAAAGAAATTAAAAATAAAATTAAAACAAACAAATACAATAATAATCATGCGAGCAACCCAGAGTCAAAAATCCCTTATTAGATTCATAAACCCTGTTTTCACTAATTAATTAGTTTCAATGTCAATTTTATTAATCTAGAGTATATTAATAGATATAAACATCTTCTGATCACTTACACCCTTCTCCCAAGTTAAAATTATTATTCCTAACATAGTTAACCACAAGGCAATAATGATTCAACTTCACTTTAATATGATTATATGGGTTCAATAGGTATATTCCTATCTGAAAGAGTTTGTGCAAACAGCTCTATATTTTATTATTTTGCAAGAATGTTACATATATAGAGAATTAGGTCAAACTTGGCCCCCTAATCTGTTCCTATAATCTCAACAGATCCTATAATATAGTTAAATAAAAAATTCAAATTCAAATTCCCTAATTCTATGAGATACTAAAACATAATACAAAGAGAAATAAATATTAGGTTAAAAACTAGGGTTAGGCCCAATAAGTGGTGGCAAGCCCAATTGGTTCCAACACTCCCCCTCAAGCTAGCGAATAGATGTTGATCATTCTCAATTTTTTTACAAAGTCTTAAAATTTCTCGAGTAAGAGATTTGGTCATGACATCTACAGTTTGTCTTCTTGAAGGAATGTATGATAGATCAATCACCTTTGCCTCTAGTTTTTCTTTAATGAAGTGGCGATCAATCTCCACATGCTTTGTGCGATCATGGTGGATAGGGTTGTTTGCTATTTTAATAACTGACATGTTATCACACCATACTTTAATTGGTTCATCATTATAAATACAGAGTTCCTTCAATAATCGTACGAGCCACATCCCTTCACAAATTCTTGAAACCAAAGCTCTATATTATGATTCAGCAAAACTTCGAGATTCAGCAGAACTTCGAGACACCACTGTGTAACATTCTCATTTTTATTTTTAGGATATAATTATAATTTGGAAATAATTATTTATAAAAAAATATAATAACAAAATAAAAATATATAATATATAATATAATAATAAAAGATAATAATAAAATTATATATATATATAATATAATGGTTAGTGTGGTTGGTGCCCAATGTAACCCCCTTCCGTAATTATATCCGAAATACGCGATTAAAGTGAAATAGAAACCAATAACAATTAAAACTCATTTACAATCCCATCCTTGAGATAGGGTTTTCACAAATATATTTTGAAATCTAACTAGCCTGGTCTCATATTCAAATTTTGAATACAATTACTATGCGAAGATAAATCACATTCATTACAAATATCAGAGTGCACAACATAATCATCCTGGCAAATCCCGGGTTTCATACCTTCGCTAAACAATCATAGGGCACATTAGCCCATTACCATGTCTCCAACGGGGATTGCACAAAGCCTTCTCAAATACATATCCCAAATACATACTCAAATATACATCCATATCATATACAATTATCCCAACATCTATGATAACCAACTACCAAACTCAAATACTCTAAGGAGTCCTCACCGTCCTTGAATGCTTGCTCCATCCTTGCTCTTCCTTCTCTGTCTAAAATGTTGATAAGGGAGGGTGAGATTCTAGAGAATCTCAGTAGGTAAACATTACCAATATGCATGCAAGATAGATGTTTAATGCATGATATGCTTGCATAACTCATGCTCACACACAATGACAAATCTGTAAGCTCAACGCTTCGAACAACACACATATGGCCATAGCATAAATTGAAACATAGCTTCAAATCCTTCACACATGTTTCACATAATCAAGCAAAGCAATAACATGCATCAATACCAACACAAATATCATATACATGTAGGAGAGGTAAGTTCCCTACCTTCTTTCCACATAAGCTCCAGCTCTGCTTACTCACGACTAGGCGAATATCGAACAACGTTCAGGGCAAACATCAAACCTATAACCAAAACAAGGACATAGGTTTATTCTCTATTCCAAATCTTTACTTTCATATCACTTAAAGTTGGTTACCATTCATGACCTTTAGGTGGCTAATCAAAGCCTAAACACATGCCTAAAGGCTTGGGAAACATTTGACTAAAGATCACCTTTTAAAAGTCCAAAATGCAGATTTTTAAGGGTTGGCCGCGACCAAGAAAATTCTGTTTCCCAAACCAATTCTTTGATTCTTCATCTTTCCAATTTTCCTCAAGCTATCAAACACCTCCAATCATAAATCTAAAACTATAGCAATGAAGCTCTCATCACTAGGAACAATATTAAAGAAGAGTGTTTAAGCTAAAGAGGACTATAAACCAACCAAAATCTCACCTATAGTTCTCTTTCCTCCCCTTGAGTTGGACGACCATGGAGGCATAAAAGAGAGAGAGAGAGATTAGTTGATGAAGAAGGAGGGTCAGTTTTTGGGAGCCAAAACCGACCAAATAAAGAGAAGAGAGAGGGAAAATGAGTTGAATATGTTGACCCAATCCAAGGGTCTACAAAGTGCCACATGTCAACATCTTGCAACATCCTCCATGAGCTCACATAGGCATATGCACACATGATTCCACCCTTTGATCTCTTGCAAAACCAATCCTAACCATTGATCTTGAAGTTACTAATGAGTTTTCTCTTCGGTAACCAATCAATTGGTCGGTAACTTTACCATTTTGCCCTTAATTATGGTAATTCCCTTGGAATCACCACCAAACACATTTTCTCATTCATTTACACCATACATATGCCATCCCCCTTATTTTCATTCAATTTAGATGTTAATCCATAATTGAACTTAAATACAGGGTTTTGGCGCTGCTCACAACACTTACGAATCACATTCGAGTACCAAATCACATCATAATCTCCAAAAGGGTTTATTATCACTAACCATATCCACTTTTGGAGTCATTAAACCCTTAATCACAATTTGGGATCTTCCTAAACCGGGGCTTAGCAATCCACTTATTTCAGGCTTATTCTCTGGCCTCGAGTCTCAAAATTTAGGGTATTACACCCAAAACACCAACCACATGATCAACACTGCCCAATATAAAAATATATATATAATTATATAAATGTGTGTGTGTGTGTGTGTGTGTAATATAAGATAGGTGTAGGGGTTATTACAAATACCCCCTTACGGTACACACTTCACATAAGGAATTTGCGTGGAGTGTGGTGAAGGAAGGCATGCCGTGAGGTTTAGATAGGAATATTTTTATATTTTTGGGAATTAATAAAGTACTCAAGATGACTTTTAATCACAAAATTTTTTTCATAAAAAATGTTCTAAATAATTTTCTCTTTCTCATGATAGTAATTTATTGCTGATTAGAGAATATTTTAGGATTAGAATTTTGGGCAAGTTTAAATTTTATTAGTATATGACTATAGGAATATAGAGGATGATCAATAGTGAATTTTAATTAGTTTATTTTTATTATTCAGTTGGAATAAGATTTTATAATTCATTTTTTATACAATCAATCTATAAATAATTCTATATTAGACTTTTTAACCGATTAAACTTGGGTTAAATAATTTATTTGGATTATTGGAGGCATTCTTGAGGTTTTAATCAATTTAGATTTTTTTAGGATGATGATTTATAATTTCGGAATTTTATGTTCTAAACTTAAAATTGGGGATTTTATGTAAGTGAATGAAATTAATAATAATTAATGACTTGAATAGGTTATTTGAGTTAAGAAAAATATTTAAATTAATGATTGGGAATTTAGTGTGAAATTGGAATTTTTGGGAGTAATTAATTTAAAACTTTAGAATTATAGAATTAAGTGAAGTAAATTAATTTTTCTAATAACTTAAAGAGTTATTAATGTATAATAAATTGATTGTTGTAGATTGATTTTTTTAGCATGTATTTGAGCTTTTGGATTAGGAGCTTGTGATTATAATTTTTGCTTTGGCGAGAGGTAATCACTTTCCACTTGTTACGTATGTTGATATGTTATTTGTGAGTATTTTGTGAAATGGTTTTGAGATTTGAAAATGGTATGTTGATATTTATTAGATATTTCAATGAGTAAAGGTTTATTGTGATTGACAAAGTTATCACTTATATTGTGAAGCATTTTGATATAAACTTTCCTTGTGGAACTTTGTAATTTGAAATGAAAAATATGTATATATTTATATATAAATATGGAAATATTGGGAAAACGCCGTTGAAATAATTATTGATAATTATTGTGATAATAGGTTTGGGATGAGATGCAGTAAATTATTTTACCATGTGGTATAGCTTCCATTAGTGCATGATTGTTGGCTTTCTATTGTCCCATTAGTTCAATGAGGGACTGCCCCACCAGTTCAGTAAGGAGCTGTGACACCCCACTAGTTCAATGAGGGGGAAGACCCATAGTCCGGGCACGTGCTCTATTGATTTTAGCCGATCCTCATCATGTGACCGGTGAGCTTTTTGAGTGGCCAGTGACATGTATAGTAACTTAGTCTATGGGTCTAGTCGACAGAAATAAGGCAGTTTGAATGGATTGACAGGAGGCAAATGGGAATTGTAATATGAGATTTTATATATAGTAATTGTGATGCATATAATTCCTGATTTGCGTATAAAACTGTGATATTGAATTTTTGACAATTATATCTTTAATAATTTATTATGTAAACTGTTCCACTTCGTACCTCATGGACACATGTCAATATGTGTAATAGGCCGAATAGCTAGTTACTGAGGCTTATGTCTCACACCATCATTTTAACATTTTCAGGTGATATTTCCCCTACTGGGGTGTCGGGAGGAGCTCTTGAGGCATAGATATATAGCCTCTTTTGATTTATTATATGTTGAATTGATGTATATTGCCACTCATAGGGCCCACATTCTGTAAACTCTAATTTGACTGCATGCTTTGGTTATCGTACTTTATTTGGATATTATAAAAAGCTAGATTACTTTAGTTTTGAAATGGGAATTTTTAATATGATCACGGTAGAAGTAATTTTTACCATGATTAATATTTGACAGATGCGTTGTAACATTTTCTTTGTAGAGACTTAAATCCTTTATTACTATAGTAGAGTTTTCAAATGATTAGTTGAACTCTTTTCTACCATGGTAACATTTAAAAAAAATGAGTTGTAATCTTTTCCACCATGGTAGACCTTCAGGTTTAAGTTTTCCAATTTTTGTGCAATAGTATTATTCATTATCAAAAAATTTGATTAAATGTTTTGATAAAAGAGTTTTAAGGAAAGGATTTTATAACTTGGTATCAGAGCCAAAGATTTTGCGATCTGTGTCGCATTGCATTGCATATAGTGGCAATATACACTGTTCATACATATCCCTCCCCATATTGTTTTAATAGTGTTGTGTTTGTTTGATTGCTCGCTTTTATGGTGGGTTGCATCCTTAGGAGGGAGAAAGGGTAAGAAATTAAGGAATTTAGCATGTTTGTTCATGTTTATGCCCTCAAATAATGTAAATTTTGGGCAAAATTTTGAGTGAGAAAATTTTAATGTATAGGTGTGGAAATGAATAGAATGAAATGTCAAAGATGAAGAAAGAAGAAGAATCATGTGTTGGAAGCGGGATAGTGTCAACACCCATTTCCATTTTGATATGCGCAAGGCAAAAATGAACAAGTTCCACAGGCAAACAGAAACGTATAGTTATACTGATAATAAGTATTTGCTTACAGATAGACTTTAACAGAGCAAGATTCACTAATAATTATAAATATGTACAGAATATCCCAAAATATTCCAAGTACAGGCTAAATATAACCACTGGCTGTGTCTTAGGAAAAGTGCCTGTCAGTTTTCCTTAACTGTTTCCTTGCCTTTTGAACCGCTAGCACCCGCTGATACATTTGGATTTAGAAAAAGGGGTGAGATTCCGAAGAATCCCAGTAGAAATATACTATCGACTTATAAAATGTGAAAATTAAATATGCAATGCACCATATTAGGCAAAATGAACGTTTAATTCAATTCATATGTGTACACAAGTTTCAGGGCCAAACATCAAGTTAGAACCCCTACATGTACCACAGCTGAGTCACCGACCACAGCTAGGATTTTTGATATACCTTGGCTGGGCACCGAACCACAACCAAGTACTGTGCCTCTAGCATGCATTCATATCACAAAATACAGTAACACATAAAATACAATGGTCACATAGTACATGAGAGATACTAATCCCTACCTCAACCCTTTTTAACCTCGAGATGCTCACCTCGTGGAATGTGCCAACTCTGTTAGATCCCAAGTTTTGATGATAACAACAATTCAATTATGATTAAAACATGTTTTTAGAAGGTTAAGAAAAGATTCCAAGTTAACCAAATGCATATCTGGTGTTTGCTGATATCTGCTGTAAAAATGCACTTGAGTGCTCGAGCATGAAATCTGCACTCGAGCACAAAACACTTTTGTACTCGAGCAGGTGTGAGAGAAAGCCAGGAAGTGAGTACCCGAGAGGCATTCTCCCTTGGTAACCAATGGATCACTCGGAGCACAAAGTACGCACTCGAGCAGAGAAGTCATTCTCACTCGAGCACGTATGCGAGCAGGGCATGCGAGCACTTGGCCGAGAGCAAAGCAATGGTGTGCTTCCTATATTCACTCGAGCAAGGGTATGCGAGTGATTGGCCGAGAGCAAGTCAAGGCATGCTTCCATCATTCACTCGAGAAAGGCACTGCGAGCACTTGGCCGAGAGTCTTGAAACTCAGAAAAATACAAGAGTGCTCGAGCACACCCATCCATGCTTGAAGTGATCTATCCACGTATGCGAGTAAGATTTTCATCCCTCTCCAGATCAGTTGCGAGTGCTTGTTCAAGAGAGCATATTCCTTCAGAATATGCTTCTCACTCGAGCAGAGGTAAGTGTGCTCGAGTGAGGGCCAATATCACCTGCGAGTGAAAATTCCATCCCTCTGGATTACTGATGCGAGTGATGTTTTAGAGAGCATATTCCTTGAGAATATGCTTCTCACTCGAGCAGAGGTAAGTGTGCTCGAGTGAGGGTCAATATCACCCGCGAGTGAAATTTCTATCCCTCTGGAATTATGGTGCGAGTGATGGTTTAGAAAGCATATTCCCTGAGAATATGCTTCTCACTCGAGCAGAGGTAAGTGTGCTCGAGTGAGGATCCAGATCACTCGCGAGTGCAAATTCTCACTCTTGTAAAAATGGTATGCGAGTGATGACCCGAGAAGGCACTTCCAGTGTAAAGTGCAAGGATCACTCGAGCAGAGATTTTGTGCTCGAGTGAGACCACTCTTCACCCGTGAGTGAAGATATTTTCTCTCTGATTCTCCATGCGAGCACAACCCGATAACAGAGGAATATGAACGTTTGAACTGAGGCACATGAGAAAAGTGATACAACAGCAGACAAGATGATTATGAACACGCTGGCACCTACCGCACTCAAACTATTCTAATATGCACGTGTCTGCCAATATTTTCAAATGTCCCGCTCCACAACTGAAGAGAATCCAAACGGGCAAAAGATGGAGCAACTATATATATACAGAGACTCACGGAGAAAATACACAATATTGCACAAGAATTCACAAGCTTATATCAATTCTCTGTTATTCAACTGATTTCTCTGTATACACTTTTGATCTTCAGTGTTTATTCATTTACTCTGTAAGAGAGTCCACATCCAAACTCAAAACTCTATATTTGTGTAATCTCAAGATATTGGGATCTTGAGACGGTAGTTATTCCTTACGAGAGAAGCAGTTGAGAGAATTCCTTGTAGCATCTGTCACTCATAAGCCTTATAAGATACAAGCAGGAGAGAACGTTGTTGTTCATAAGACTTACAGTGGTGTAAGCAGAAGAAAACGTTGCTGCTCATAAGTCTTGTATACATAAGCAAGTGAGAAGAGTCATAGGTTGTTTCTCTGCACATAAGACTTGTCGTAAGGGGGAGAGAAGTTTCTTGTCGAGAGAATATTTCTGCTCGTAGTCCATTCAAGGACGATTGTTGTCTTGTGGCGTTCTGAGAGCCCATTGAATCTTGGAGATAGTGTGAAAAGCTCAGTAGGTCTTGATCTCTGAGGACTGGACGTAGGCATTGTTGTTAGGCCGAACCAGTATAACTCTCTGTGTTCAAATCTTCTCTAATCTACTCTATCCACTATATTTACATATCACCATCTCAAACGAAAAATTTATAACATCACCCAATTCACCCCCCTCTTGGGTGAAGCTTGCCGCTTACATTTGGTATCAGAGCCTCGTCTTCTCCGAAGAGCCTAACAGCTTGAGAAGGATCCTATCAATGGCAACAATGGGTGAAAATATCCTTCCAGACGGTGCTTCAATCACTAGACCTCCTGGTTTTGCTGGAGAACATTTTTCGTTCTGGAAAGCTAAATTCAGAGTGTTCGTGATGGCCAACGAGTATGGATTATGGAATGTTATACAAGATGGTGACTATGTTCCAGTGAAGAAAATCGAAGATAGAGTAGTCAAAAAGACTCCAGATGAGTTTGACGAAAATGACAAGAGGTTAGTAACGTTAAATAGCAAAGCCATTTTAATGATACAGAGTGCTCTTAGTCAAAAAGAATATTTTCGTATATGTACTCTACCTACTGCCAAAGATATGTGGGATGCCCTTGAAATTGCTCACGAAGGTACATCTGGAATCAAAGAAAATAGGATCAATACTTTAATAACAGAGTATGATTTATTTCGTATGAAATCTGGAGAAAGTATATCAGAATTTGAACTAAGGTATACCCATCTTGTTAATCAATTATCTGCTCTTGGAAAGTCGTTTGATCAAAATTCCCAGGTAAGAAAGATTCTTAATATTCTTACAAAAGAATGGGAAGCAAAGGTGACAGCCATCGAAGAAGCCAAAGGAGAGTCAATGAGATCCGTAGCTGCTCTCTTTGGTAGTCTTTCTGAATATGAAGGTAAGTTGAGATTCAAAAAGGAACTTGAAGAAGTTGATGATAGAAAGAAAAGGGGAGTTGCATTTAAAGCTATCAAAGAAGAAGAAGAAACTTCCGAGAATGAAGAAATTCCTAGTGATGATGAAATGGGAATGATCGTGAGAAAGTTCAAGAAATTCTACCGAAGAGGACAAAGGAATTTCAAGAATTATCAAGGAGGACCAAGCAAGAAAGAAAACAAAGAACACCAAATAGTATGCTATGAATGCGGAAAACCAGGACACATCAAATCTGAATGCTTCAGGAACAAAGACAAAAAGAAGCAGAAAAAGAAAGCATATATATCATCTATTTGGGGTGATAGTTCGTCGGACGAAGAAAATGACAACGACGAAGTAGCCAATCTATGCTTGGTAGCTAAGGAAGAAGAATCAGACTCTGAGGTAAGTGACTCTGAACCATCTTATAATGAATTATTATCTGAATATAATGCATTGCATACAGAGTTCATTAAAGTTGCTAAAGAAATGGTTAGTTATAAGAAGAGAGTAAAAGAATTAGAAAATAATGTCATGTCATCACATAAAATGTGTAAAGAGAAAGATAAGAAAATAGAAGACTTAACAAAGATTGTTGAAAAATTTACTAAAGGAAGTGAAACTCTCAAGGTTATCTTAAATTCTCAGAAAGTTTCTTTTGATAAATCTGGAATTGGATATAACGCTGTGCATGATAAGAATAAAAAGAGTAGTAGAGACTATCTTAAATATTTTAGGAATTCTGTGCATACATCAAATCCTTTTGTGTCATGCAATTTTTGCAATAGGAAAGGACATTATACTTCATCATGTTATTTTAAAAAGGGAAAGGTTGTTGGAACATATAAATGGGTTCCGAAAGGGACACATATTCCAAATACTAACCACAAAGGACCCAAGAAAGTGTGGGTACCTAAAACTTGATCATCATATTCTAGGTATGTCTCAAGGCATCTCGAGCGAACAAATGGTATATCGATAGTGGATGTTCGAGACACATGACTGGTGACAAAAATAAGTTCACCATGTTTGAACCTAGAGAAGGAGGAAAGGTAACTTTTGGAGGTAATCAATCCGGACGTATTGCTGGAATTGGTGAGGTTGGAAGGACAGATGGATTTCAAATCAACGGAGTATATTATGTTGAAGGATTATGTCACAATCTCTTAAGCGTGAGCCAAAGCACTGACAAAGATAACTGGGTGATCTTCGACTCAAAAGAATGCTTGATAGTCAGTAAGAAAGATCTACCTTTAAACAAAGAAACAATCAAGGCAAAAATTCGAGCTCAAAGGGACGGTAACTGTTATACAATTGATTTAAATTCAAGTTCTTCTGAAAATTGTTTTCTGAGTCGATCAGAGGAAAGTTGGTTATGGCATAAGCGTCTGGCTCATGTCAATATGAATCAACTTGACAAATTGATCAGAAAAGATTTAGTTGTTGGCCTTCCCAAGCTAAAATTCAAAGATGACATGATTTGTGAAGCATGTCAAAAAGGCAAACAAACTAAATCTTCTTTTAAAACAAAATATGAAATCTCTACTTCAAAACCTTTACAATTACTTCATATGGATTTAGTAGGACCGGCAAGAGTAAAAAGTTTTGGAGGAAACTTGTATACGTTAGTAATTGTAGATGATTTTACTAGATTTGCTTGGACTATATTCATTGCCTCAAAAGATGAAACTTTTGCTGAATTTATTATGTTTGCCAAAAAGGTTCAAAATGAGAAAGGTGTTTCTATTGTCTCTATTAGAACAGATCATGGAGGAGAATTTGATAATCAATTGTTTGAAGATTACTGCAACAACGAGGGGATAGATCACAACTTCTCAGCTCCAAGAACACCTCAACAAAATGGAGTAGTGGAAAGGAAGAATAGAGTGCTTACAGAAATGGCAAGAGCTTTACTTAATGAAAAAGAAATGTCACAAGTGTTCTGGGCAGATGCAATGAGTACTGCATGCTACATTTCAAACAGAGCATATATTCGCAAATCTCTTGGAAAGACACCATATGAACTCTACAAAGGAAGAAAGCCAAATATTGCTCATCTTCATATCTTCGGGTGTAAGTGTTTCATTCACAACAATGGTAAGGAAAATCTAGGTAAATTTGATTCAAAGTCTGATGAAGGTATTTTTCTAGGATATTCTAATAGAAGTAAAGCTTATAGAATTTTCAATAAAAGAACATGTACTATTGAAGAATCTATTCATGTTGTGTTTGATGAAATTGAATCTCAGACAAAACTTAATGATGAAGAAGAAATGGATTCAATCAAGAAAAACAAATCTATTTCAAAACAGGATGATTTTGAAACAAATGATTTTCAAAATTTAGAAGATGTTGATGATCATGATCAACCTAAAGCGTGGAGACATATGAAGGATCATCCAATTGATCAAGTTATAGGAGATATTCATGAAGGTGTCAAAACCAGAAATAGAATCCTCAATGAGGTAACATTTTCTGCTTTTATTTCTGAGATTGAACCTTCTAATATAGAAGAAGCTTTATCTGACAATGATTGGGTGATTGCTATGCAAGAAGAACTAAATCAATTTCAAAGAAATCAAGTCTGGGATTTGGTTCCTCGACCTAAAGACCATACGGTTATAGGAACCAAATGGGTGTTCAAAAACAAACTTGATGAATCTGCAATCATTGTGAGAAATAAAGCAAGATTGGTTGCAAAAGGCTATAATCAAGAAGAAGGTATTGATTATGAGGAAACGTATGCTCCAGTGGCAAGATTGGAAGCAATACGAGTACTCTTAGCCTTTGCTTGCATCAAAAATTTTAAACTTTATCAAATGGATGTAAAAAGTGCTTTTCTAAATGGTTATATTATGGAGGAAGTTTATGTCGAACAGCCTCCTGGTTTTGAAGATGAAACAAAACCTGATTATGTCTTCAAACTTAAGAAAGCATTATATGGTTTGAAACAAGCACCCAGGGCTTGGTATGAAAGACTAAGCAAATTTCTTCTTGATCAAGGTTTTGTCAGAGGTAAAGTTGACACTACTTTATTCATCAAACATAACAAAAATGATATTCTAATAGTTCAAATTTATGTTGATGATATTATTTTTGGTGCTACTAACGAATCTATGTGTCAAGATTTCTCTAAGATTATGCAGGGAGAATTTGAGATGTCCATGATGGGAGAATTGAACTTCTTTCTTGGACTTCAGATCAAACAAAAGAAGAATGGCATATTTATATCTCAGACAAAATATTTGAAAGAGTTGCTGAAGAAATATGGGTTAGATAATGCCAATGGAGCTGATACTCCAATGAGTTCTACAACATTGCTGGATGCTGATGTAAAGGGACCTAGCTTCAATATCACAAAGTATAGAGGAATGATTGGTTCATTACTCTATCTTACAGCAAGCAGGCCAGACATTCAGTTCAGTGTAGGAATGTGTGCAAGATATCAATCCAATCCTAAAGTATCTCATGCAGAGACAGTAAAAAGAATCTTCAAATATCTAGGAGATACTTCAGAGCTTGGACTTTGGTATCCAAAGAGAGGGAATGAGTACTTAATGGCATATTCAGATTCAGATCACGGAGGATATAAAACTGACAGAAAGAGTACCAGTGGTCAATGTCAATTTCTCGGTGGTTCTCTAGTGTCATGGTTCAGCAAGAAGCAGAACACAGTTTCATTATCTTCGACTGAAGCTGAATATATAGCTGTAGCAAGTTGCTGTTCTCAAGTGCTATGGTTAAAACAACAACTTCAAGATTTGGGAATTTATTTAAAAGAAATTCCAATCTATTGTGATAATACTAGCACAATAAGCTTGGCAAAGAACCCCGTACAACACTCAAGAACCAAGCATATAGACATTCGACATCATTTCATTCGAGATCATGTTCAAAAGAAAGATGTCAAAGTGGAATTCATACCAACTCATCTTCAACTTGCGGATATTTTCACGAAACCAATTGCAAAAGAGCAATTTCTCTATATTCGGAGAGAATTGGGAATGGTTAATCCCAATGAGTTGTAAGTTTTATTGTTAAAATGCCTAATTAAGTATTTGTTTTGATGATAATCATACTAACTTTGGCATCGGAGTGGCCAAAATGTGTTTTTGCAGGATTCTCACTCGAAGCACAGGAGACACTGCTCGAGTGAGGAGCTGTGTCACTCGAGCACAAGAAGCTCTGCTCGAGCACAGCACTATTCATGAAGCTCTGTTTTCTTATAGTTAGAACAGAGGTTAACAGAGGAGTCAAGAACACACAAGGAATATAACATAAACTGCAGTGAGAATTGAGCTCACTCGCGAGTGAGGAATTCTCACTCGAGCATGGTATGAACATGCTTGAGGTGAGAAATGCCTGCTCGAGTGAGGAAGAAGAATCTCTGTGCAAGAGCTATCCAAATCAAGGTTACTCAAATGATCTTGGAGGATTTGAGTACAAAGTTTGAAAATATGTCAGGAAAACAACAATCCAGGTACGTTCTACTTGTTTCTTTATTTTCCAGAACATCACTCGAGCACAGTTAGAACACTCGCGAGCACAGTATGAACATCACTCGAGCACTAGGGGTCATGCTCGAGCACTGGCACTTATATCAGTTACTGGGGAGCTCAGAACGTCGCACTTCCTCATCTCACTCGAAGTGCTCTCTCACTCGAGAGTCACAACTCTTCATCTTCAACCGTTCTTTCATCATTTAATCACGTCCTTCTGCTCCAAATCGACGTTACAACCTCTCAATCTTCTATAAGAGGTGATTCTCGTTCTCTGCATTCTTCACTTGTGCCCTAATCTCTGCGTCTATTTTTTTTCCTATTTCTTTCAAAAACAAGTTTCTTGTTTCTCTTCTATTTGTCAAATGGCAAGAACAAAGTTACCCTCTATTCTTCAAAAGTCTCATTCTCCTTCTTCCACTCACTCTGCTGCCAGTGTTTCTGGAACCCCTGAAATTACTCCTCCATCTCCAAAAAACTCACCCTCACCTTCACCTCCTCCTAAGCACAAAACCAAGAAGAGGACCCTGAAAACACATCCAAAACCTAAAGTTTCCAAGAAAGACCAACCTCCTCAAAAGAAAGCAAAGGGTGTGGTCTTCAAGGAACCCATACTCACCCGGTCTCAATCCAAAGAAGTACAAGGGAAGGGAAAGAAGAAGGATTTAGAGCAACCCCAATCTTCCTCTTCATCTGGGGATACCTTCAGCAAACAACTCAGGGATGCAATAGAAAAATCCAAATTGGACAAGTTAGTTGGGAAGATCACATCTCAGGCAGGTGTCTCAAGTTCACATCAAGTCAAGCACCCAAGTGCATCTGCTTCTGGAGCACCTTCTGCCTCTCAAGCACCAGTGGATGACCAACTCACTAGTCCTCCTGAGGGATTCAATGTGTCAGAACTTAAGGCTTTACCACAAAAGGTATATGATGATGAATTCAAACATAGGCATTTCTGTCCAGTAGTATATGTTGATTTGGATTATCTGAAAAAGAACTGTCATTTGGACCTATACCCTTATCTTCAATACTATGCTCCTTGGTTAAACATCCATATGCCATATTCCCCCACTGTTGTAAAGACATTTTATTCCAACATGAAAACTCATAATATCATGTCTAGATCCGGTGATTTGATTGAAGAAGCTGTATCTACAACTATTAGAGGGAAGTTCATTATGATTTCTGCCAAAATCATTAATGATTTGCTTGGTTATGTGGCACCTCCTACTGATCCACCCTCATTCTCTGCCAATGATACCTTTAACATCTTGAGACCAAAAGACCCAATTGGACCCCTCACTTTCAAGCCTATTGACATGCCTGATAATCACAGAATTCTCCATTACATTTATTCCCGGAGCATAGTCAATAAATCCAGAAACTTTACCCACTTTGCACAAAAGGATTACTATCTTCTGGCTTCATTAGTTGCTGGGCAACAGAGGAATGTAGGGGAGATCATTTTTAGTGAGATGCGAAGGTTTCGATTTTCTTCAACAAGATCCACAACCATACCTTACCCTCAACTTGTTTCTTTCATCTTGATGAAGAACAAAATCTGGTATCTGGAAGGGAAAGAAAGGGTGCTCATCTCAAGGTTTGGAAAGACTCAATTAACACACATGGGTATCAATCTTTCAGTGAGTCGAACCAAAGCCACATCAAAGAGGGAAGCAACACCATCTAGAGGAGATGAGGCACAATCATCTGCACAAGGTCCTATTCCCCCACCTTCATTTCTCAATGCCTCATTGTCCAATCATTTGACAGAGGTAATTAATCAAGCTGTATCAAGCTTGAAGAAGGAGTTAGTGACTGAGTATGAGAAGCTTGTGGAGAAGATGGAAACACAAGTGGTTAAATTGGTAGATCAGGCCAATCTTAACTTTGAACTGATGTTCAAAACACAAGATGAGATGTCACAGAGGATCACTAATATGGAGACCTTCCTGCATTCACACTTTCCCTCCTCATCTTCCGGAGTACCTCCAGAGACCACTCAGACCTCACCCCCTCATCCAGAGACTCATGTACTTTTCACTGATCCTGAGTCTAATGTAGATGTTACTTTTGTCCCTCAACCATCATCTCCTCCTGATCAGCCCATTGACCCTCTCTCTGCCATGATATCTTTTGTTCCACCTCCAGAACCCCCTCCTGATGTTGACAAAACGGGGGAGAAGGATGTGTGATGTTTTCTGAGCTTTCTGTAGGCTGTAGGGTGTATATGGGTGTTTGGGTAGTTTTCTGTATTGGGTAGGATTTGATATGTATGTCATTTTCTATTTTGAAGTTATCCTGTATTGTTCAAGTTTGTTAAAGTTAATGATATGGTTTAAGTTTTTCATTATCAAAATTTCAATGTTTCAAGTTATATACCTCATACTATACTTATCTTGGCTGTTAAGTGTCTAAAGGAAACATTGCAGGAAAACTTGAATTTGGAACTTAAACTTGATATGCATTTTGGAAACTTTGAAGAAATTTCAAAACTTTTCAATTTCATTCATTTTCTTTTAAACCTTCATCACAAGGAGTTTTGTCATCATCAAAAAGGGGGAGAATGTTAGATCCCAAGTTTTGATGATAACAACAATTCAATTATGATTAAAACATGTTTTTAGAAGGTTAAGAAAAGATTCCAAGTTAACCAAATGCATATCTGGTGTTTGCTGATATCTGCTGTAAAAATGCACTTGAGTGCTCGAGCATGAAATCTGCACTCGAGCACAAAACACTTTTGTACTCGAGCAGGTGTGAGAGAAAGCCAGGAAGTGAGTACCCGAGAGGCATTCTCCCTTGGTAACCAATGGATCACTCGGAGCACAAAGTACGCACTCGAGCAGAGAAGTCATTCTCACTCGAGCACGTATGCGAGCAGGGCATGCGAGCACTTGGCCGAGAGCAAAGCAATGGTGTGCTTCCTATATTCACTCGAGCAAGGGTATGCGAGTGATTGGCCGAGAGCAAGTCAAGGCATGCTTCCATCATTCACTCGAGAAAGGCACTGCGAGCACTTGGCCGAGAGTCTTGAAACTCAGAAAAATACAAGAGTGCTCGAGCACACCCATCCATGCTTGAAGTGATCTATCCACGTATGCGAGTAAGATTTTCATCCCTCTCCAGATCAGTTGCGAGTGCTTGTTCAAGAGAGCATATTCCTTCAGAATATGCTTCTCACTCGAGCAGAGGTAAGTGTGCTCGAGTGAGGGCCAATATCACCTGCGAGTGAAAATTCCATCCCTCTGGATTACTGATGCGAGTGATGTTTTAGAGAGCATATTCCTTGAGAATATGCTTCTCACTCGAGCAGAGGTAAGTGTGCTCGAGTGAGGGTCAATATCACCCGCGAGTGAAATTTCTATCCCTCTGGAATTATGGTGCGAGTGATGGTTTAGAAAGCATATTCCCTGAGAATATGCTTCTCACTCGAGCAGAGGTAAGTGTGCTCGAGTGAGGATCCAGATCACTCGCGAGTGCAAATTCTCACTCTTGTAAAAATGGTATGCGAGTGATGACCCGAGAAGGCACTTCCAGTGTAAAGTGCAAGGATCACTCGAGCAGAGATTTTGTGCTCGAGTGAGACCACTCTTCACCCGCGAGTGAAGATATTTTCTCTCTGATTCTCCATGCGAGCACAACCCGATAACAGAGGAATATGAACGTTTGAACTGAGGCACATGAGAAAAGTGATACAACAGCAGACAAGATGATTATGAACACGCTGGCACCTACCGCACTCAAACTATTCTAATATGCACGTGTCTGCCAATATTTTCAAATGTCCCGCTCCACAACTGAAGAGAATCCAAACGGGCAAAAGATGGAGCAACTATATATATACAGAGACTCACGGAGAAAATACACAATATTGCACAAGAATTCACAAGCTTATATCAATTCTCTGTTATTCAACTGATTTCTCTGTATATACTTTTGATCTTCAGTGTTTATTCATTTACTCTGTAAGAGAGTCCACATCCAAACTCAAAACTCTATATTTGTGTAATCTCAAGATATTGGGATCTTGAGACGGTAGTTATTCCTTACGAGAGAAGCAGTTGAGAGAATTCCTTGTAGCATCTGTCACTCATAAGCCTTATAAGATACAAGCAGGAGAGAACGTTGTTGTTCATAAGACTTACAGTGGTGTAAGCAGAAGAAAACGTTGCTGCTCATAAGTCTTGTATACATAAGCAAGTGAGAAGAGTCATAGGTTGTTTCTCTGCACATAAGACTTGTCGTAAGGGGGAGAGAAGTTTCTTGTCGAGAGAATATTTCTGCTCGTAGTCCATTCAAGGACGATTGTTGTCTTGTGGCGTTCTGAGAGCCCATTGAATCTTGGAGATAGTGTGAAAAGCTCAGTAGGTCTTGATCTCTGAGGACTGGACGTAGGCATTGTTGTTAGGCCGAACCAGTATAACTCTCTGTGTTCAAATCTTCTCTAATCTACTCTATCCACTATATTTACATATCACCATCTCAAACGAAAAATTTATAACATCACCCAATTCACCCCCCTCTTGGGTGAAGCTTGCCGCTTACAAACTCCAGGCTCCTAACTCAGTCCTAAAATGTTAAATGTACAAGAAATAGGTTATAACCTATCCATGTATTATTTTATGCACTACCATAGTGTTTCTTGTGGTTATATTAGCCTACCATAGTACCCGATCCGGCTGTATTTTTCTCGAAATTTTGACATAGGCTATTCTGACATATTTTCATCTAAGGAATCCATTTCCGGACTTGGAATTACTAAATTCATTGTCAAATTATGAAAATACCCTTGAGAGCCTCTATTTTAGGGTTTCATGGGCGTTTTCGTAAGTATGCTTTTTCAGCCTTTTCCAAAAAAGGTGCCCAAATGTAACCCTATCTAATTTTCCTTCTTGAATCCAATAGAACCATCAAATCATTGAAAATCCAACCCTAAGTCCCTCTAACATCCCTGGCCAAAATTATGGTATTCTCTGAGAAAAATCATGGTTTTACGATTTCGGCTCTGTAAACGCGTTCCTTTCTACTCCTAACCACTTTATTAACCATCTAATTGAGTTATAACTACCATTTGAACTAAAATTGGGCAACATAACCCATAGGCACACACATTTTCAAAATTTAAAACCAATGGCAATCCGGCGACATTTCACCTATTAAATTACCCACAGCAACCAGAATAGTTAATATACGAAGATTTGGAAGTTACCTCCAGCTCCTACTAGCTTTTCCCTAATATGGATGAAACCCTAACCTAAAAAAGATATTTTGGAGCCTCTAAACCTTAAAGAACAAAGAAGAGTAGCTTAGGGTCGGAGTTATATGCGTTAGGAGCTAAATCGTCGGAGAAATCGGCTTACCTTGGGAGATTTCTTCTCCTTTCTCTTTCTTGGATTTTCACACGTTCTCTCTCTATTTCAGGTCTGTATGGTGCGTGAAATGCTGAAGGAAGAAGGTGATGATGATATATTCTAATATATCATATATCATGTTAATAATTTATGCAATTTCCAAAAAATTCCAAAACTAATTTTTATGACATAACTTCCTACATTCATGTAACCATGCCATCATGTCCATCCAATATTTCCTTCTTTATGCCACATGGAGGAGGCACCTAGGGGTCCCTCCCTATGGCCTCAATTGGCTTCACAACTTGTCCAAGTTACGTATACAGGTAAAGTCTCAATTTTGGTCAAAATTGTATTTTTTGCTCAAATTTTCCATAAATTCATATTAAATTGACCAAAATATTCTAAATATATTTTGTTCTTTTATTTTTCTTAATTAATTGAAATTAAGTTCAATTAATCAGAAAATTATTAATTTTGTACTAAATTGACAAAATTACGATTTTGCCATTACCTTTTTACTCCAATTTCTTTTCTTATTTTTCTTTGGCCAATTTTCATATGTTTTTGGACCAAATATTTTCTCTAATATTTCTTTATTTTTGAACCTTAATATTGGGCTTTTTAAATCACCCAAATTAATTCCATATTTATTTTTGCCCAATTTCTCATGAAATTGAACATTTATAAAATCCATAAATTCCAAATTCATGAATATTCACCATTTTATTGAATTTCTCAAATAATTACAATATATTTGGTGAATATAAAATTTGGGGTGTTACAGTTCTCCCCACTTAAATAAATTTCATCCCCGAAATTTGCTACACCTATACAGCCATAAATTCCGGGCAACGTTTCATTACACTTTCCTCCGTTTCCCATGTAGCCTCTCTGGGTGATAACCCTTTCCAGACAATCTTGACGAATGGAATGTTCGTATTTCTGTGCTTCTTTTCCTGCCGATCGATGATTCGGTCAGGTGTGACTTCATAAGTCAAATCATCGTGCATTTCCACGTCTTCATACTCTATTATATGTTTTGGATCATGTTGATACTTTTTCAGTTGGGAAACATGAAAAACATCATGTAGTTTGCTCAGATTCAGTGGCAAAGAGATGTGGTACGCTACTAGCCCAATCTTTGCCAAGATTTCAAACAGACCAATGTACCTTGGTTGCAGCTTCCTTACTTTCAATGCTCTGCCAATACCCATAACGGGTGATACTTTCATAAACACGTGGTCACCGACTTCAAATTCCATAAGTTTTCACCTCTTATCCACATAACTCTTCTGTCAGCTCTGACCAGCTAGCAGCCTCTGCTTAATCAATTTTATCTGCTTTGTTATCTGGTCAACAAGATCTGACCCTAGCAATTTCCTATCATACAACTCAGTCCAGCATAAGGGCGATTGACACTTCCTCCCATAGAGTGCCTCATATGGAGCCATCTGGATGCTCAAATGATAACTGTTGTTGTAGGCGAACTCTGCCAACGGAAGGAATTTGTCCCAACTACCTTTGTAATCAAGTACACACGCCCTTAGCATATCCTCAAGGGTTTCAATTGTTTGCTCCGTCTGCCCATCTGTTTGAGGATGATATGCCGTGCTGAATTGAAGCTTGATACCCAAAGCTTTATGAACTGGCTTCCAAAACTTGAAAGTAAACCGTGGATCTCTATCTGAGATAATGTTCTTCGGAATACCATATAGTAGCACAATCTCCTTAATGTAAATTTCTGCCAGTTTATCAGGAGAATAGTGGACACTAATAGGCAGGAAGTGAGCTATCTTCATGAATCTATCGACTATTACCCATATAGCGTCATGGTTTCTGCCTTAGGTAGCCCTGTCACAAAATCTATAGTAACGCTTTCCCACTTCCACTCAGGAATCTCAGGGTCTGTCAGAAGCCCCGATGGTTACTGATGTTCAACTTTCACTTTTTGACAAGTTAAACAACGAGCGACAAACTCAGTCACTTTCTTTTTCATTCCTAGCCAATAATATTGAGCCTTCATGTCATGGTACATCTTTGTACTCCCTGGATGTAAAGTATACTTACTCTTATGTGCCTCCTCCAGGATTTGTCGTTTCATTTCTGGTTGCGGTGGAACATAAATCCGCTTCTTGTACTTGACTAGTCCTCTAGGTGACAAGTCATAATTCTGAGTTTAGCCCCTATCAATCATACCTCTGATATTTAGTGCTTCATCATCATGCAGTTGGGCTTCTTCAATTACTGCCCTCAGATCATTGTATATCTGGCTAATACCACTGTTTAACAAAATCTGACTAGATAGAGTTAAATCTCTGAAATCCTCGATCAGTTTCTGCTCATAGATCATCATGGCTGCCACCTACACTGATTTACGGCTTAATGCATCAACAACCATATTAGCCTTACCGGGATGGTATTTGATTTCTAGATTGTAGCCTTTCAGTAACTCCATCCATCTGCGTTGTCTCATAATGAGCTCTTTCTGATCATACAGGTACTTCAAGCTCTTGTGGTCGTAGTACAACTCTACAGTTTCACCATAGAGATAATATCTCCAGATTTTCAAAGCAAACACAATTGCCACCAACACAAGATCATGAGTAGGATAGTTCAATTCATGAGGTTTAAGCTGACGAGATGTAAATGCCACCATTCGGCCATGCTGCAACAACACACATCCCAGTCTGTGCCCACTGGCATCTGTATACATAACATACGTAAACTGCGGATCTGGGATAGTCA
The DNA here is from genome assembly GCA_963210345.1 of Inga oerstediana. Classification (NCBI taxonomy): domain Eukaryota; kingdom Viridiplantae; phylum Streptophyta; class Magnoliopsida; order Fabales; family Fabaceae; genus Inga; species Inga oerstediana. Next base: position 21,309,509 of record OY723406.1, read on the forward strand.
GCACTGGTGCTGTAGTTAACCTTTGCTTTAACTTCAGGAAGCTCTTCTCACAATTCTCATCCCACACAAAATGTTGAGCTTTTCGCGTCAATTTTGTCAATAGCGAAGCAATTCTGGAGAAATTATGTATAAATCTTCTATAATAGCTAGCTAGACCCAAAAAACTGCGTACTTCAAACACAGTCTCTGGCCTCTTCCAGCTCAGTACTGCTTCCACCTTGTTAGGATCGACAGAGACTCCCTGCTGTGAGACAACGTGGCCCATAAAATTTACTTCTGAAAGCCAAAATTCACACATACTCAACTTGGCATAGAGTCGCTTATCTCGCAATATGTTTAACACGGTTCTCAAGTGCTGCTCGTGCTCAACTTTACTCTTCGAATACACCAGTATATCATCGATAAAGACTACTACAAACCGGTCCAAGTACGGATTAAAGATTCAATTTATGTAGTCCATGAACATAGTAGGTACATTGATCAGCCCGAATGGCATTACAAGGAACTCATAGTGGCCATATCTGATCCTGAAAGCAGTCTTCGATACATCTTCTACTTTTACCTTCAATTGGTGGTATCTCGATCGTAAGTCAATCTTTAAGAATACATAGGAACCAGATAATTGATCGAGTAGATCATCAATTCTAAGGAGTGGATACTTGTTCTTGACGGTCACTTTATTTGGCTCTCGATAATCAATACAGAGATGCAGAGCACTGGAACACCCCAGGGTGCTACGCTGGTCGTATGAACCCTTTCTCAGGTATTTCCTCAATTTGCTTCTTTAGCTTTGCCATTTCACTTGGAGCCATATAGTATGGGGTTTTGGAAATTGGACTTGCTTCAGGCTTCATATCAATTGAGAACTTCACTTCCCTATCTGGAGGTAATCCACCGATATCCTCCAGAAATACATCAGGAAACTCACTTACTACAGGGATACTTTCCAAGGCTACACCAACCTCTGATTGCATAGAGTAGAATACTATGTATCCCTGATAACCTTTCTGCAAATATCTCTCAACTTTAGCTACAGAGAGAAGGTCAAGAGTGATTTCTATGTCAGCTCACGGTTGTGGATTCAGATATATAACTCTCTTCCATTTGCAATCCAGTAACACACCATTCATTGTCAACCAGTCAATCCCCAGAATCACCTCTAACCCATATAGTGGCAAACAAATCAGATCTATAATCGATTCATACCCCTCAGTGTTTACCACACAATTCAAACAAATGCCAGCCATAACAATTTGCATGCCCGTAGGCGTAGACACAACCAAATCATATAGGGATTTATGCACATGTAAATTCAATCGTCTCATACAATCATATGCAATGAATGAATGGCTAGCACCCAAATCATACATAACATGCATTAAACTGCCATTGAGAGAAATCTTACCTTGAATAAGCTCCAGAGACTTTTTGGCTTCTTCTTGTGTCAGTGTGTAGACCCTACTTGAAACTCTGGGTCTAGTCTCTTCTGGTTGCTACTTTTACGGACAATCCTTGGAAATGTGTCCTGGCTTCCCATAGTTAAAACAAGTAAATGGTTTATTGGGATCAGTTTTCAGTGGTGTACCATTACAAGCCTTGCCAGGATGAAATGGTTTACGAAAAAACCAACATGTTCGACTTCTTGAGGATCCTTGGCCTCCACAGCCTCCCATCTGATTCAGTCTCTTCGTAGCTCCCTCGGAAGGTCCTCCATATTCTTTTCTCTTCTGTGCTGAGCTACCACTCCCAGAAGCACCCTTGTTACTAGTTTGGGTTGCCAAACTCGACATACGCTTCTTAATGTAGCGGCATTCTTCCACTGCTTTACTGAACTCAATGAAGTTCTGTGTAACCAGCTTTTCTTTCATCTCCAGCCTCAACCCCTCAATCATCATATCAGAACTCTACTCTCCATTATCATGAAGTTTGAGATAGGCTAAATACCGTGACAGTCGAATGTACTGGGATAAATAATCATCGAAGCTTTCTTGATCTTGCTGTCAGATACTAAGAAACTCGTTCTCTTTCTCACGCCTGATAGATGGGGGAAATATTTCTCATTGAATTTCTCCTGGAATAATTCCCAAGTGATAGGAACATTCCTCCCCCTCAAGGTGAGCTCTGTGTTCGTCCACCATCGGTCTGTGTCACCCTCCAATTTATAGATGGCTAGCAGAGCTTTCATCTCATCTGGGCATCGCAACATGTTGAAAATCTTATCCAAACGTTTCAACCAATTATCAACCAGTTGTGGGTCAAACTTTCCCCAAAAGATAGGTGGCTTCTGTTTACTGAATCTACTCAACCAATTCTAGACTTCTACCTCAGGATCTTGTACGATATCTTCTGGTTCAGGTTCCTTCGATGGTATGTCTTCACCATAACCCCTCATGTATTCATCCAGGCGATCCTCCAGGCGATCTTGCCTTTATTGTACTCCCTGAAGTTCCTCTCTTATCCATTTATTGTATTCTGCTGCTGTGCCAACATATCTAATATTCGCTGTTGAAATAGATATGGTCTAGTAAGCGGTATTTCCTCATGATTACCATATCTTCCTCTTCCTCTACCTCAGCCTCGGCCTCTACCTCAACCCCGACCACCTTCTCCTGGTTGTATCATTTTCATAGTTCACTCTACATGAAAATAGAGAAGTGTTACTTTTCATATAAGAGCAAGGGCATTTTTTTATCATTTCATAAAAGCCAAGGTACACGGATATGTCATACATAGTATACAACAACTATTTATAGTAGTTACAGAGAAACAGAAACATCAGATATCCTATAAACTATTGTACATGACATATTAGTCTTTTCAAGTTACATTTTTCAACATTCATGTACTCTCCCAAAATACCGACTCCAGATAATTCTTCTTCTGTCTGTTGGTTCCCCTTGACTGCCCCTATCTCAAAATATATGCTGGTCAGCTCTAGTCTCCAAAATATACCACCTAAGTGTTCCATGTCAGTCATCATACATATATTTATCAACTAGATCATCCATATGCCTAAAAAACGCATACATGTTCCTATTTGGGCCCCTCTCAACAATATAATTCTTTCGCCAATTCCAAAAAGCAGAGTCTGGGAAGAAATCTAGTGTAGTACGAATCCAGAACTCAATTGGTGCCCCAACCTATAATTGCTCCCGGATGGCGTACAAAGACTGAACTCCGAATAGAAAGCAATAGTATCGTGTCACAAGTGTTGACTGAGTTCGGCATGCCTTGTGATATCTGCCATAGACATAAAGCCATAGCTCAAAATATGGCCACAAGTTATGCCGTACCTGCACCGACTCTGCTCTGGACTCGCTGTCACTCATCTCATTGTCTGAGTACTCCTCCAAATCCTCCTTCGGGTATTCCTCAGGATCCTTGTCGAGGTCCTCATCTGGATAATCTATGGTTTCCCCGACTTGTGACTATCCTGGTGACGCTGGCCTCGACTCCAGACCATACACAGGCAGCTGTGGTACACTCTTCTATGTCGTCCACAACATACGAACACCTCCAAGTCCATAATACTCTATAAAGAGCTGCCCATCCTAAAGACGCTGCTCTGGGGGACTCTAGTTTACTGATGTCTCACCCTCAGATGATGAACTTGAACTACTGCTTATGATCCTATCGTAATACAAACAAAACCAATATCAGCATACAATTTTGATAATGCCAAAACCGTTTATTAACTCTGCTAGAATCGCTTATGGGCTCTAATACCAAAAATGTCAACACCCGTTTCCATTTTGATATGCGCAGGGCAAAAATGAACAAGTTCCACAGGCAAACAGAAAAGTACAGTTATACTGATAATAAGTATTTGTTTAAAGATAAACATTAACAGAGCAAGATTCACTAATAATTATAAATATGTACAGAATATCCCAAAATATTCCAAGTACAGGCTAAATATAACCACCGGCTGTGTCTCGGGAAACGTGCTTGTCATTTTTCCTTAACTGTGTCCTTGCCTTTTGAATCGTTGGCACCCGCTGATACATTTTGATTTAGAAAAAGGGGTGAGATTCCGAAGAATCCCAGTAGAAACATACTATCAACATATAAAATGTGAAAATTAAATATGCAATGCACCATATTAGGTAAAATGAAAGTTCAATTCAATTCATATGTGTACACAAGTTTCAGGGCCAAACATCGAGTTAGAACCCCTATATGTACCTCAGCCGAGTCACCGACCACAACTGAGATTTTCGATATACCTTAGCTGGGTACCGAACCACAACTAGGTACGGTGCCTCTAGCATGCATTCATATCACAAAATATAGTAACACATAACATATAATGGTCACATAGTATATGAGATATAGTAATCCCTACCTCAACCCTTTTTAACCTCGAGATGCTCGCCTCGTGGAACGTGCCAACTCAAGGCTCCTAACTCAGTCATAAAATGTTAAATATGAAAGAAATAGGTTATAACCTATCCATGTATCATTTTAGGCACTACCATAGTGTTTCTTGTGGTTATATTAGCTTATTGTGAAAATTTACCAAAATGCCCCTAGGACCTCGACTCAGCCCGCCCGTCGTACGGTCCGGCTGTACTTTTCCCAAAATTTTGACATGGGTTATTCTGACATATTTTCATCCAAGAAATCCATTTCCAGATTTAGAATTACCAAATTCATTGTCAAATTATGAAAATACCCTTGACAGCCCCTATTTTAGGGTTTCAAGGGCGTTTTCGTAAGTATGCTTTTTCGGCATTTTCCGAAAAAGTGCCCAACTGTAACCCCACCTAATTTTCCCTCCTGAATCCAATGGAACTATCAAATTATTGAAAATCCGACCCTAAGTCCCTCTAACATCCTTGGCCAAAATTATGGTATTCTCCGGGAAAAATCGGGGTTTTGCAATTTCGGCTCCGTAAACGTGTTCCTTTCTACTCCTAACCACTTTATTAACCATCTAATTGGGTTATAACTACCATTTGAACTAAAATTGGGCAGGATAACCCTTAGGCACACACATTTCTAAAATTTAAAACCAATGGCAATCCGACGAAATTTCACCGATTAAATTACCCACAGCATCCAGAATAGTTAATATACGAAGGTTTGGAAGTTACCTCAACCTCCCACTAGCTTTTCCCCAATATGGCTGAAACCCTAATCTTTATACAACAGATTTTTGAGCCTCCAAACCTTAAAGAACAAAGAAGAGTAGCTTAGGATCGAAGTTATACGCGTTAGGAGGTAAATCGTTGGAGAAATCGGCTTACCTTGCGAGATTTCTTCTCCTTTCTCTCTCTAGGATTTTCACACATTCTCTCTCTATTTCAGGTCTGTTCTATGCGTGAAATGCTGAAGGAAGAAGGTGATGATGATATATTCTAATATATCATATATCATGTTAATAATTTATGCAATTTCCAAAAAATTCCAAAACTAATTTTTATGACATAACTTCCTACATTCATGTAACCATGCCATCATGTCCAACCAATATTTCCTTCTTTATGCCACATGTAGGAGGCACCTAGGGGTCCCTCCTTATGGTCTCAATTGGCTTCACAACTTGTTCAAGTTACGTATACACGTAAAGTCTCAAAATTTGGTCAAAATTGTATTTTTTGCTCAAATTTTCCATAAATTCATATTAAATTGATCAAAATATTCTAAATATATTTTGTTCTTTTATTTTCCTTAATTAATTGAAATTAATTTCAATTAATCAGAAAATAATTAATCTTGTTCTAAATTGACAAAATTACGATTTTGCCATTACCTTTTTATTCCAATTTCTTTTCTTATTTTTATTTGGCCAATTTTCATATGTTTTTGGACCAAATATTTTCTCTAATATTTTTTCATTTTTGGACCTTAATATTGGGCTTTTTAAATCACCCAAATTAATTCCATATTTATTTTTGCCCAATTTCTCATGAAATTGAATATTTATAAAATCCATAAATTCCAAATTCATGAATATTCACCATTTTATTGAATTTCCCAAATAATTATAATATATTTGGTGAATATAAAATTTGGGGTGTTACAGATAGTAAGCTTAAGGAATTTAGCATGTTTGTACATGTTTATGCCCTAAAATACTGCAAATTTTGGGCAAAATGAGGGAGATATAGTGAAATTTGGGTGAGAAAATTTTAATGTTTAGGGGTGGAAATGAATAGAATGAAATGTCAAAGATGAAGAAAGAAAAAGAATTGAACTTGGTTTGGAAATGGCTATTAAGTAAATGCATTATTTAACTTAGTAAAATCTGATAAGTGGAACTTGAGATTTTGGTTACTAAGGTATGTTGATGATAAGTTATTAATATGACTTGGATAGTTAAAATATTGTGTAATGATTAAATTCAGAGTATTACATGAAATTAAATGATGAAGTGAACTGAATGAAGTTGTTCTACACAAGGTTTGTTATATATAATTATTTGTATGTATTCAGGTATGAATTACGTTTGTGTTGAAAAATCTTTTTGACTTGGAAATGACATAAAATGGTGTTGATAGGACAAATTATTTAGTGAGTGGCTATTTTCCTCTGTATTTCAAAGTTCTTATGCAAAAGACAGTTTTTGAAGGTTTTACTTGACAAATTAGAGTAGATAAAGCTTCCTGTTAAAATCTTATTAAATTTTTTAAAAAAATTATGGTACTTTTTTATTCTTTATAAAAAAAAAAAGATTGCAAAATGTTGGAGTAGATATAAAATCTTGAAATATGAGTATTTTTATAATTAGTGATATGAAAGCAAGGATTTGTGGTTGAAGTATCATTTGATGTTGAAGATTTTGATTAGGCAATTGATCAAATATTATGGGTATTATCTGAATCTTAGGGCATTAGTGATAAGTTGATAGATGATGGTAAATTGAGATAAATCACAAATCTTGATAAGAGATTAGAAATGTGTTTATACACATACAAGTTTTTGTGAAATTTTATGGTAATTTAGTTTTATTTATTATTCTTATTTTTGAAGGATACCTTAACAATTGAAACATTCTTACAAATTGTGTTTTGACAAACAATATATGTTATGGACATTACTTCTTTATTTTTGCATGTGTGCGCATATATGCACTTAATAGTGAACTTCACACTTAATAATGATGTTGTGAACTTATTAAATGAATGAGTCGAGTAACAATCTTTAATCATTTATGATGCATAGAAAATATATACACATTTTGTGAAAGAGAGAATATTTGTTCAGATTGAGAGGAAATGAAATTGAGACAAGAATTACCATGATTAATTATTGTCCACCCATGATTCTTTTTACTAATCTTTTGTTGAGAACAATTAAAAAAAATCTATTACAAGTGTTTTGAAAATATGATAATTTTGAGTATAGAATATATATGTTTAAAAAAAATAGTTAGCCTTTTTCATTTGATAACTACTTGATGACAAACTTCTCATGAGTAGTTGACGTGCATATGAATTGAAGATATGGAGAAAAAAAAAGAATTGTTTATGATGGCTGCTAAAGGGCCATTTTTTGAGATGTCCTCTTCTAAACAAAGTGTCCAAAAGGTAGATGTGGAAAATCTATGCTTCTTCTGCAGTTACAAAGGAGATGATGATGATGATGATGATGATGATGATGATGATGATGATGATGATGATGATGATGATAATGTTGTTGTTGTTGTTGATCTATGCTTCTTCTGCAGTTACAAAGGAGATGATGATGATGATGATGATGATGATGATGATGATGATGATGATGTTGATGTTGTTGTTGTTGTTGTTCTTGTTCTTGTTCTTGTTCTTGTTATTGTTCTTGTTCTTGTTCTTGTTCTTGTTGTTGTTGTTGTTGTGTTGTTCTTGTTGTTGTTGTTATTATTATTATTGTTATTATTCTTGTTATTATTCTTGTTATTATTGTTGTTATTATTGTTATTATTAACTGTGATTTATGAATTTGCGAGGGTTTGGAACTTATATTTTTATATTTAGTGTATTTATATTTTGAATCAAACTTTTTAGTAATCATTTTTTTTGGATAACTTCCATGATTATTTCTATTTAGAAAACACCGAAATTCCTCTGAAAACATGTTTTTTTTTTTTTTTTAATCTTGAAATTTTATGGAACACTATTGCTGTCTTGATTAATTAGAGTAGTGGAGCAAAAACGTTGCAAGTGAATTATGAAAGAAATAAATTAAACATAAAGATAAATTGAACATGACGTGGAGGACATATATATATATAGATATATAGCGATAGAGTCATACTCTATTTGAAAGTACACTTTGGTAGTGAAAGATATAATTAGGAATTATGAATTTGTTTTGTATGAAGCTATACAGATGTAATAATGTTGATTTTTTTGGGTAAATGTGGAGTGAATGATGGATTATGCTCTAAATCAAGTTGCAAAGACTTTGGTGAAGCCAATCAAGAGTAGTTGGACTTGTGAAAAAGGATTGATAGTTAAAGGAATTATTATAAGAAAATTTGTTATAAGAAATCATATTTGAGAAATTATTATAAAAAAACAATTTTTATAAAAATTATACTTCTCATTGATTATTATGTTGAATTTTGGGAAACTAAGGAAAGAATGCGTCGTGATTTTCTTAACTTACTAGTTTAAATTTGTAATTGTGCTTGTCTTGATTGAATTATTGTATTCTAATTGTATTTTTGCTCTTCACTTGAATCGAATTTTGGGGACAAAATTCTAATTAGGTGGGAAGAATTGTAACATTCTCATTTTTATTTCTAGGATATAATTATAATTTGGAAATAATTATTTATAAAAAAATTTAATAAAAATAATAAATATATAATATAATAGTAATAATAAAAGATAATAACAAAATTATATATATATATATATATAATATTATTATATAATATAATAATTATATTATATTATGGTTAGTGTGGTTGGTGCTGTAATACCCCGAATTTTAAGACTCGAGGTTAGAGAATAAGCCTGAAATTAGTGGATTGCTAAGCCCCGGTTTAGCAAGATTCCAAATTGTGATTAAGGGTTAATGACTTCAAAAGTGAATGTGGTTAGTGATAAATAACCCTTTTGGAAAATATGATGTGATTTGGCACTCGAATGTGATTCGTGTGTGTTGTGAGCAGCGCCGAAACCCTGTATTTGAGTTCAATTGTGGATTAACATCCAAATTGACTTAGAATAGAGGGAAGAATTGAATGTGAATTGTGTTGACATGTTGAGATTGTTGTGAAAACATGTCAATGTGATGTGAATTTGATTGATTTGGTGTTTCCAATGGATTACTTGTGAAAATTTATGTGGGAATGATGTTTGGTATGAAAATAGAACCAATAGAAGCAAAGATGCAAAATCTGAAATTCTGTCCAGTGAAACTCTATTCTGGGCAGTCAGTTTGTGTGAATGTCTTGAATGACCAAATGGTGTCTTAAAATTCTGAAACTTTCCAGTCTTATAGTTCACATCTCAAGCTTCAAAATAGACATATAATTTGTGCCATTTCGTTTTGTGAACTAGGAGATATGACTGTCCAAAGTTTGGGATGGAAACTGAACTCTGTTTTTGGGGCAGTGATGAGTTTTATGTAATTCTGGAATTGTGTGGTGATTTTTAGTACTGGCCAATATTTTTCCTATGAAGAGAATTTAAATATCTTTCATTTGGCTTTGGAATCACCTCATTTTGAGTTTTCTAGAATTAGTTATGATTTTTCAAAGTTTGGGCAGAAAATCTGCCAGAAAATCCGAAAATGGGAATTATGACATCATCAAAATAAAAGATGACATCAGCATGGAAATTAAAACATTTTCTCATCATCTTCAGCTCTCATTTATGTGCTGAACCAGAAGCCAAGAGAGAGAGAAAGTTTGAGAGCTTTTAGAGAGAGAAAGAGAGGAGAAATCTCACAAGGTAGGTCGATTTCTTTGGTGAATTCGTACCTAACATGTATAATCCTTCTCCTAAGTTATTCCTCTATGTGAATTAAGGTCTTGAAGCAAGGAATTTCATTGTTTAAAGAGGCTAGGGTTCAGCCATAAGAAGGATAAGCCAGAAGGAGCTTAAGGATCGAATGTGAAGCCCCGAGTTGTTGGCACGTAAATCGAGGAGAAAAGACTAGAGGTAGGGAACTTATCTCTCTTGCATGCTCTGATAACTATATTAATGTGTTGATGCATGTTATTGCTTTGCTTGATTATGTGGAACATGTATGAATGATTTGAAGCTATGTTTCAATATATGCTATGGCCATATGTGTATCATTCGAAGTATTAAGCTTATAGATTTGTCATTGTATGTGTGCATGAGTTATATGATGCAAGCATGTCATGCATTAAACACTTATCTTACCTGCATATTGATAATGTTTCCCTATTGAGATTCTCTTGAATCTCACCCTCCACTACCAACAATTTAGATAGGGCAAGTGGCTCGTGGAGGGAGCGGCTAGGACTCCATCGAGATGAGAGTTGGTAGTTGGTTATCAATGAGTTGTGAAGACTGTATATGATTCAGTTGAATATAGGGTTATGAATTTGAGATGAGAATGTGTAATCCCCATTTGAAGAATTGTAATGGGCAATTGTGCCCTGTGTATCTTTAGCGAAGGTATGTACCCGGGATTGCCGAGATGATTATGTTGTGCACTCTGATATTTATATGAATGTGATTTATCTTCGCGTAGTAATTGTATTCGAAATGTGAATATGAGACCAAGTTTATAAATGATTCCGAAAGGTATTTGTGAAAACCCCGTCATGTGATGGGTTAGTAAATGTTATTTGATTATTATTGGTCTCTATTTCATTTTAATCACGTATTTCGGATATAATTATGGAGGGGGTTACAGGTGCCGAAAACACCAACCATATGACCAGCACTACCTAATATTAAACTATATATATAATTATATAAATATATATATACTAGTACAAAATAACCCTTTTAGACCACTACATTTAGACTGTTTATTGTAGATAAGGTCTAAAAAGTATGACCGGTGACAGTTTTGTAATTATAAAGAACATTCAAGACCGTTTTTTAAAATATGCGGTCTAAAAAATATTATTTAGGTCGGTTATTCAAACAACATGTCTAAAAAGATAAAAATAATTTGAAATTAAAAAATTTTGAAACTTTTTAGACCGTTTGTCAATAATAACCAGTCTAAAAGATAAAATATTTAAGACCAGTTATCCAAACAACCGGTCTAAAAAGATAAAAGTAATTAAAAATTAAAAAAATTTCAAACTTTTTAGACCAGTTATCACTAATAACCGGTCTAAATGATAAAACATTTAAGACCGGTTGTTTCTTATAACCGATCTAAAATATGCGGAATTAAGAAATAATATATTTTTTCCTTTTAAGACCTAATGTTTCAAATAACCGGTCTAAAAGATAAACTTTTTAGACCTTATTTTGATAGTAACTGGTCTAAAAATTTTCCCCAAATTTATCTCTTTCCCAAAACACTTTTTCATCATCGCGCCTAATTAAATTGAATCTCGCGCTCTCTGAATCCTCTCCTTTTTAAAACCATTTCTTCCTCCCTTGGTTTTATATATCCACCGCCATTATTACCCTCCCCTCCTCCTCCTTCGCAATGGCCGCTTCTCCTTCTGTGCCACCGCCTCCCCTGCTGTTCAACATGTCGCCAAGAAATCTTCCTACCGGCTCCTCCAGAAATTTGCTCACCTCGATTCCCCTTCCCCCAAAATCAAATCTAAGCGCCAGTGTTGTAATACCCCGAATTATGAGACTTGAGTTTAGAGAATAAGTCTGGATTAAGTGGATTTCTAAACCTTGGTTTAGCAGAATCCCAAATTGAATTAAGAAATATGAAAATGAGTTTGATGGTGATTTCAAGGGATTACCGTAATCAGGGCAAAACGGTAAACTTATCGACCAATTGATCAGTTATCGAGGAGGAAACTCATTGGTAGCTTGAAGATCAATGGTTGGGATTGAATTATGTAATTGTTTTGTGTAGAGATCAAAGGGGTGGAATCCCATGTGCATGTGTGTATGTGAGCTCATGGGAGGTTGGTCAAGATAGTGACAAGTGGCAACAATTGAGCCCTTGGATCTTGGTCAAACTTTCAAACCATTCCCTCTCTCCTCTCTTCTTTCCAAGTCGGTGGTGTGTCTGTGTAGGGAGCCAAAATCTGATTCATCTTCATCATCCATTCATCTCTCTCTCAACTCCATTTTCGTTGAGCTTGAGAGAGGAAAGAGAAAGTGAAAAGGTAAGATTTGGTTAGCTTCTTATCCTCTTTAGCTTAAATCATCTTCTTTAAAGTTGTTCATAGTAATGAGTGCTTCATTACTATGGTTTTAGATTTGGGAAAGAAGGTGTTTTGGGAGCTTGAGGAATCTTGGAAGATGAAGAATCAAGGATTAGCTTTGAGAAAGAGGAAGAGGTGAGTGATATCTCCCTTTTGATCTATATATTGTGATTGTTTGATGAGTTTTGTGATTTGTAGTTTTTGCCCTAATTTGGTATGATTGTGGAATGGTGGTATAATTGTGGTTAAAATGATGTCATAGTGTGTTTTGGTGTCATTGGGATTGATTTGGAACTTTGGAAGTAAAGTTAGTGAAATTTGGGTAATGTGTGTGATAAGTGTGATCAATGGGGAAAATGTCATTGTGGTATGATTTTGGGTGTTTTGAGGTTTCCAATGTGTTCCTTGTGTGAAATTATGTTGGAATAGCTTTGTGTTAAAGTTTTAGGACCATTGGAAAACATATGGCTTAAGTTGGGAAAGTTCTTATATCTGCTGCATTCTGGGTTCTGATAGAGCCTTACTCGAGTGAACATGGCTTTCACTCGAGTGCAGCATCATATTTTCCCTTTCCCCTTCAGTTTTGGTTGCACTTGTAATATCCCAATTTGTGATTAAGGGCTAATGACAATGGTATTGATTATAATTTGTGTAATTAAATGTTTTTGGAGAAATGAGATGTGAATTTAGTATAAATGTGCGTGGTGTTTAAGATCAAGGGTTGAGATGTTGACATGTGGCAATGTTATGGACCATAGGATGAGGCATATGTGAGAAAAACCACCTTTTTCTCTCTCTTCTCTCTCCTATGTGTTTTTGAGCATGGGCAAGGGGGAAAAGTGGTACATCATCATCATCCTTTCTTCATCCCTTCCATCTCTCATTTTCTCTCTCTTCCTTCCTCATTTTCGCTGAACTCAAGCTTGGAAAGAGAAAGGGAAAGCTTTGATTTTGGGTGAGTAATGGTCCTCCTTTGCTCAAATCCTTTTCTCTAATGTTGTGCATCTTATTGAGAGCTTCATTATGGTGATTTCAGAATTTGGAAAGGTGGTGGTTTGTGTGTTGGAGCGAAATCAAAAGTTGAGAATCAAGAAACTAGTCTTGGAAAGAGGAAGAGGTAAGAATTTGGAACCTTTTGACATATTTATTGTGGTAATTGGTTTAGCTTTGAAGATTTTGGATTTTTGCCCTGATTTTGGCTTAATTTTGAAATGTGTGAATTGGTTAGTGTTTAGTGTGAAATTGGTGTCGTAGTGTGTCTTTGAGCATTTAAAATTGATTTGGAATGTTGGTTTGGATTGGTTTGCAATATGGTGGTTTGATTGAGTTCTTAGTAAGACATGTGGTGGTCATTGTGTAACATGTCAATGGAGGTTGAATTGGTTTGTTTTGATGATTTCAATGGATTCCTTGTGCAAATTTATGTGGGAATGGTATTTGATATGAATTTGGGAACCATTGGAAGCATTGGTGCAAAATTGAAATGTTGTCCAATGAAAGTCTATTCTGGGCAGTCAAGTTGTGTGAACGTTTTGACTAGTCAAATGATGTCAGAAAATTATGAAACTTTCCAGTCTTAAATTTCACATTCCAAGCTTCAAAATGGATATATAATTTGTGTCATTTCGTCTTAGGAACTAGGAGATATGACTGTCCAAATTTTGAGGTCGAAAATGGACTCTGTTTTAGGGTAGTGATGAGATTTGTGTGATTCTGTATTTTTGTGGTGATTTTCAGTAATGGCCAATATTTTTCCTAGGAAGAGAACTTCAATATATTTCATTTGGCTTTGGGATCACCTCATTTCGATTTTTCTAGAATTAATTATGATTTTTTAAATTTTTCTTGACTACACCAAAAAATCTTGGCTACAGCGCAAAAGTTTCTGTGCTCATTTCGGCCGCAGCCAGAAATTCTTGGCTACAGCCAAAAACCTTCTGTGCGGGTTTTGGCCGTAGCCAAAAATTCTTGGCTGCATCCAAAAACCTTCTGTGCACGTTTTGGCTGCAGCCAGAGGATTCTTGGCTACAGCCAACCCCCATTTTCAGCATTTTGTGATTTTGTAAAGTAATTTCCAACCTAGTACTTACCAATCCTTTTAGGTTCTCTTTGAGCTTGTTATAACCATTTAAGGGACTCATATAGAACCTATTTTAAGTGTTTGGAAGTAAGAATTGGGGGTAGGAAATTAATCCACCATTCTTGATTTTTTTAGTTTATATGCTTTGACATTTGTCGTACCCGCGAGCCCACTGTGCCAAAGGACGTCAGGAAACAACAAGGTAGTGACTCCTTCTTTATACCTTATGTGATACATTGTATGTGTACTAAATCATTGATTTGTGATGGATTCGTATGCTGCAAGATTTGTGAAATTGTGAATGCACCGCTATACCAATAGTCCCTGAGTCGCTAACAACGGTTCGGGTAAGGGCAGTGTGCCTTCCCGACGGTAAAAGGGGATGAGGTTAGGGTGTGATATTTGTGAATTAGTGGGCCGAAAGGCTATTTGTATGCACTGCCATACCAACAGTCCCTGAGTTGCTAACAACGGTTCGGGTTAGGACGTGTGCCTTCCCAACGGTAAAAGGGGATGAGGGTGGAGTGTGATTTGTGTTGTTGTGATTATGTGGTGATTTGTTTACATGCTATGTGATTACGTGTGGTATGAATGATTTGTTACTACTGGGATTCTTTAGAATCTCACTCTTTCCAAATGACTAACATTTCAGACAGGGCGAGTGGCTCCAAGGATAAGCGGCCAACCAAGAGCAGTTAGGTCTTGTAGGGACATTTATTTTGGTCTATGTTAGTTATCTGTTTTGGTTGGGATTACTGTATGTATATAGTGAATTCTTTTGGATATGTAATCCCCTTTTGGGAAACCTTAAACCCATTTTATATATATGAACCCTGGGGTTGCCAAGATTTTAGTTACGTACTCTGATATTTGTGAATGTGATATATCTGTACAGGTAATTGTATTTGAAAGTGGATGTGAGACTAGATGAAATTGTGTTTCTGAACTGTTTTTTTTTTTGGACACCCTATCTTGAAGATAAGGGATTTTAAATGTTGTTTTGTCTTATTGGTCTCTATTTCACTTAAATTTTGTAATCCAGATATAATTACCTTGAGGGGGTTACAGCACTTGTTCATGGAAGAAGCAAGAGTGCACTTCCACGCCTGCGAGTAATGTGGATTATCACTCGAATGAAGGTGGTCTCACCCGAGTGATCATGTGCTTTGCACTAAGAGCCGCTTCTCGGGTTGTCACTCGCAGTGGGTTTAGCAAGAGTGTGAGCTAGCACTCGTAAGTGTTAGGCAATCACTCGAGTGAAGGTCTTTGTGCTTGAGTGCACTTTTGACTTTGGGATTTCTGTGCTCTCGGGTAAGTACTTTTGGTGCTTCACTCAGTAGGACTCGGGTGCTTGAGGAGGCATCACTCGAGTGTTGAGGTTATCACTCGAGTGAAAGGCATCCATCACTCGAGTGAGGTCATCTTCACTCGAGTACTACAGTCAAAAAGGGGATTTTAAGGATTCAAAATATGGTATTTGATCAAGTATTTCCCAACCCTTTAAGCTTGAGTTTAGGCTTTGAGTAGCCACCTAAAGGTCGTGAATGATAACCAGCTTAAGTGTTTAAAAGTTAAGGAATTGAAAAAGGGATTAAGCCTATGTCTTTGTTGTGGTTATAGGGTTTGGTGTTCGCCCTGATCATGAGCAGCCGGTGCTGGAACTTTCGTGGAAAGAGTGTAGGGAACATATCTCTTCTGCATGTATTTGATATTTGTGTTAGTGTGTTGGTGCATGTCTTAGCTTTGCATGATTATGTGTAATTTGAAGCTATGTTTCAATTTATGATATGGCCATCAGTATGTTGTTTGAAGCATTGAGCTTACAAATTGTCATTGTGTTAGCATGAGTTATGTGATGCAAGCATGTCATGCATTAAATAATTATCGTACATGCATATTGATATTGTTTACCTACTGAGATTCTCTAGAATCTCACCCTCCCCTACTAACCTTTCAGACAGGGTAGTGGATCAAGGATGGAGCAAGCAGTCAAAGGCGACGAGGACTCCTTTGGGTTGAAGATTCGGTAGTTGGTTATCACAGTTGGGAGTATTATGTATTTGGATTTGGTTGTGTATATGTGGATGAGGATTTGCTTAAGTGTATGAGATAGATTTGTGTAATCTCCATATGAGGGCTTGTAGAGATGAATATGCCCGGTAAGGCTTTGATTAATATATGGAACCTAGGATTTGGTCGGGAATTATATTGTGTACTCTGATATATTTAAATGTGACTTATCTTCGTGTAGTAATTGTATTCAGAATGTGAGTGTGAGACCAGGTTTTAAATGATTTCGAAAGGTACTTATGGAAACCCTGTCTGTCATATGTGTTAGAACCAACTAACATCCAAGAGGGGGGTGAATTGGGTGTAAGATAAAAATCTTAAGAACTTTGAAAATCTTTTTGCATCTTAGAGGAAGCAATAAATATGAAAGTAATGAATCATAAATCAACAGTTTATATATGCTGGAAATATAAGAGTTTAAGGAAGAGAGTGTGCAAACTGTGATTTATCCTGGTTCGGTCCAATCTGCGATGGCCTACGTCCAGTCCCCAGACTCCCCCTAAGATTTTCAAATCCACTATCTTTCTTGTTTAATCCAGGTACAAGAAAAGCCTTTACAACCCACAAGTTTAGCTTGGCACTTGCGAAGCCGTTTACAAATCTCTCACCTAGTTACTCCCCCTTACAGCAAGTCTTACGAGCAGAGCAATCCCGAAGATCTTTCCTTCCTGCTTACCCGTGCAAGTCTTACGAGCAGCAACGTTCTCTCCTGCTTACACCTCTGTAAGTCTTACGAGCAGTAACGTTCTCTATTGCTTGCACCTTATAAGTCTTACGAGCAGAAAGTCTTACCAGTAATTCTCTCTACACTTGACCGTAAGGAAATCAACCCACTCAAGGTCCCTCTATCTTGAGATCAATTCAGAAATACAATTGAAAGTGTTTACAAACTCTCTCTTAGAGTAGATATGATGAACATTGAAGTACACTACAAAAACTCTCTCAAATATACATGATGTGGAAAATAGATAAGAACATAGAGTATTTGGGTAGAAGTGGATGATTCATAATCTTATCATATTATCTGTTGTTGTCGTCTGCTTGAATCTCTTGTATTTATAGTTGAGTAGGATATGACCGTTGTGAGTATTTCAACCTATCCGTTGAGTCCTATTGCTTCGTTTGGTCGTTCTTCACATTTGAAAAACTAGTCGTTAGAACGTTGACGTTCCGCTTCCGTAAATTCATCTTTTGACTCTTCACATCATATCTTCATTGTATTCCTGGAGAAATACATTAAACACTAATACAATGAAGTGTTAGAGTGATTAGAAGCAAGAAGAATGAGTTATATGATCATTCTATTGATTTTTAGAATCTTCGGGACGTTGTTCTGTTTTCCTGGGAAATCAATTATTCGGATAACATCTGTTGTATTCGAATAGCCTTCTTTGATAATGAGTAATATTTATTCGAATACTTTATTCTCTATCCGAATAAACTTTTGGAACTCGAAGTGTATTCGAATAGTTGCCTTGTAAAACAAATGATATTATTCGAATAGTGTCATTTGTATTCGAATAATATTCTCTCATGATGAACTTTAATATTCGAATAGACGAACCCTTATTCGAATAGCCTTTCTACACAAGATATGATATACTATTCGAATACAACTTGTTGTATTCGAATAATGCACTTCGATGATAAATCTTCATATTCCTGCAACCACTATATTTTTCATATTTGGTTACTATGTAATCTCTCGAGTGAGTAATGTCAGTCATTTCTTGGCTGAGAGCTACTGCAAGTGATCTACATGGTTACTCGAGTAACTACTCGAATAACATTGGCAGGCCGAGAGCAACTGGAAGTCTTTTACCTGGTTACTCGAGTACTCACTCGAGTAAAGTCTTTTGTTATCAACTAGTTACTCGAGTGGTGCCTTCAAGTGAATTCTTGATTTTGACTCGAAACATGGCAAATTATATATCATCGGAAAACCCTCATTATCTACATTCCAATGCAACAAGAATCAGCTCCAAACTCGTTGTGTACAGAAAGTTATGATCCAAAGAGTATCTACTGTTCTTAGACAATCTCTGAAATCACGAGCAACAACTTCCAGATGGCATAGCTATTAGAATATAACCTCAAATATGTCAAATTAACTATCCACGGAAATCTCTTTGAGTCTTCTTTCATATGGCACCAGTTTCATCTCAATCCGATATGTATTTTGAGAGTTATGTCCAAAATCCTGAAGCTGTCATGGAATATGACGCTGATTCATGTGTCAACTTTCGAAGCTTATATCTCTCTCATCTGAACTTCTTTGAATGTGATATTGGTGTCAAAAGTTCGTGTTGGAAGTCTAGTTTCATATGCCACTGGTTTTAGTTCGATTCTACATGTGGTTGGAGAGATATCATCAAAATACTGAATGTCGCCCATGCTGAAAGAAACAGAGTCTGTTGTTGTTATTCGAATAACACTTCTTGTATTCGAATAGAATCACCCTTTTTCAGTTATGGACTATTCAAATAGTCACTTCATTATTCGAATAATATTTGATTTTTTGCACTGAGACTATTCTGATAGTTCAATTACTATCCTGATAGTCACCTTTGAAATATGTCAAATATTATTCTGATAGTCTCCTTACTATCCTGATAGTCTTGTGATATTGGATGTTGAAATTCATCATTTTAGCTTCGTATTGACCTATTCCAACTTCCGATTGACCATAGAAACCTCCGATATCACTTCTAATAGCTTGGATCTTGATATTCTTATGTGATGTTGCAAGTTCTTCCTTCTTCCATCTCTTTCTTCTTGTTTTTCCTCTTGATGATCATTCTTTATCACCCAACTTCAACCTTCTTGATGAATATCTTCAATCTTCATCTTTCTTTCTTCTTTCTTCAATTCCTTGCATCTTGATTTTCTTCTTGATGATTTTTCTCTATTTATGAGGCATTATAACATCAACCCACCATTGGGTTTATGACTAATCTACAAGATATACAACATTAAATATGGTAGTTAGTCAATGTAGAAGATAAGTATATTATACAAACTTTTTGCTCATATTTAACATCTATATTTGACATCATCAAAACTATTCATATCTAACAATATGGGCTTTTGAAATGTTATTTGATTGTTATTGGTATCTATTTCACTTAATTTGCGTAATCCGAATATTAATTACGGCAGGGGGTTACAAGTGCTCCATCGCCAAATCTCATTGCTGCAGCCGTTCCCATTCAGGCTTCGCTTTAGTCGAGAGGTGGTCGCTTCTCCCTACCGCCGCCACTCGCTGCTCTGCTTTGCTTAGGAGCTTGGCATTTCTCACGCCCGCCTCAAGGCCAGGGATATTAGAAACAGATCTCTCTTCGACACTCTCAAGAAGGTCTGCTCCAATTACCTATATTGTTCCCTCAATTTGATTTTGTTGATTATCTATCTATTCTTGAACTGACAGAAACAACAATAGTGCGGCTTGATGTTGACAATAATTTTTGTATGAGCTTGCATTAACTATTGTTCATTAGTTCTTGCAGACATGGCAAAGTACTATGGAGGGTGCTTCCAGAGTTTTCATGGAGAAGCATTATCATTGGCATAAGCGTATGACCAATGATATTGTTTAGCCTCTTATCATCAGCTGGGTCCTGAAATGAACACAGCTCTACATGAAACGGGCAAACAAACAGCCACATTACTTTCGCTAGACTATTTCATCAGCAACCACAGAAACTCAGAATATCTATATATATAATATATACTACACTATCACCATTAATTAATTATTCATTAAAAACACCAAAAATAACTTTTAAGACTGATTCTGTGAAATAACTGATATAAAAAGTCTATCATAGCAACCGGTCTAAAAAGTCAGCTTTTTTAGACCTAATCTTGGATCAACCGGTCTAAAAAGTGATTTTTAAAACCGGTTGCTTAACCGGTCTAAAAAGTAATAGACTTTTTACACCGGCTATATCAAGACCTCATCCAAAACCGATCTAAAAAGCCATTTTTACCCGGTCTAAAAAGTGATTTTTCCACTAGTGTATATATATATAATATAAGATAGGTGTAGGGGGTATTATAAATACCCCATTCCGGTACACACTTCATGTAAGGAATTTGCGTAGAGTATAGTGAAGTAGAGGTGGTAATTTGGGTTGGCCCGAGGGTTGTAGCCCAGCCCACGCGGGTTACAGGCTGTGACCAGCCCGCCCCCTTCGCAGGCTGCCAAACCGTTTAGGCGGGCTGATAGGCTGGCCTGCCAGCCCGCCGAACTTTTTTTTTTTTAAATCTCACTCTTTTTTTAAAAATTTTTACTCTCTTTCTCTTTACCCGCTCATATCACACTTCTTTTCTTTTGTACATTTGTGTTATGAAGTCAATTTCATTCTTACTTTCCTTTTTTTTTCATCTATTCACATCACAAAACTATATAAACACATCTCTTTTAAATTTAATAATAGTAGAATAAATAAATATAATATGAAAATAAGTGTCAAATAAAAAGTACGATGAATTAATTAAACACATCATCAAAGGAAAAGAGATAAGCGACTAAGAGTATTCGAGGAAAAAAAACTAAAACAAAAATTAAATTAAGCGAGCCAGCCCACATCAGCCCATTTTTTAAACGAGCCGGATTTCTACAGGTGAAGCAAGGCGTGCGGTGAGGTTTTGATAGGAGTATTTTCATATTTTTGGGGATTAAGAAGGTACTCAAGATGATTTTTAATCACAAAATTTTCTTCATAAAAAATGTTCTAAATAATTTTCTCTTTCTCATGATAGTAATTTATTGCTGATTAGAGAATATTTTAGGATTAGAATTTTGGGCAAGTTTAAATTTTATTAGTATATGACTATAGGAATATAGAGGATGATCAATAGTGAATTTTAATCAGTTTATTTTCATTATTCAGTTGGTATAAGATTTTATAATTCATTTTTTATACAATCAATCTATAAATAATTCTATATTATACTTTTTAACCGATTAAACTTGGGTTAAATAATTTATTTGGATTATTGGAGGTATTTCTGAGGTTTTAATTGGTTTAGATTTTTTTAGGATGATTATTTATAATTTATGAATTTTATGTTCTGAACTTAAAATTGGGGATTTTATGAAAGTGAATGAAATTAATAATAATCAATGACTTGAATAGGTTATTTGAGTTAAGAAAAATATTTAAATTAATCATTGAGATTTTAGTGTGAAATTGGAATTTTTGGGAGTAATTAATTTAAAACTTTAAAATTATAGAATTAAGTTAACTAAATTAATTTTTCTAATAACTTAAAGAGTTATTAATGTATAATAAATTGATTTTTGGCGTGTATTTGAGCTCTTGGATTAGGAGCTTGTGATTATAATTTTTGTTTTGGTGAGAGGTAACCACTTTCGACTTGTTGCGTATATTGATATGTTGTTTGTGAGTATTTTGTAAAATTATTTTGAGATTTGAAAATGGTATGTTGATATTTATTAGATATTTCAATGAGTAAAGGTTTATTGTGATTGAAAAAGTTATCACTTATATCGTAAAGCATTTTGATATAAACTTGCCATGTGAAACTTTATAATTTGAAATGAAAAATATGTATATATTTATTTATGAATATGGAAATATTCGGAAAACGCTGTTGAAATAATTATTGATAATTATTGTGATAATGGGTTTAGGATAAGATGGAGTAAATTATTTTACCACATCGTATAGCCTCCATTGGTGCACGATGGTTGGCTTTCTATTGTCCCACCAGTTCAAAGAGGGACTACCCCACCAGTTCAATAAGGGGCTGCACACCCCACTAGTTCAATGAGGGGAAAGACCCATGGTCCAGGGCACGTGCTCTGTGGATTTTGGCCGATCCTTATCATGTGACCAGTGAGCTTTTTAAGTGGCCAGTGACATGGATAGTAACTTAGCCCATGGGTCTAGTCAGCGGAAATAAGGTTATTCGAATGGATTGATGGGAGGCAAATGGGAATTGTAATATGAGATTTTATATATAGTAATTGTGATACATATAATTCCTAATTTGTGCATAAAACTGTGATATTGAATTTTTGTCAATTATATCTTTAATAATTTTTTATATAAACTGTTACACTTGGTACCTCATGAACACATGTCAGCATGTGTAATAAGTCGAATAGCTGGTTACTGAAGTTTTTGTCTCACCCCGTCATTTTAACATTTTTTAGGTGATATTTTCCCTGCTGGGGCGTCGGGAGGAGCTCCTGAGGCATAGATATATAGTCTCTTGTGGTTTATTATGTGTTGAATAGATGTATATTGTCACTCATAGGGCCCATATTCTGTAAACTCTAATTTGACTGCATACTTTGATTTTTGTCCTTTGTTTGGATGTTATAAATAGCTGAATGACTTTAGTTTTGAAATGAGAATTTTTAGTATGATCACAGTAGAATTAATTTTTACCATGATTAATATTTTACAGATGGGTTGTAATATTTTCTTTGTAGAGACTTAAATCCTTTATTACTATGGTAAAGTTTTCAAATAGTTAGTTGAACTCTTTTCTACCATGGTAATATTTTTTTGAAAAAACGAGTTGTAATCTTTTCTACCATTGTAGACCTTCAGGTTTAAGTTTTCCCAGTTTTGCGCAATAGTATTATTCATTATCAGAAAATTTGATTAAATGTTTTGAGAAAAGAGTTTTAAGGAAAGGATTTTACACATTGGTTGTTTTTTACTTCTCCAAGTGACAAGATTTCCCCAAATGTAAGAGCAATACCCTGCAGTAAATCCTCTATCTGATTTAGAACCTCCCCAATCTGCATCAGTGAACATTTCAATATTTCTAGTGTCATTCTTAGCAAAGAATAAACCTTGCCTAGGTGTCTTTTTCAGATATCTGAGGATCCTATAGACAGCGGTCAAATGTTCCTTTTGAGGGCTACTCGAGAATTGACTTACAACACTAATTGCATAACATATATCAGGTCTAGTGTGGGACAAATAAATCAGTTTCCCCACTAATTTTTAATATCTCTCCCTACTTACTGTGTACCATCAGGTATGATGATTAACTTCTGATTAAGCTTCATTGGAGTATTGGCTGGCCTTACTCCCAACATTCTTGTTTGATTTAGTAGGTCAATAGTGTATTTTCGTTGAGATACACTTATGCCTTGTTGAGTGTGTGCCATTTCCATTTCCAAAAAATATTGTAAGAGACCAAGATTTTTTATTTCAAATTCAGTTGCCAATTTTCCTTTAGTCTGCTAATCTCTTCTGCATCATTCCCTGTTAGCTCTATATCGTCAACATAAATGATGAGAATTGTTATTTTGTCTCCATAATGCTTTACAAATAGGGTGTGAACTGCTTGACACTGACTATATCCCCATTCTCTAATGGCTTGAGTGAAGCAATCAAATCATGCTCTAGGTGATTGCTTCAGACCATATAGAGATTTATAAAGTCTGTGCACTTTATATGAGTTTTCAAAGGTTCTTAGTCCCAAGGGGACCTCCATATACACTTCCTCTTCAAGATCACTATTTAGGAAGGAATTTTTCACTTCTAATTGGTGAAGAGGCCAATCTAGGTTAGTAGCAAGTGAGAGAAGTACCTTGCAAAATACTCCCTCCGGTCCTAATTATAAAACAAAGTTGACTTTTTTGAAGAAATTAAGAAAGCCAATTAAATTACTTTAGAGTGTTTATATTTTTAGTATCCTTAGATTATATATTAGTTTATTAGTCAAATTAATTAGTTTGGAGAAAAAAATAAAAATATGAATATTCTAAAGTAATTTAATTGGTTTCCTTAATTTCTCCAAAAAAATCAAATTTGTCTTATAATTAGGACCGGAGGGAGTATTATAGTGATCATAAGCATTCTTGCAACCAAAATTTATTTATAGTGACAACACCTCTTTTTGAAAAATATTATGAGTATTTTTACTCCTTTACCCAATATTAAATCCTCATCCAGTCAACTTAATATTTTTAGTTCTTATAACTTATAATCATTTTCATAAACTGGTTTATCTTAATTTTTAATTTGTTCAAATAATTTAACATTTTATAAAATCATCTATATGATCCCAAAATAACCCTGTAACAGCGTGATTTCATTATTTCAACTTTCAGATGTTTGTGGGTCATGCATGTAGTTTAAATACAAGCCAATGGGCTGAAATATCATGGAATTAAGGTCCAAGTTGAGGCCCATTTGTCTGCCAAATTGCTTGATCCACCCAGATGTTAATGATCCTATTTCTGATTCCCTTTTTCGACAAAAGTTCCATTTATATATGTGGCAGAGATAAGGAGAGCTGGAGAGGACCAGAGATTGGAGCGAAGGGACAGTAATTATGTGGCAGTTAAAAAGGCATTTTCACCCCCAAACTGCGGTTAGAAAATTGCAATGCCGGTACAACGGATAAATACAAACAGCCAAACATGTTCGCAGACAAAAAAACTTGAAATTCAATCTCCAAAGCCAAATTGTGGCGTACGCGGCATCTCTTCACTTCTCTTCTCTGAACCAAAGATTGCACCACACAATTTCTGATTCTTCTTAATCATCACCATTATCTCTGTCTCTTTCTCGTTTTTGTTTGGAATTCTCTCTTCCAATATGTCTTTCGGTGGTTGGGGCATTGTATTTGAACAGTACTACCAAATTTAGCGTTCTGCGTTTTCTATCCGATGAATTATTTCAATGAAGCTGCGCTTGTCCAACCCGTATTATTAGCAGATGGAAAGCGGTGACGATACCAAATCAAAGGTATTGCGTCTATTGCAACCTCGCTTTTCGATTTCCTTTTCATTTCTGCCTTATTCTTTGATTGTCTTGGTGAGAAAGTGTTCTTTAATATTGGTTGGAGTTACTCCTTTTCCCCGCCAGTTCTATTGCGCTAATTTATTAGTGGGAGAAGAAAGTTAAAAATAGGCACTAAAATCAGACATCCGCAATTTACTGATTCTCTACTTTTTTTTCTAGTTCATCGTTTTTTCCCCTTTTGGCTGCGTTGTTTCAAGTAAGGAAGCTCAGATGTGGACTTGTTGAAAGGAAATACATCCGGTGGAGTAGAACAATTTGGGGTTAGCATATTGAAGTTGAGGAAACATACAGTAATGTCAGGATTCCTTGTTAATGGAATAATGCAATTAGGCTTCCGGCAAGTTTTTGTAACCTGTAAATGTAAACTAAGTTGCTGAACATGGAAATGGAGATGTATTGGGAAATGCATGGTGTTCCATTTAGTTGACTTGTGCAGATACAACTTGGTTGGTGATTCAAAACAATGTCCAACTCCCACTTTGGAGTTTGTAACTACAATATACTCCGACAATGTCATCATTACTGCAATTTGCAGGAGTTTAACTAACTTAAAATGTTTGTTACATATATGTCAAAAGCTACTCAATGTAATTCACTGGCTTTCCTCCAATTATGTGTTTCTTTTAAGGTTTCATCCTTTATGAGTTTACATACCTGGAGATTGTCATGGTCTTGAATATTCTCCTTTACTTAATATGATTTTGGACTGTAGAACCTCTTATATGACCAAGGTAGTCAAAGGTGAAAGGTGTCCTAGTAGCACTAGATTCTAAAAGGCTTTAGGAAAGAGATGCTCAAAATTTACATGTCTAGTGAAGCATGGGGATAGGGTAAGAAAAATGTTAGAAGTATGCTATACAAACAAAGATAGAGATAAATTTCAAACAACATTTGACATATAAATTATCTATCCAAACATAATAATCATCAAATACATTCGCTAATATCACTATTTAAGTATAATAATAATGTTTCTATGGATGTGATCCCTTAGGGTGGCCTCATTTTATTGTAATTTTGCAAAACCTTAAAAAAGAAATAGCTTGAATATTATTCTAAACTAAGGTAAAATGCCAAATGTGCCATCAGCAAGGTGCCCTGTTGAAGCCAGCACCTCTCCTGGTGTGAGGGTGAGAGGCCCTGGGCTTCTTTGGCACCTTGCCTCAATGCCACCTTTAACTACACTGCATTTGACTGCATCTTGCATTATCTCTTATGATATTCTTGTACTAAATTTTTATTTCTGGAAAAATAGACTGAAACATAGTGGAGGAAACCTTAGTAGATGTACCTTTCTGTTTGTTACTATTCCTCCTGTAATAGTTAGAATATATGGCTTTCTTTCATTGCTTCAAATGTCATCCTGTGGAATTCAATGCTTTCCTACAAGCCAGTCCATATCACAAACATCAACCATTTGATATTACTCATGTAAACGTGCCAGCATGGAACTTTGTCTGTCAAAAATTTTTTTAAGAGAAAACATCATAGAAAATTTTTTCCAGCAGAGAATAAATTTTCCGTCTTTTTTCCATTTGCATATCTTTACTCATATCCTGTGTTTTAATAAATGTGAAACTTGGGGTTATTTTCAATTCTTTCTTTCTTTACTTGTAATGTACAAGTGTTTCTGAACCAAATAAGTCATGAGCGATACATTTGTTTCTCCTTCTTTAAAATATAACAAGTGTAAAAGTTTGATAGCTTATTTCTGAGTATAAATTTGAAAGGGAAATATATATCTTGTATACCATTTGGGCCCCTTGACTAGAAAAAGGAAACATGTCTTTACGTCGTGACTTAAAGCATTCAAGAAGACATATTGTTTTATAATTTATTCCTTTGAAGGGATCTAATTGATGACTATAGTGGTATATAACTGCTGCTTTTTTGTCTATTTTCTCATTTCTGCAGAAAATATGACTATACATTTGATCATGCATCGCTTCTTAAAATGAACATTGAAGTATGTGCTGCTTCTAAACTGCACAATTGAAAGCACCAACTTGAGCAGGTGCATTAAGTCCATGTGTGAAGACTACTTAAAAGCATAAAAGAGATTAATTTTGTTCCATCTGCAGACTATATGTATTAAAGCAGCTGTTTTGTTGACTGGATATTGCTTTTGGAATCTCTCTCTCTCTCTCACTCACTCGTTCAAAGACACACACACACACACCCACACCCACACCCACACCACACCCCTATGGGTAGGTTTTTATTATCTTTCTTTTTTATTATTATTTTTTCACCCGGGAGGGGGTTGAGGTTTTCTCTAACCCTGGCTCCTCTAATTCTCTCTGACAATCTGTCACCCATTTCTGTGATAGTACATCTAACTTATGATCAGATGGATGATTTCCATCCTAATTTTCACTGCTAATTTGAACAAAGTGCCAAGATTGATCAATATGGATTGAGTTCTTAAGCATTAGGTAAACTTTGTTGGCTAAAACAGGCTAACTGGTGGCAAAGAAATAAGTCAGGAATGATGATCTTATACCCAAATGTTAGGATCTAAACTAAATCTTCTCGTGGAAAATATCAGTTTTTCTGGTAAAATCAACATGAATCTGTAGAATGATTTGTTTTGAGATGTGTATTTTATTTGTTTATTTTAGGTTTTTGAAATATTTAATTTATCAGTAACTGTAATTTGTTTTGTCTATGGTTCCCATGCTTGTGGCATCACACAAGTCAGCATTCAGGAAACATTCGTGCAATGCACAAGCTAGTGGTCCAAGCTGTGCCTATGTAATGCCCGGATCAACATTCTAGCCAATGTATATTGAACTTTTGAGCACATCATCTCTACATTAGATAAATAATTTTTCGGATTCATATCATACCTTGACAGCTTGAATTATTATCATCATAAATTATATCTTTAGCTGAAACTATCTTGTGAAATAATAATTGCCTATCTCAAAACTTTATGTTTAATATTTTGAGTTACATAGTTTTTGTGCCATAAAGTTCAAATTCCATGTTTCTCATGCCTCAATATTGTTTGAAGTGTTTTTTGATTGATGATTTCTTGATGTGGATCTTTACATTGTTTCAAGGATTTTTACGAAGTGTTGGAGGTTGATTTTGATGCAACTGACGAAAATATCATATTCAATTACCGAAGGCTTGCACTGGTTGGTTAGCTATCCTAAGAGTTCCTCGAGTGGTTCTCTCTTTGCTTTTTCATTCTGAAGTTTCTTTTTACTAGAAGTTTTAGTTCTCGCTCATCCTTGATTGTGCTTGGATTTTTGTAAAAATGGCATCCTGACAAGCACAAAGGTGACAGTGCTGTTACTGCAAAATTCCAGGAAATTAATGATGCTTATAGTGGTAAATATAAACTCATTTATTAACAATAAAATATTATATTCCCTATGTATCTGTCAATGTTCAATTGTGAAGGACAAGTGATTGTAAACCCAACAATTGTAGTCCTTCTCCTTCAGTCATGCGCCGGTACATTGTGAAATGTAGACTTACTTGGTGTGGTTGGGTATTCTTCCTCTTGCCTGTACATTGTTTTGTTATTATTTCAGGGGTGTATAAACCTAACTTATGTTTTCCTAGGAGGAATTTAGTGCAAGTGAAGGTAATTTCAGACAATATGATAAGTCAGCTCTAATTCAACAGCTATAATTGACAGAAACCTATCTTGGCACATGTCTCTCTTAAAAACCGAAAAACATGCCACATGCGAAAAAATTCTAGATCTGAGTTATCTGTTCAGCCCTGTTTTTTTGGTGGTCAAAGGCCCAATTTGACATTGGTTACTAAAATATCATTCATTAAGCCTCTGCACAAGTGGGTCTCTTTGATTTGCCGGCAAATGGAAGATTTGTGGCTTGTGGCAATGTGAAGGAGTGCTCTTACCATCTCAAACCTTCCATTTATCCACAGATTAGAGGGAAACCAAAGCATGTAGATTAATGAAGGATATATTGTAGTTGAACAAACATGCTATTAGTCTTTTGAGCACCAAAAACAAAGCTGAATGGATCCCTTGATATTGTTTTCAAATCTGGCTTTGGTTGTAGCGTGCTTTTGGTTTGAGAGAGGGCTGCATGATCCCAATCTTGCTATTGTTGGCTAGAGAATGTAATTTTGATCTTCTTATTACAAAACACATAATTAAAAAATATAATAATTAAGCTATAAAATAATTATTCACCTGTAGTAATAGTTAAAATTGGTCAATAAATATTAACTTGGTTAGCTGGATCTTCTTGTCTTATATTCTGTCTATGAAAAAGCACGTGTCATGGGCATGACATAAGGAATTATTATGTTTACACACGATCGCGTCGATGGAGTCACATGGCCTTGTTAACATTTTTTAATATTTATTCTCTGACCCAAATTGGTATATTATATATTTTACTATTAAAAAATTAAGGTATTAGATAAGAGACTATAGATACCAAATTAATGTTGCATTTTTAATTACCTATATTTAATGCACCATTTGCACGTACACTAATATAATACCATTGACCACTGACCCTTAAATAAATTAATGGAAAAAATTGGCCCAAAAAAAATAATAAGAACCAGCATTAAAAAACTGTTATAATATTTCTCAAAATGAAAAATAAACTTCCTACGTTTAATTGAATTAATTTTTTTTAATAAAATTGAAGAGTTCCCGCTGGGTAGTCTTCCATTGTCTGGGGTATTCACTCAAAGATCCTTGAATTTTGGGGGGGGGGGGGGGGGGGGGGGAGCCACTGGTAGCCTTATAGGATTGGGGAGTTAGCTGCCCCTCAACCCCCCCCCCCCCAAATGTGTTTTTCTATATTTCTTTTAATTATTAGCTTCTACTTAAGATGAGTGATATTTTGATATTTTATAGGCAAAAAATGATTCAATTTTTAATTTTTTTGCTTTTCAAAGTTTCAATGCTCTAAATTAAAAAGAAACTACCTAGTTTTAGAGTATTGAATCATATAAAAAAGCATTTGGCAATGGAGGAAAATTGAGGGGCAGTTGAGGGTGTAGCTGAGTGTTAGCTGAGTGCAGTTGAGGGGGAAAAAGCCACTGGTAGCCTTATAGGATTGAGGTGTTAGCTGCCCCTCAATCCCTCCCCCCCAAAATGTGTTTTTCTATATTTCTTTTAATTATTAGCTTCTATTTAAGATGAGTGATATTTTGATATTTTATAGGCAAAAAATGATTCAATTTTTAATTTTTTTGCTTTTCAAAGTTTCAATGCTCTAAATTAAAAAGAAACTACCTAGTTTTAGAGTATTGAATCATATAAAAAAGCATTTGGCAATGGAGGAAAATTGAGGGGCAGTTGAGGGTGTAGCTGAGTGGTGCAACTAGCACCAGCCAAGTGGGCAAGTAGTATGTGAGCTCTCGTGTAAATAGGAGATCACAAGTTCAACCTTGATTGTTTCCCCTTTAGATTTAATAAGGGAAAAAAAACAAGAAGAAAAGAAGAAGGGAAAATTCCACATAAATACCATGTGAATCTATAAAATCCCAAAAAGTCTATTAACACATGGAAATGATATAAAGGTAATAGGTATCAAATTAGGATTTTAAAATGTTGATGAGTTTACCATTTTGCCGCTCATTTTTTTAAAAGAAAAAAAAAAAGAAAAGGTGCCCTTGTCGGAGCACCACCGCCGGTTGGCCTGCACCCGCCGGTGGCCTGAACTCCGGCCATCAGAGCTCCTGCGTCGGGGGCATTTTAGGGGGGTGTAAATTTAAAAAAAAAAATGGAGGCAAGGGGGCATGGAGTGGATCGAACCCACCCCACCACTTTGTCAGGAAATAAGGAGGATATAATGATAGTTAAGGTTAATGAAAGACAAGGAATAAATTATTGCTTTATGATGTGTTGTGATGTAGCATACCATGATATGATATGATATTATATGTTTACTTATTCTGCAAGGATTATAAATCGATATTTCCTATTTTTGAGTTATTTGACTATTCTTCATGTATGCTTGTTAGTCTCACCTGGCATCCCACAAGTGGTGCCGGTAAGTAAGTGTTCTCCACCGCAAGTGTACGGGTCGTTTCAAGTAATAAAGTGATAAGTAAAGTATCGTTCCCACGAGAATTTGGTTCCAAAACCCGGTCAAGTATCAATTATCACACTTTTACCTAATTTGAGTTACACAATTATCAATAGTGAAGAGAAGCAAAATTTGAAATTTAAAAGAAAATAAAAACAAGTGATTCATGGACTTCAAGGATAAAATGAGGTGTAGGATTATTTATCCCCCTTGTATTTCAAAAGTACTCAATCAAATTCCCATAATATATGCTTCTTAATGAAAGATTATGTTAACCAAGGACACTAAATTACCTATAAGTGCTCTCTCAAGTCTCCAAATAGGTGTTTAGCTCAATTAATTCATTAATCTCTTAATTAATTAATTAACCCAAATTTTCATTGCAAATCCTATATGGTTATGTGAGGTCAATGAGTATATCTCTATCTCATTAATTCATTGCAAATTAAGTTCTCACATGATTAAGCTCAAGCTCTATACTTAATCTAACCCCCTCAAGCATCAATCAAGTGAACCCAATAGTCTCATTAGTGGCCAATCAATAAGAAGCATTAAGCAAAGAGAAAAGTCAACATAATCTAATCATTAATCACAAATATAAAGGGGAAATGAGTGCTTAATCCATACAATGGTTCAAAATAATCCAAACATCAAAGCTCTAGCTACACATGTTCATGAAACCCATGAGAAAATGGGGATAAACTAGAAAAATAGCAAAACATCATGAAAGAATGGAAGATGGATAGGAAAAACCAAAAGGAGAAGCTCAAATCTCTTCAAATATTCAATTCCTAGCTCAATCTCCACCTCCAATCACCAAACCCTAGCAAGGCAAGCCTCCAAAGTAGCCTCTAAAGTCCAGAATCAAGCTCTGGTTCATGGATCCAGTATTTAAAAGCCCTAGAATTCGTTCTGACATCAAAACACAGAGCTGCAATTCCAGGCTTTGGTTGCGGCTAAGAGAATCCTTGGTTGCGGCCAAATGAGTTATGTCTCTCTTGGCTGCGGCCAAGAATATTCAGTCCAGATTTGGCTACAGCTAGACTGATTCTTTGCTGTAGCCAAAAACTTTTTGGTTGTCTCTTGATTGCATCCAAGCATTCTTTTCATTTTATCTTGCTTTTCCATGCTATATTCACTTCCTAAACTCCTTTTCAACTTTTTATTCATTGATATGTGCTTCTAATGGCTCCTTATGTGGCTCAAATGTTAACCTATCAACACAAGAAAATCTATAAAAACCAGTGTTGATGTCAAGCAAAATATTCCAAGTTAAATAGAGAATTTATATCCATTTATCACAAATATCAACTAGGCACGCTATCTTTGCACATTTATCCTCAAATATCTATGAATTCACCAAAATGTATGGGAAATTAACGGTAAATGTGCCAATTTGACATGAATCTTATGAGGTTACCAGTAAGATGGGTAGTGATTATGTTAGTGAGACAGTGGTCTCATTTGATATATATATATATATATATATGTATGTATGTAATGTATAATATAAATAAAGGCATAATGCCTTTGACAAAATAAGCAATAGAAATGACAAAATGCGTAATGGTATTGACTAGATTAGTAATGACATTAACTAAAGGTGTAACGATATTTATTAAATGAGTAATGATAAAAAAAAAACTAACTAAAGGTGTAATGGTTAGGCGTGGACAAAAACCCTGTGGTCCGGTCCATGCCCATCTCTAATAATGGTATTGACTAAATGAGTAATGGGATTGACTAAAAGCATAATGATACTGACTTAATGAGTAATGGGATTGACTAAAGGCGTAAAGACAATGACTAAATGAGTAATGAGATTAACTAAAAGCATAATGACATTGACATTACTTATAACATCCTGATTTTTATTTGTAAGATATAAATATAATTAGGAAATAATTATTTAAGAAAAATGAATTTTTGTAGTAATTTTTGGAATAAAAGGAAAAAGGGGATCTTGTTAAAATATGATTAAAAAAAAATAAATAAATAAAATTTAAAAAATAATTAAATAATATATATATATATAAAAGAAGGGCCACCCACCTAAATGATGAATGATGAAATTTAAATAAAATAAAATAAAATAATAATTAATTAGGTGGAGGGGGTATTATAAATAGTCCCTCTCCATACTCACTTCACACACAAAAATGCGTGAAGTGTTGTGCTGAGAGAGGAGGGTGAGGTGTTGATAGGGGTATTTTTAGTTTTTCGGTGATCAATAAAGTCCTTAAAATCATTTTTAATCATAAAACTTCTTTCATGAAAAATATTCTAAATAATTTTTTCTTTCTTATGATAGTAATTTCTTGCTGATTAGAGAATACTTTAGGATTAAGATTTTGGGCAAATTTGAGTTTTGTCAATATATGACAATAGTAATATAGATGATGATTAATAATTAATTTTAATGGGTTTGTTTTTGTTATTTAGTTGGTATAAGATTTTATAATGAATTTTTTAATATAACCCGCATATAAATAATTCTATATTAAATTTTTTAACCAAATAAATTTAGATTAAATAATTTATTTGTATTATTAGAAGTATTATTAAAATTCTAATTGGCTTAGTTTTGTAGATTTGGTGTTATATATGAAATTATAAATTATAATTGGATATTAGAAATTAGAGTTTGATATGGTTTTAACTATGTGAAGGTTTCAATATTGTTTGATAATTAGGTTATGCTCATATAAGTTGGAAGAGATATTTAATTAATCTAGGATGTTGATATTGATAATTTTATGACTATTGAAGCTAAGGTGATTAGAGAATTTTTGTTGTTAAAGACTTTATTAAGTGAAATAGAGTTAAGAAATTTTAGGAATTTTGATTTTAAAGGAATTTGAGGAATAGATAAATTGTTGTTATTCTTCTATGAAGATTAAAGTGAATTAATTATGGGGGGTTGTTTTGTATTAGTTAGCATTTATTATTAATTTTATTAACATGTAATTATATATTCATTATAGAGTGAATTTGACTTGTTGAAGTTAAATTCTCTCAAGTTTAGTTGTCAAGAACTCGAGGTAACTATTTTTCAATTTATCTTGCATGCTTTTTGAGGATATTATAAGTATATGTTAATATTTTTAATTGCTTTAAATATGTTATACTATTTTATATATGAAAAATGTACAATAAAAGTATGAATTATATTTTTAGTAAACTTGTTAGTTAAGTGGGCCAATGGTTTTGAATGAATGATGATACATAGCATTGTATACAGAATATATGAGAGTAAATTATTGATATTTGTGGTGTTGAGATGTTAAATGTGGTGAGTTGTGATTGGGGGAGGTTTGGTTCTTTTATACCATGTGGTATAGCCGTCACTGCGCGCACAGTAGATGGCTTTGACATTCTCATGGCCCTTGTTATCACTATTTCCTTTGGCTGGGATAAGGGTCAACTCAAGGGACAGATAACACCTTTCCATGTTTGATGGAAAGGGAACCCATGGTCTGATATGAGTTTTGTAGCCTTTGGCGGGGCTACACCTCATTATTGGAAGGCTTAGTGCAGTCTTGTTAAAGAGACTAAATCTAGTATATGTTGTAGCCTATGGGTTCTGTCAGCGGTGAAGAAAGTTATAAGGATCATTGAGAAAGTTCTATACATATGAAAATGTTCTCTTAGACTATTAATATTTCTAGAAGATTATATTTTATATATATTTTGCCCGCTTAACTATCTTGTAATCAATCTCTACATACTTATTAAAATGGAAGTAGTTACTAGGTCTATGTGATTCATCCCGTCAATTTATTATTATTTTTAGGCGAGAGTTCAGGCAGTGCTGCCAAGGAGGAGGCACACGAGGCTTGATTTGATATCAATTTGTATATCTCATTTAGTTACATGAGTATAATGTATATTGCCAAACTTAAGAGCCTTTTGGGCTTTCGTTGCATATATTGAATACTCTACTGCATATTGGGATTTGTACTGTGGACGGAGCTCTTTGATATGTTGTTTATGTAATATTACTTAATGTTTTGATGAAATGATGAATTTTGTGGTAATTTAAGGAAATTGTTACATTACTCATAACCATTACATCTTTAATTAATTCCATTATTTGTTTAGTCAATACCATTACTTATTGAGTCAGTGTCTTTATGCCTTTAGTCAATCTTATTACTCATTAAGTTAGTGTCATTATGTTTTTAGTCAATTTCATTACTCATTTATCAATACCATTATTAGGGATGAGCATGGACCGGACCACCACATTTTTGTCCACACCTAACCATTACGCCTTTTGTCTGTTTATTTATGCCTTAAATGAATATCATTACTCATTTAATAAATATCGTTACGCCTTTAGTTAATATCATCACTAATTTATTCAATACAATTATGCCTCTAGTTAATACCATTACGGATTTTGTCATTTCCATTACTTATTTTGTTAAAGTCATCATGCCTTTATTTATATTATACATTATATACTAATGCATATATATATATATATATATATATATCAAATGAGACCACTGTCTCAGTAACATAATCACTACTCACCTTACCTACTGGCACCACCTGTGGGATGCCAGGTGAGACGAACAAACACATATGAAGAACAGTCAAATAACTCAGAAATAGGAAATATCAATTGATAATCCTTGAAGAATAAGTAAATATATCATATCATCTCATGGCATGCTACATCGCAACATGTGAAAAAGAAATCATTTATTCCTTGTTTTTCATTAACCTCTAACCATCTTTATATCTTCCTTATCTTCCTTATTAACCCCTAACATGTCAAAAAGAAATCATTTATTTCCTGGCTTCCACTTTCAAAAAAAAAAATTACACCCCAACCCCCCCCAAAAAAACAGCCACTGGTATCAGATCTCCGGCGGTTGAAGCTCTAGCAGTCGGCCGGCAGTGGTGCTCCGACAAGGCACCTTTCCTTTTTTAAAAAAAAAAATTGAGGGGCAAAATCATAAAATCATCAACACTTTAAAATCCCAATTTGATACCTATCACTTTTACATCATTTCTATGTGTTAATAGACTTTTTAAGGTTTTATAAATTCACATAGTATTTACGTAAAATTTTTCCATAAAAGAAGCCACTTGGCTATACGTTGGCCTCGTACTATCCCTGTAAGTAAACCTTATCTTTGCGATTCCGCCTCACTGCTCCCTCTGAGTCTCTGTCTTCATCTCTTCCTGTCGTCCTTCACTCTCTGTTTGACTGTTGGCGTCTCTGGCCCTCGCTGTTCGCCGTCTTTCTTTCCGATTGGCTCTAAGGAGATTGGTAATTTTTATTATTCTACTGATCACGCGGCTTCATCCTTTTTTATTCTACTTTCTGCGTCACCCATTCTCACTGTTTCCTTTTACTGCACACTTTCTCCTTCTTCTTTCTACGTTTTTTTTTCAACTGCCTTCTTCTTTCTACTAAAGCCCAAAAAGTCTCATCCTAATGTTTTAACACGTATTTATTATGCCAATATAAGTAAACGTTTGATTATTAGGTGTATACATATATATTTTAGGCTTCTTTCTATGAACATGGCTAAGAACTTACCTTAATTAATATTATATACCCTTAATTCATCTTTCAATCATTCGATATGGGACTTAATCATTCATATTCTAATAGCAAAATGATACATAAAGCGGGTTTAATTTGATCAGTGAATCATACAGATCCCCAAAATGTCAATATTGCAAGACGACTTGGAACAATACTCAGCCATGGACTTGGATCCTCTCGAGGGGCTGCACCGTCCTTCACCTGGCTCATCTTTGGCAATTGGAGAACAACTAAGTGACACAGGAAACGAGGAACCAGGTGTGTGAGTACAAAAGCTCTTCCGTAATATTGGATCAATAACCGTCAAAAAATGTCTCTTCTCATTGTGTTAACAAAGGTTTGGTCAAAGAAAAAGGACACGATATTGTTTGTAAATAAAACTTCTTGACTTCATTTTAATGTTGTAAATAGAAAAATCAAAACTGTTCGGGAAATGATACTACTGCCGTTTTTGTTAAAAAAAATATATATGGAATCTTGTCAAGAAAGCTAAGATGTTGGGAAGCTTGGTTTTTCCCATATTTTTGTTAGGTAAATTAATTGGCATTTTTACCTAAAGACAAAACTTAGATCAAGTTCCTTACTTATAATCATCATGTTAAATTCTCCAACCATGGCCACATGTCCTATTTTTTGCAACCTCATAATTTAATCATAAACCCATAGAAAAAGATAGTACACATGGCAAAGCGTGATTAGAGAATTTAAAACATAATTGTGGTAAGGAACTTGATCTAATTTTTCTCCCTTACGTAATTAAATTTGAGTAATTTATATTATCAAAACAAAACTTGAGATTCTTCAAATGGAGCTTTGCTTATTAAAATTTCATGAAGGTTTATTTATTTATTTATTTTTTACTTGTAGTGCATCATAATGAAGCTTTCACTTTGGTTAATTAATGGCTTTTCATTAATTATTTTAGCCAATACTATTTTTTGCCAGAATTATTTTAACCAATTCACCATAAACATGTAAATCTCCTCATATTCAAGATGCATTTAACAACAATTGAACATAACCTTTTTAAGTATATATTATTCAAAATAATTTTCCTGTCTATATATAGGCACTATAACAAACTAATGCCCTAT
Source organism: Inga oerstediana (assembly GCA_963210345.1). Lineage (NCBI taxonomy): Eukaryota > Viridiplantae > Streptophyta > Magnoliopsida > Fabales > Fabaceae > Inga > Inga oerstediana. Next base: position 21,347,417 of record OY723406.1, read on the forward strand.
GCCAATCTCTTAAATACATAAATACATGTGTTTGTAGTTATGTACGTGTATGTGCGTGCAAGTGTCTGTATTTATATACACAGACAGAGGAAACTCAATATAGTATTAAAGTTGTAATTATTTTCAAAAGCAAAAATTCAAGATGGTGCCAGAAACAAGTAAAGTAACTATATTAGTCTTGAAACTCAAGACACAGAGGTTCAAGCCTAGAGAGCAAATCCTGTTCAAGTAAGGTCAGGTCGTGAGTTTGTATATTAGTCATCATTAAATTAATTAGACATATTTTAAAACGCACATCATTTTCCGGGACACGCTATTTTAAAAACCATGTATGTTTCTACATGGACATAACTTAATTTGCTTGCTATTTCAAAAACCATACGTACGCCTTGATGCTTGCGAATTAACATGGTGTGGATTACAGGTGAGAAAAGAGGATGTGAGGAGGAATTGAACCGTGCTATATTTGTTAACGACTGGAGTGATGTTAAAGCAATTCTAGATGAAAACCCTAATGCCTTGACTGCTAGAATTGGTTCTGGAGGCAAAACAGCACTTCATTTGGCTGCACAGTGTGGGTATATCGCCATGGTGGAGGAGTTGCTCAAACTACTTCCTCCAGAATTCCTTCTAACTGTTGATTCTGAGGGTTTTACAGCACTTGGATTGGCTTGTTGGTATAATGGAAATACTCATATTGCAAAATGCCTCGTAGACAAGAATAATGGCATACTTGCCATTCTAAACATACGTGATAATCTTCCCGTTACAGTGGCTTTTGGAAATAATTTCCAAGAAATGGGACGGTATCTTTATTCTGTTACTCCATTTGAATGCCTCACAGGCCGTCCGGGTTCTAATCTTCTTTGTCATTGTCTTCAAGCACAATGTTTTGGTATGTTATGTTATAAATTACTTTCTTTTGTTTTTGACATTGCTGTCAGTTCATGGCGTGCCTATATATGCATGTGTGTGCAGATATTGCGCTGAATTTGCTTCATCGTCATGAAGAACTGCTTTTCGTGCCCAGCGATGAAGTAGCGTCTATGCCAATTCATCTTATCGCAATCTTGAATACTGTTATTCTTAGCCCAAGTGAACTTATCTTCTGGAAACGATGGATCTATAACTGTCAGTATCAGAATACCTAAGTATATGTTTCAAACTTCCTTTCTTTTTTATTATCATGTGTAGATTTTATGTTATACAAGTGTCACACACATCATTGCTAAAAGTTTCTTTATTTGGTCTTAATTGTGGTCTGCAGAGAAACGCTACAGAGTATAATATTTTGAAAATATAATAAAGGAGATTATTACAATTGAATAGATTAAAGATCAACCTATATATAAAAAAAAGTAAATTAAGAAAACTTGATTCAAAATACATCTAATTAACATAGAAAACACGTTTTTTCATATGTTGATTTATCTTATTTATTTATTATCATCATTATTACTTATGAATTTTTTTTTAACGACATGAACTTTAATTTGGTTGTTTCTTTGCCCATGTAAGATATAAATATACCTTCAACCACAGCTATCAATCATGTTTCATTGGACATCCAACAAGAAGATAGAAGTCGAGGAGATCAAGCAATGTTTACTCAGCCAGGCATGTTATTACAAAAATATTGCTTGGAGAATATGAGTAATATATAATTTCGTAGGCATTAAAATTTGTAACTTTTACATATTGCTTTTTTTAAAGTAATGTAAGAGCTAGTAAAAGAGCTTGCTTTGGTTATAAATGTAAAGCCTCAATTCATTTTACCTCCTAAATTTATAATTTTTCAATAAACTCATTGATAATCACATATAAGGCTAACTTTCATTAAATTAACAGAGCAGGGTTTACTACAAAGGCTCATCACCTCTGCAGGTAATTTTGTAGGTATGGATGCTAACACTCATACTTGTTGAAGCTTACACTTAATTATAAATTAATCTAAACTAACTAAAATATCCATGTGTGATACGTATCAATCTAGGAGTGAAGAAAATACAAGAGCTAAAGCTGCTGCATGCACAAGTAGATGCCCTTCTATTTCTAGTTTGTAAGAATGCAAGGAAAGCATTCCTAAAAGAAAAAAACGGTATAGATGCAGCTTTATGTCTTGCAGCTAAAGAAGGGAATGCCGAGTTTGTGTTACAAGTATCAAAAGAAATTCCAGAGATTTTCCTCAGACAAGTAATGGTTGCATGTTTCTCTGAAGCTCTTCATCATCGACAAGCTAGGGTTTTCAACCTTATTCATGAGTTTCGCTTTAAGCATGGCCTGGTATCATCTAGACTTGAATATGATCGAAGTACCTTAATGCATAGGGCAGCTATAAGGGCTCCTGATCACGTTCTTGATCGCATCCGCGCACCCACACTGCAAATGCAGAGAGAATTACAATGGTTCCAGGTAAAAGAAAGACATGTATAAATGTTTGAGTCATAATCTACTATAATTATTGCATAAATTAATCAATTTAAGTACAGTTTGTTCTGCAAGTATTTGAAATGTTTCCTTGTGAGTTTCACTTTCTTTGGCGCCACACATTGAGAAGTCCAGAATCATTCAAAGTCATCACAAAGAAAGTAAATCTCATGATGTCTAGCTTTGAATCAAATTAAAGTTCCACTTTCTTTGCTGGCCGTCTTCTCCCAAAATGGTTATACTAATAGTCTGGCATTGATAAAATGTGACATGCTATAGTTTCTGTAACAAATGCAGGAGGTGGAGAGTTTAACACCTCCAAGCTTTAGGGCATTTCGAAACAAGAATGGTTTGACTGCTAAAGAATTATTCAGAAAAAGTCATAGAGAGTTAATGAAGGAAGGAGAAAAATGGATAAAGGACACGGCATCTTCATGCTCAGTTGTTGGTACTCTAATTGTGACCATTATGTTTGCAGCAGCTTTTACTGTTCCAGGAGGAAATGATCAAAATCTTGGACACCCATTATTCATCAAACAACCATTTTTTAAGGTGTTCATATTCTCAACCATAATATCATTCCTCTCTTCTTCAACCTCTGTTCTAATGTTTCTAGCAATCCTTACCTCTCAATATTCAGAAGAAAAGTTTCTCAAGTCTTTACCAACAAAATTGATTATGGGTCTTTCTTTTCTTTTCATATCCATTGTAAGCATGATAGCAGCCTTTCTTTCAACCACCTATCTGATGTTGAAGCATGCAAACTATCAATGGGGTCTCCTTCCTATTATGATACTTGCAAGTGTTCCGGTCTTCCTCTTTGTGCTGTCACAATTCCCTCTTCTTCTTCACACCTATATTTCTACGTATGGGAATATCTTTGGCAGGAAGGTGAGGCCTTGGCCATGAGATGGATTTGTAATTGATTTAGCTCTTTGTTCTTGTATTATTTAAATAAATATGATTTGATGTTGCTTGTCTTTTACATTATTGACATGATCTTTAAACATGAAATTTAAACTTGCAATTAATCGAATGATTACATTGAGTAATCATGATGTTTAAATCTGAAATTTAAACCTAGATATATCTTATAATTTATATCTTGGTCTTTCTAAAATAAAAAACTCGACAATAATTAAAATTCATTACTTCAGTATATATATTCCACTTTGATATTAAATTCTCGTCCTGTCAACTTTTATTGAAGAATGAATGTTTTTTGGTTCTTATGACTTATAATCATTTCCATAAACTAATTTATCTTAATTTTTAATTTGTCCCAATAATTTAATGTTTTAAAAAGTCATCTGTATAATCCCAAAATAACCCTGTAACAGCATCATTTCTACTTTGGATATTTATGGGCCCAGCCTGTATTTTAAACGTAAGCATGTGGGCTAAAATAGCATGGAACTAAGGCCCAAGCTGAGATCCATTTGTCAGCCGCATTGCCAAATTGCTTGATGCATGAAGAAGTCTCTTCTCTGATCTTCTCTTTATTTGCTCTAATTTCTCTTTTCTCTATTTTCACTTGGCCTTCTTCCCCTTCTGCATCATTCAGTATTATAGCCTGATTTTTTAATCCAAAGTCTATCATACATGCTTGTAAATTTCTTTTCTAATTGAAAAAATTGAGGAAAAATCCCCATTAAAAATTCTATTGGTGGGATTGACATAAATTAGAATATCAATATGTATGAAAAATCTCCAAACTATAAATTTTTCAGTTTGGAGTGAAAACTCATACAGTAAGTACTGGACAAGTTGTTGAAGGCTTGAAGCCTGAAGGTGGCAGTAAGAAAAAAGTGAAAAAGACATTTTTACCCCAAAGTGCGGTTGGGAAAATTCCAATGGCGGCACAACGGATAAATACAAACAGCCAAACATATTCGCAGACAAAAATCACGTGAAATTGCATTGCTCACACTCAACTCATTGAAACGGAAATGGTTAGTGACAGATTCACTTGGGAGAGTGGATTCCTTAAAGAAAGGATTGACTGGGCTTTCATGAATTCCGAATGGAATAGGTTACACCCCCTCACTAAGGTGTACCATTTGAGTAAATTTGGTTCTGATTATAGGCCAATCTTGTTGAAGTCTGCACCTTCAGAATCTCACATATCAAAACCATCCTTTCGTTGCCAAGCTGCATGGTTTTTAGAAGATAGATTTGTAGACATGGTGAAGAATTCCTGGGGCACAGGGGTATGGAACGATAAGGTCAATACTTTTGCCAAGGAAGCAAGTGAGTGGAACAAAAGGAAGGTGGGAAACCTGAATAATAAAAAGAGGATAGTCTTGCAATGGATTGATGGTATCGAGAGAGCAAGGGCAAGACGTGATAGTCAACACCTTATTCAAACAGAGAATGAGTTGTGGAAGCAATATTCTAAAATCCTTGCACAAGAAGAACTTATTTGGTACCAAAAATCTCGATGTAATTGGTTGAAGTGAGGGGGATAAAAATAGCAAATTTTTCCACACTGCAGCAGTTATTCGTAGAAGACAGAACAAGATTGATGGCCTTAGAAAGACTGATGGGGATTGGACTTTTGACCAACGCGAATTAAAGGAAATTGCTACTAGCTATTACAAACATCTCTTTCAGAGTGAGAATGCAAATTCCAATCCCATTGATACGATGAGGGTAACGGACCGGCTAGAAAACAAGTATGAAAACACTAACGGGACGGATGATCAAAGGTAGGACCTTAAGAGAACCTGTCTCTTACAACCCTAGCCACAAAGACATCACAAGGATGATCAATCCTTGATACAGTCGGAGTATTCACACGAGAATACAAGGATGCAAACAAAGCTCACACAAGAGAAATAAAACTCTCAATTATTATTCAAGTCTAAAAATGTAGTACAAAAACGCAGCCATATATAAAGGCCACAAAAGAACACTCTAGAGTTTGAAAACCTAGTCATGAATGCAATAAATGATGTCTTAATGATGTTTGATTGTCTTGGTTGGCACCATTCAAGCCTAAAGGAATTAGGAAATTACTTATTCTTCAAGACTAAGTCAGCTACCTAAAATTAGGAAATAAAACAAAGTCTTCAAGAGCAATCTTTGACCAAAGGTCTTATTTAATGCAAATAAAAAAAAGGAAACAAATAAAAACGAAATTAATTCAGATTTGCTGCATAAGGACGCCTTGTAGATGCTTCTTGAGGTGTCTTGGACGTCACTTATGATCCTCCTTCAAGGCACATGCTTGTCACATGGTATTTTAAGTGAATTCTTCAATCTGGACTGCATATGGGCCTTGTTCATCATCTTGTTGGGCTTACTACTTTATGTTACACCAATTTCATGGATCTTCCTGCTTTGCCACGTGCTCAAGCTTCTATGTGTTGTAAAATCATGTATATGGGCCTGAATAGGTATGGTTAAGGCCTCATTTGCACCCTCAACATATATACTAACATTATGAGCCATTAATGAAGCAAAATCAAGCCTAAATGTTTTCTCCAACCTCTCAAACACTTCACTCTTTTATGAGTTTTTAGTAATTGGGCCGCCAATGTCATGAGGAGGATCTTGGGCTTGCTTAGAATCTTGTTGGATAATAGAGACAACATCTTGTTCATTGTAGATGCCACCTAAGCTGCCATGTAGTACTTTGTCGACACTTTGGATACCAACATTGATGCTTTGTTGGACACCACATAAGATGTCCCTGCACCTCTATCACCCATTGCGACTTAGATGCATTTTCCTAGTTTAATTGACACTGATTATAATAGAATTAATGCAGAAGTTTCCAAGGAAGAAATTAAAGATACAGCCTTTGATCTGGGGGCTTTTAAGGTGCCAGGACCAGATGGGCTTCAAGCAATTTTTTATCAAGAATATTGGTCAATTGTTGGAGATCATATTGTCGATTTGGTCTCAGAGGTCTTTAGAAATCCTAATGGGGTCAAAGCTATAAATAATTCTAACATTGTTCTTATTCCCAAAAAGGATAATCCGGAAACAATTATGGATTTCAGACCTATCTTTCTCTGTAATGTTAGTTATAAGATCATTACCAAGATTTTGAGTCACCATCTTCTGGATATCATGGGAAAACTAGTGGGTGATCATCAATGTAGCTTTATTGCTGGCTGGCAAAGTAGTGCTAATATAATAGTTACTCAGGAGGTCATTCATTCTCTAAAAAACAAGACTGGTAGAAAGGGATGGATGGCTGTTAAGGTGAATCTTGAAAAGGCCTTTGATCATCTAGAATGGTCTTTCATAGAAGATACCCTGAGAGCTATTGATATTGACAGATAGATATGTGATCTTATTATGGCTTGTATCTTTAGTCCCTCCTTCCAGGTTCTTTGGAATGGAGAAGCCTCCCATACCTTTACTGCATCTCATGGCATTAGATAGGGAGATACCCTCTCTCCCTATATTTTTACTTTATGCATGGAAAGGCTCAACCATATTATCCAGGATGCTATTAACGATGGTTTGTGGAAGCCGATTCATCTCAATAGGGATGGTCCAAGTATCCCTAACCTATTCTTTACAGATGATCTCATTCTTTTCGGTGAAGCCTCAGAGAGTCAGGTGCAGGAGATGTTACATTGCATTCAATTATTCTGCAATGCTTCTGGACAGAAAATGAATAAAGACAATACCAGAGTATGCCTTTCAAGAAATGTGCATGCCTCAAGAGCGTATAGTCTTAGTAGAAGTATGGGTGTACGTTTAACAGGGGACTTGGGAAAGTATCTTGGAATTCCTTTGCTTCATAAAAGAGTTTCCAAGCTTATTTTTGCTCCCATTATAGAAAAAACCAAAAGAAGATTATCTGGGTGGAAGAGAGGATGCTTAAGTCTTGCAGGCATAGTCACTCTTATAAAAGCGATTTTATTCGCCTTTCCTTCCTACCATATGCAAACGATGTTGCTTCCTCAAGGTGTTTTACGGGATATTGAGAAGATGAGTAGGGATTTTATGTGGGGGCAGAATAAGGATAAAAAAAAATGCATGTCATATCCTAAGATCAAGTTACCAAGGACAAGAGGAGCAGCAGACTGGGGGTTCGTGACATGCATAAACAAAATGAAGCCTTTATCATGAAACTCTGCTAGCTGTTGCTGAACAACAACGAAACGCTATGGGTTAGGATACTTAAAGCTAAATACTGATGGGACCATATGAATGGACCTATAAAACGTAGGAACTCTTCCTTCACCTAGAGAGGAATTTGCACTGTTTGGGATAAATTCCAACGTGGGGTGGGAGTCAAAATTGGGAGTGGTGCTAATTAAATAGGCCATTGATCGAGTTAATTCCTGGTTTGGAGGCTTTTGTGGATAGGAATGAAAAAGTTCAGGATTATGTGCATCCCTGGGGTGAATAGGATACTGCTAAGCTGGGAAGATGGCTCCAACGTGATATTATTGATTGTATTCTGTGTGCTCACCTTCCCTGTTCTGAGAGAGGAAAAGATAAGTTTTTCTGGAAACCTTCTTCTGATGGATGCTTCTCTGTTAGTTCTGCATATCATTTTCTTTTTGCAGGTTCTCATAGCTCGGATGAATTTTGGAGGACGCTGTGGAGGTGGCCGGTACCTGAGAAGATAAAGACTTTTATGTGGCTTGTTGCTCATCTAAGAGCCTATACAGCGTAACTCAGAGTACAAAGAGGTTTGACTAAACATGTAGGTTGTCCTTTCGAGTGTCTCTAGGATGAAGATACCATGCATATGTTTTCAGGATTGTACTAATGCTCGTGAACGATGGATTTCCATAGTCAATCCGGCCTTGTGGGATACTTTTTCTACCCTACAGGGGCTGGAATGGATTAAATGGAATCAGAAACATGAAGCGGGCAGGAATTTCACTAAGAAGATAAACTGGGCTATGTTATTTGGCTATCTTTGTTGGGATATTTGGGTGGCTCGTTGCAGGAAACTATTTAGGGATGATTCAGAAATTGAGTCCCACAATGCTCATTCTAGCTTATTCTGGGCTAGTTGGGACATGGAACTATCTTCCAATTGCCAGTTTTATATCAATTCATCTATTGCAGGAGGAGGCTTTGTTCGGAGACAACCAGGCTTTATCACTTTAGAAACTGATGGATCTGTCTTGGAATCAGGGCAGAGTAGTTGTGCTGGGGTTGTTAAGGCAGAAGATAGGAGTTGGATTTGTGACTATATGAGCAAGCTTACTCGGTACCCCTGCTGGTAGCTGAAGTTATTGCAATCATTCAAGGGCTCCAAATCTGCTGGAATAGGAATTTTAAAAAGATTTTAGTTTGTACTGACTGCATCGAGACCGTTAATCTGCTTACTCGAGGTTGCAATAATTCTTTCCCGTTTAAAGAAGTCATTGACGATGCCAGGCTTTGGATTTTTAGGCATTGGCAGGTTCTTATAAGTCATATCTCTAGAAAACAGAATTTGTTAGCTAATCACCTAGCTAAACTTGTGCATAATATTAGTGACACTTTTGTTCTCCTTGATCACCCACCTCCTTCATTTCGGGAGGCGGTAGGTGATGAGGGATGATTAGGCTTGTTGCTGTTTTGTTCTTTTGTTGTATTAGTCCCTTGTTGGATTAATGATATTCAGTTTCTCATTCAAAAAATTCGCATGAAATTCAATCCCCAAAGCCAAATTGTGGCGTACGCGGCGTCTCTTCACTTTTCTCCAAATCAAACATTTCACCACACAATTTCTGATTCGTCGTCGTCGTCGTCATCATCATCATCATCATCATTATCTCTATCCCTTTCTCATTTTTATTTGGAATTATGTCTTCCATTACAAGCCACTATTATGTCTTTTGGTGGTTGTGGCATTTTATTTGATCAGTATTACCAAATTTAGCGTTCTGCGTTTTCTATCCGATGAATTTTGTCAATGAAGCTGCACTTGAAAAACCCATATTATTAGCGGATGGAAAGCGGTGACGATACCAAATCAAAGGTATTTCGTCTATTCCAACCTTGCTCTGTGATTTCCTTTTCATTTCTGCCTTTTTCTTTGATTGTCTTAGTGAGAAATTGTACTTTAATATTGGTTGGAGTTACTCTTTTTCCCCTCCATTTCTATTGCGTTAATTTATATGTGGGAGAAATAGTAGGAGGAGAAAGTTAAAAATAGCCCCTAAAATCGGACAGCTGTAAGTTACTGATTATCAACTTTTTTTCTAGTTCATCGTTTGTTCTCTTTTGACTGCTTTGTTTCGAGTAAGGAAGCTCAGAGGTGGACTTGTTGAATAATTTGGGGTTAGCATATTGAAGTTGATCAAACCTGTACTAATGTCTGGATTCCTTATAAACGGAATAATGCAGTTACGCTTCTAGCAAGTTTTGTAACTTGTAAATGTAAACCAAGTTGCTGAACATGGAAATGGAGATTTATTGGGAAATGCATGGTGTTCCATTTAATTGATTTGTGTAGATAACTAGGTAAAACTTTATTGGTTTTTTTAAAACAATGTCCAACTCCCAGTTTGGAGTTCATAACTACAATATATTCTGTCAATGTCATCATTACTGCAATTTGCAGAAGTTCAGTGAACTTGAAATGTTTGTTACATATATGTCAAAAGCTACTTTCTGTAATTCATTGGCTTTTGTCCAACTATATGTGACTTTTATGGTTTCATCCTGTGAGAATAATAGAGAGACAGAAGGAAAGAAACTGAGAAGAGTAAAGTAAAGAAATAAGTCTGAATTGATAATTGAATAGTGAGTAAGTCCAAATACATATAGCCTGCTCACTACTACACATGTCACTCTTACACTAATTTAGGCGGTTACATCTGTACTTTAACAAATAACAAATAGTGTAATTAATCTATATACTCTAAAATTCGCCCTCAAAACAAGCTACCCGTCTAGTCTGTCCTTGACACCTAGGTGTGTTCGAAATGCAGAAAACAGATTATGAAAAAGGCCTTGGTCATGCCATCTGCAACTTGATCTTGACTAGGAATATGTTGAACAAGAAATTCTTTATTGATGGCCTTTCCCCAAAAAAAAATGGAGGGCAAGTTCAATATGCTTGGTGCGAGCATGAAGAATAGGATTTACAGTAAGCATAACAGTGCTTAAGCTATCACACAACACTCGGGCGAGTCCTGAAAGAACAACATGCAGTTCTTACAAGAGAGATTTTAGCCACAGAACCTCAAACACAGTTGAGGCCATACTGCAATATTTAGACTTTGTACTGGAAGTTGTAACAGTAACATGTTTCTTAGATGACCATGCAACCAGATTAGAGCCAAAATAGATGCAGAACCCTATTGTACTTCAGCGATCATTACAATCTGATGCCCAATCAGCATCACAATAAGCAGAAATTTGTCTGCTAGGACTTGAATAAAGCACAAGGCCATGGTTTAGAGTGCCAGCCAAATAACGAAGAATACGTTTAACAGCTTTCCAATGAGAATTTAAGTGCTGATGCATTAATTGACACACTTTGTTGATAGCAAAACTTATTTCAGGACGAGTAATTGTGGCATATTGCAAAGTATGAACAATAGAGCGATACAACTGTGGATTAACCATGTAGTCATGACCTACTTTATACAGTTTTAAACTAGAAGTCATAGGAGTAGTAACTCCCTTTGCATTCAACATCTTAGCTCGAGACAAAATATCTTTATGGTATTTAGTTTAAAGTAAGTACATAGAGCCATCAGAATACCTCTTAACCTCCATACCAAGAAAATAGCTAAGAGAACCAAGATCTTTAAGAGTAAACTCAGAATCCAAATCAGCAATGAGTTTAAGAATATTAGAGTGTGATGAACCTGTAAGGATGACATCATCCACATATACTAGAATAAACATAATCTCACTAGATAAAGCTTGAATGAACAAAGAGGGATCACACTTACTAGCATAGAAACCATGCTTTAAGAGAGCACCACCAGGGCATTCAAACCAAGCCCTTGGAGCCTGCTTAAGGCCATAAAGAGCTTTATGCAATTTACAAACCAAAGTTTTATCACAACTCTCAAAACCAAGAGGTTGAACCATGTAGACCTCCTCTTAAAGAAACCCATTTAAAGAGTAATTGTTCACATCAACTTGATGTATGTGCCAATGTTGAGACAAGGCAATGCTCAAAACAAGACGAATAGTAGTAGGTCGAATAACTGGACTAAAGGTTTCATGAAAGTCAAAGCCTTCTTGTTGATGAAATCCTTTAGCAACCAAACGAGCCTTATACCTGTGAGTAGAGGTGACTGGATTAATTTTGGTCAGAAAAAGCCATTTGCAACCAATAGCTTGGTGCCCAGGGGGTAAGGGAACTAAAGACCAAGTATGATATCTGTGCAAAGCAGTAATCTCTTCTGTCATAGTAGCATATCAATGAGGAGATGTAAGGGCCTCGCTGACTATAGTTGGTTCAAAATCCACAGTGGCTAGAAACACTCAAGGCTTAAGATAGCCAGTTTAAGACCGAGTAACCATGGGATGAGTAGGTTGAGGAATGGGAGGTGATAAAGAAGAGGAGGAAGGATGAGAGGCCAAAGGGGGGGAAGAGGAGGGAGAGGTAGAATGAGAAGGAATATAGGGAGAGACAGAGGGTGAGGAAGGTAAGTAAGGAGGAGCAGAGGAGGGAGAAGTGGGAGTGGGAATAAAGGTGGTTTGGCAGATATAGGATAGCGAGAAAAAGAAGGATGGCATTTGGTAGAGGTTGGAAACATGGAAGTATAGAGAAAGGCTAGTTCATTAAAGACAACATCCTGAGCAACGAAAATTGTTCCAGAAGAAGCTAAACACTTGTAACCTTTGTGCACAGAACTTGGCCCCAAGAAAATACATTCAGCAGATTTATAATCAAACTTATAAACATTATAAGGCTGCAGTAAGGGAAAATATGAGCAACCAAATACCCAAATTCTACTATAATCAGGAGGCCTATGAAAAAGAGACTCAAATGGAGTTTTCCAACTCAAAACAGCAGTAGGCAACACATTAATCAAGGAAACTGCCATAGAGAAAGCATCAAACCAGTAGGAGAGAGGGAGAGATGCTTGAGCAAGCAATGTAAGACCAACTTTAGTAATGTGATGATGCTTACGTTCAGCTAATCCTTTTTGCTCATGCGCATGTGGACAACTCTGACGATGGATAATACCACGTTCCACAAGAAACTTGGTGAATTTGGCATATTCGCCACCACAATCAGACTGAAAAATCTTCACAGAGCTATTGAACTAAGTAGTAATGTAAGCATGAAACTGAACAAAAATAGAGAAGGCACCAAACTTGAATTTCAGAGGAAAAATCCACGTGAATCGTGTGAAGGCATCAGTAAAATAGATGTACTAAGTGTAACCATCATGAGTTTTAATTGGTGCTGGCCCCCAAATATCAGAGTACATCATCTCAAAAGGAGCAGAAAAGGAAGTAACAAACCGTGAAAATGGTTGCTTGTGTGTTTTACTCAAACCACAAGCTTTGCAAAATTCAAGAGCAGCCTTTTTATTGAATAAGATATTACAAGATTTCAAAATGGTAGATACTACAACAGAGGAGAGATGACCCAAACGAGTATGCCATAAACGAAAAGAGTCACAAGAATCAGTCGACAAGACTGAACGACAATTGGAATCAGAAAGTACAGCAGAAAAGCAAGATTCAGATTTATGCTTGAACTTCAAATCCACAGCAGGATATAAGCCATTCTTTGCAGCACATTGATAGAGCATGCGATTAGTTCTTGGATCCCATACTCGGCACTGTTGAGCATCAAATTCAACCACAATACCATTATCATAGCAGAATTTGTAAACAAAGAGTAAGTTGTTAACAATATTAGGCACATGAAAGACATTGGAGAGCCGAAAATGTCGAGAAGAGGTTTGAATAACAAAGGTGCCAATATTATAAATATTCAAACCTGCACCATCACCAACATGGACTTATTCCGTGCCAGCATAAGCACTGGAAGTAGCTAGATGATCTGCATCATTAGTGAGGTAACTCGTCGCACCAGAATCAAAATACCACAAAGGATCAACCACAGTGTCAGAGGTGGCAAGCATAGCAGATTGATTAGCAGATACAGTAGACGAAGAAGAGGCCGAATAAGTAATAGAAAGTCCTTGAAAGGAATCATCAAACCTGAACCAACAAGAAGAGGCGATGTGGCCAACCTTGCCACAGAGTTGACAATTGATTTTGCTGCAATTTGAAGAAGTAGAAGTGTGAGGATGGCGGCCAAAGGAACGACCACCACCACCACGATCGTGAAATCAACCGCCGCCAGGAGTAGAAGAAGGTGTTAGAGTATGAGCAAAATTGGTAGTAATTAGAGAAGCCGCAAGGACCGTCGGAAGAGATCGGCGATTCTTCTCTATGCGAGCTTCTTGCGCCATTAGAAGAGCTTCGTTTTCAGCTACAGAGTAAGGCTCAAGCCGTGTAGAGATTGAGGTAATAAATGGATCATATTCTTCTGACAATCCATCAAAATGAATTCGATCTGATCAGAGATAGAAATCGGCGAGCCAATCGCAGCTAAGGCATCACTATTTGCCTTGATCTTGAGAAGAAACTCACCCATGGATGAGTTCTCCTTCTTTGTGTTTTTCAGAGTAGTCTTCAATTGTTTCACCTTAGCACATGTTTGGGAAGCGAAGAACACAATGATACGGTCCTAGATTTGAGTCGAATCTAGGACATGAGCAATTGATCCTGACGCATCCAACGAATGAAATCGGGAGTAGGATCAACACGTTGATCACTAGCTGTTTCATATTGCTCAGGTGGATCGACAGCAAGATCAAGAAACGATTCGAGTGCATAACCTTTGACGGCACTCAAGACTTGTTAACACCAGATAAGGAAATTTGAATCATCCAATTTAACAGAGATTGAATGATTGAATGTAACAACATCACGCTTTGAATCAGTAGATGAGATGAGCGGAATTGAAGAATGTGAAGCCATGGATGCGTCGCTAGCTCGTGATACCATGTGAGAATAACAGAGAGAGAGAGAAGGAAAGAAACTAAGAAGAGTAAAGTAAAGAAATAAGTCTGAATTGATAATTGAGTAGTGAGTGAGTCCAGATACATATAACCTGCTCACTACTACACGTGTCACTCTTACACTAATTTAGGCGGTTACAGCTGTACTTTAACAAATAACAAATAGTGTAACTAATCTATATACTCTAGCACATCCTTAATGAGTTTACATACCTAGAGATTGTCATGGTCATCATTTGAGTATTCTCCTTTATTAATATGATTTTGCACTGTAGAACCTCTTAGATGACCAAGGTAGTCAAAGGTGAAAGGTGTCCTAGTAGCACTAGATCTCTGAAATGCTTCAGGAAATAGATGCTCAAAATGTACATGTCTAGTGAAAAATGGAGCTAGTGTTTGAAAAATGTTACAAGTATGCTATACACACAGATAAATATAAGTTTCAAACAGCTATGACATAAATTATCTGTGTAAACATGATAATCAAATGTGTTCACTAATGTCACTATTAAGCATAATAGTCATATTTCTATGGATGTGGTCCCTTGGGGTGGCCTTATTTTATTGTAATTTTTTGAAACTTAAAAAAGAAATAACTTGAATATTATTCTAAAATATGAAAAATTGCCAAATGTGGCATCAGCAAGGTGTCTGGTTGAAGCCAGCACCTCATGGTGTGAGGGTGAGAGGCACTGGGCTTCTTTGGCACCTTGCCTCAATGCCATGTTTAATTCTTGCCCTGGAGGGGGGGTTAGGTTTTCTCAAACCCTGGTACCTCTAATTCTCTCTAACCATCTGTCACCCATTTCTGTAATAGTGGATCTAACTTCTGATCAAATGGATGATTTCCATCCTTGTTTTCATTGCTAATTTGAACCAAGTGCCAAGATTGACCGATTTGGATTGAGTTCTCAATCATTAGGTAAATTTTTTTTGGCTTAAACAAGCTAACTGATAGCAAAGAAAGAAGTCAGAAATGATGTTCTTATGCCAAAATATTAGGATTTAAATTAAATATTATCATGGCAAAGATCAATTTTTTTCTGGTAAAACCAACATGAATCTGTAGAATGTAATAAATTAATCATTATAGATTTTTTGTAGAAAACTAATGGTTTATGAATAGTGATAGGGTTTAATAGATATGACTTCTTTTGAGATGTGTACTTTATTTGTTTATATTATATTTTTTAAATTTTTATTTTATCGGTAATTTTAATTTGTTGTGTCTATGGTTCCCATGCTTGTCGCATCACACAAGGCTGCAACCAGGAAACATCCGTGCAATTGACAAACTTGTGGTCTAAAATGCACCAATGCAAGGCACGGGTCATCATCTCTGCATTAGATATTTAACTTTTTGGATTAATATCATGCCTTAACAGCTTGAATTATTATCATCATCAGTTATATTTTTAGCTGGACCTATATATATATTGAGTGAAAAGGGAATGTATTAACAAATATATACAAGGTTACAAAAACAGTGTTCAAGCCCTTTGACGATCCTTGCTCAAGAGACATAATAAGTCCAGACGCTTTTATAATGTGATTTACAATATTACAAACCGATAGGACAATCTGTTCAGGGGAGGAAACCTCCTGCATGAAGATTTACAAGCTGGAAATATATTGTAAAGTAATAATTACCTATCTCAAAAGTTTATATTTACTCTTTTGAGTTACAAAGTTTTATGCCTTAAAGTTCAAATTCCATGTGTCTCATGCCTCAATATTGTTTGAAGTGTTTTCTTGATTGATGACTTCTTATTGTGGATCTTTACACTGTTACAAGGATTTTTACAAAGTGTTGGAGGTTGATTATGATGCAACTAATGAAAATATCAAATTCAATTACCGAAGGCTTGCACTGGTTGGTTAGCTATCCTAATAGCTCCTGAAGTGGTTCTCTCTATGCATTTTCATTCTGAAGTTTCTTTTTACTCGAAGTTTTAGTTCTCACTCATCCTTGATTGTGCTTGGATTTTTGTAGAAATGGCATCCTGACAAGCACAAAAGTGACAGTGCTGTTACTGCAAAATTCCATGAAATCAATGAAGCTTACAGTGGTAGCTATAAATTCATTTATTAACAATAAAATATTATATTCCCTATGTCTCTGTCAATGTTCAATTGTGAAGGACAAGTGATTGTAAACCCAACAATTGTAGTCCTTCATTCATGTGGGTTTGAAATGTAGACTTTCTTGGTGTGGTTTGGTGTTCTTACTCTTGTTTGTCCATTGTTT
Source organism: Inga oerstediana (assembly GCA_963210345.1). Lineage (NCBI taxonomy): Eukaryota > Viridiplantae > Streptophyta > Magnoliopsida > Fabales > Fabaceae > Inga > Inga oerstediana. The sequence goes on from OY723406.1 coordinate 21,364,070, forward strand.
TGTTGTTATTTCTCTCTGATCCCCTTTTGTAGGCCAAGGTTATTTTTGTAAGAACATGTTCTAGTGTAATATTGTTCAAGTTATAGTTAATAATAATATTTATAATTCTGCTTATATTATTAATTCTTGTGATATATGGCATTATCGTTTGGGTCATGTTAATTTTGGTAAATTAAATAATATGATGAATCTAGAATTGATTCCAAAGACAGCTACTACCTATGAGTCTTGTACTACATACATGTTAACTAGAATAACAAGGTATTCTTTCCCCAAAGGAGAAAGAAGTTATAAATTATTAAAATTAATTCATTCTGATGTTTGTGATTTGCATGGTTGGCCTACTTTAGGTAGTAAAAAATATTTTTTGACTTTCATTGATGATTGCACTAAATTTTGTTATGTTTATTTAATGCATTCAAAGGATGAAGTCTTAGACAAATTTAATATCTTTAAAACTGAAGTAGAACTTCATTGTGAAAACTTTATTAAGTGATTAAGGACAGATAGAAGGGGAGAATATTATGATCAAAAGTATTTTTAATCTGTTGGTGTAATACATCAAATAACTACCCCTTATTCCACACAACAAAATGGTATAGCAGAAAGGAAACATAGGGTTCTAGTAGAGATGGTAAAGGCCATGTTATCTTACTCTAGTTTGACTAGTGGATATTGGGGAGAAGCATCACTAACTGCATTTCATATATTAAATAGAGTTTCTAATAAAAGGAACAAGATAACCCCATATGAATTATAGAAGAGAATAAAACCCAATCTCAGTTACTTTAGAGTTTGGGGAAGCAAGGCTATAGTTAAAGTTCCAAAACCCAAAAGAAAGAAATTGGGTGAATGAGTGCATCTTCTTGGGATATACTAAAAATAGTGAGGCATATAGGTTTTAGGTAATCGAACCAAATGATTCATACTCTATCAATAAAGTTATTGAGCCAAGGGATACAATTTTTCAAGAAGAAAGGTTTAACTCAATCCTGAAGTCTATTGACACTTCTCATTCCAATAAGGAGTTAAATCTAGATAAGAATGTTTTTAGTGATAATACTCAAGAAGAAATAGAACTTAGAAGAAGTAAAAGGCTAGGAAGGCAAAAAACCATGGTTATGATTTCTTCATGTTCCTTGTTGAGGGGACTAGAGAAGAGATTGAAAATTATTCACTTGTTAGTTTTAATTTAGAAAATGACCCTAAAACATTTGAAGAGGCTATGAAGTCTCAACACGTAGCTTTTTGGAAAGAGGCTATACAAGATGAAACAGATTCAATAATGGGAAATAAAACTTGGAAACCAGTAGACCTTCCTGGCCTGCTTCTAAATCCATTGGTTGAAAATGGATTTTCAAAAGGAAATTAAAGGTAAATGGATCTATAGATAAATTTAAGGCTAAGTTGTTGCCAAGGGCTTTACACAAAAGAAAGGAATTGATTTGATATAGATGCACCAATTGCAAGGATTTCCACCATTAGAGGGCTTATAGCACTTACTTCTATGTACAATCTTATTATCTATCAAATGGATAGTAAAATAGCTTTCCTTAATAGAGATTTGGAAGAAGATGTGTATATGACACAATCGGAAGGGTTTGTGGTTCCTAGTCAAGAACACAAAGTGTGTAAATTAATTAAGTCCCTTTATGGACTAGCAAGCCCCTAAACAATAGCATAAACGTTTTGATGAAGTAGTTCTAGCAAATGGGTATAAAATCAATGAATATGACAAACATGTTTATAGTAAGTTTCATGATGGAAAATGTGTCATTATTTGTCTATATGTACATGACATATTAATTTTTGGTACCGATCTGGATGAAGTAAATAAAACAAAGAAATTATTGTCTGACAACTTTGACATAAAAGATATGGGAAAGGCATATGTCATACTAGGAATCAAGATTATATGAGTTCACAATTGTCTTGGGCTTTCCCAGTCTCATTACATTGAGAAAATATTAAAGAAATTTGATTGTTATGATTGTTGTCCTGTTTCTACTCCATTTTATTCCAGTATGAATTCAGTACCAAATAATAGTTGTACTGTAAGACAACATGAATATTCAATGTATGTTATAACATATACAAGACCAGACATAGCATATGCTATGGGAAAATTAAGTAGATACACAAGCAATCCAAATATGACACACTAGCATATTGTGGAAACAGTATTAAAGTGCTTGAAAGGAACAATTAACTATAATTTAACTTATAGTGATAATCCTTTCAATCCAAATTGCACCCTATAAAATAGGTATAGGTGAAGGAAAATTAAGCCTAAAGGAAAGTGTTGTCCACACCTTAAAGACATTGTGCACTACTTTCTTCTTCATCTTTTATTCTTATACTCTTCAAAGATCTAGTCCCTCCAACAAAAATTACAATTGAAAAGTTGGTTTTGAAGACTTCAATCATCATTCCAAATAAGTCAATGATCGCATTACTACAAAAAAATGGATTTAGTGGCGCTCCTCTTGTGGCCATTTTTTAAAGAAGCGTCACATATAGTTGTTTTTTAAAAAAACTATTTAGAAAATATGGCGCTTACTACTATAAGCGTCATAGTTAATGTTAAGCTTCTGTGACACTTGCCTAAACAAGCGCCACACAAGGCCTTTGTTTTAAAAAAAAAAAGGTAAAGCACCAGTTATGGCGGTTGCTTATATATATATATATATATATATATATAAAGTAACTTGTATGGCACTTCTCAGGTGAGCGCCTTCCAAAGGCTTGAACTAATATGACCTTGGAAGGCACTTGTCTAGGAAGCGCCTTCCACTCAGATATGAAAGGAAAAAAAACATATTGCTTTCCTTTGGTTACAAGCGTCTTCCCCCCAAATGTAGTAAAAAAAAACCATTGCTTTCCTTTCATTTAAAAAAAAATAAAGTGGTCAAACCAAGAGAAACTTTGGTGCATGCAATGCAAGCATCATTGCTTCCTTTATTTTTTTAAGAAAAAACTTAGTCACTTTTAAGGGAAAAAATTAAATGCATAGGGCCTTGGATGGCACTTCATTCTAAAGCGCCTTCCAAGGAAGGCCTTGGCAATTATAAAATGACAAGGCCTTGTGGCCTTGACGTTTTAATCCATAGGTCTTGCCAAGGCCACAAACCTTGGCAATTGCAATTATTAAAATGCCAAGGCCACCTGAGGCCTTTGGCAAATTGTAAAGCACCTTGGAAGTCGCTTTATATTAAAACGTTTTATAAGGCATTTGAATTTTATTATTTTTTATTTTTTTAAAATTGGAAAGCTATCGTGCTTTGTGTAGTTTCTTCCACCACAATAAATACCGTACACTTTCCAATTTTATTTTTTTTTATTTTTAAATTGGGAAGCTGTAACGCTTTGACAGAAAGTGCCATAGATTTTCCCATCTTATATGGCACTTTTATTTAAAGCGCCATATAAGTTGCTTGGTTTTTTTTTAAAAAAAATTGTCTATCATTTTTTTTTTTTAATTTTTTTTTTAAATCAAGGGAAGTAATGGGTAGCATTTTTTCAAATTGTCTGTAATGTTTCTTTTTATTTTTTAAAAAAAATTGGGGAAGCAATGGCGCTCGCCAGGAAAGCGCCAAAGCTTCCCTTTGCCTTGTATGACGCTTGTTGTACAAGCGTCATACAAAGTTCTATTTAACTTTTCACCATCCCGCCATTATCGTCTTCTTCGCATGCCCTCCAACTCCCAATTTCTTAGAACTCCATTGCTCCACCATCTTATCTTATCCCTTCAATCCCTACTCTATTAGTCCACCACCTTTCCTTATCCATTTCCCCACTCTCCTCTTCCTACATAATTCTTTGTCCCCACTCGTGCACATTTCTTCAACATTTAGTTCTCGCTTTTGTTGCAACATAGAGCTTAGTCTCCCATGTGTTTTTTTCCTTCTTGTCTCGACCTCCTATAGAAGCTCCCTAGCTTGTAAGTCTTTTTTTTATATATACAGAAGCTAAAATCCATACATTTTTTTCTTCTGCTTCGTATTTTTATTATATGTGTGCTCAAAATTTTTTTTACGTATTTACTTAAAGTTTCAACTCTATCTTCTTAAACTTCTTATATATTGTAAGTTTTTTAATTTTTGAGGTTACAAATATTATAATACTACCTCCGGTCTTAAATATAGGACAAAGTTTGTAGTGCAAATTGCACTACAAACTTTGTCCTATATTTAGGACCGGAGGGAGTACTAGTTAAATCCTCCATGGAACTATATGTACCACTAACATGAATGGCTCAAGTTTAAGCAACTTAAATGCTAGAGTCCTTTTATGCTTGATAAATAAATATAGGAATTCAATATTGTAAAGGATACCTACAAGTTTGATGATGGATTATTCTACAAATATAATATACAGTTAGACAATTAGCTAATATTTAGGTACATAGGTTGTTTCTTGCCTATTCTTGTATTGTTTTATTCACTTAAAATTAGTTGTACATTACAAATGTTGTAATTAAATACATTTAATAGTGATTTTATGAATTAGTTATTTGTTTCGAGTAATTTTATTTTGCTGTGGATTATATTGTAAATTGTTGTGGTTTTGGACTATAAATACAGAGGATTTTACTAGGAAAAGGAAACAATTACGCAGAATTATTTTTTTTTTTTTTAAAAAAAGACTTTCTATGATGCTTCTTTAGGATGAGCCATAGGAAGCTATACCCTTCCTATGGAAGCGTCATACGAAGTGGGGCACTTTTTATAGTGCTTTCCCCGGGAAGTGCCATAGGAAGGTGTTTTGAAAAACAAAAAACAAAAAAAGCTATGGTGCTTTCTTAAATTTAAGTAGTGTCATAGCTTTTTTTTATGGCGTTAAAAGCACTTTCCAAAAGGTATAATATTCTTAAAATAAACACCACTTTCGGCAAAATAAGCCAAATGTGGCCCACAATAGAGATTTAGTACCAAAAGTAACAAAAAGAGGATTCAAGCTAAGAGGCCCAAAGGATAATGGTCAGATGAAGAAAACGATTGGACGATAAAAACAACTGAAGTTAAATCTGATTAAGAAAATAAAGTGATGAATAAAGTGCACTGGCCATATTAAATAAATAATAAAGTGATAAATGAAGCATCATGTTCAACTTAACTCCAAAACTTTGACAAGTAACAACATCACACATTCATTTAAATTTTGAATATCTCAATAATTGGATGAGTATACTATGGTCCTCAATCTCCTCATGGCTTTAACTTTTTCTAGATCACATTCTACAACTAATTTTTAAATGGGGATTTATCTCTAATTTTTCCGGCTTCCTTACACTATATTGCATTACATTCCTCGGCAGATATTGATATCTCCTTAGTCCTTAGAACTAACCAATTGGGCCCTAAGTAAAAAGAAATAGATATTTAGTTATGAAGGACTGCAAAAGAAAAATGCGTCTGGTTTCCATATTTCTATTTCTACTTTTAATGAGTAGACAACATGAATGAAAACTTGAATGGCTATTTTCCATTTTCTCAAGTATCTTCTAGTTACATGCATTAAAAAAAAAATGAAAACAGTTTGGCTAAAGGCTTTCCAAGTAATTAAGCTTCTTTCCGAAGAATTCTGATAGAAGCAAAGAAATTGCTTATAGAGGGGGCAAAGTATAAAGTTTTAAGTAGAGGGGGCACAGTATAAAGTTTTAAGTAGAGGGGGCAAAGTACAAAGTTTTAAGAATTTCATGGGAAGACTCCGAGTTTTTGGCATCAATGTGTCTCGTATGAATCATTGCATATTAAATACGAACAATTCAAATTTCTCGCTTGTCTCCAAGACGCAGTGAAGCCATGAACCTCTTGGTTCTCAGTGGTACATGACATAGCTAAGTATTTACATATCTGTGATTAGTCTTAGGCCTTTGTAGGATTTAATTGAGAATTTTGGGCCTGATTAAGGGTCAATGTGTGATTTAAGTGCGAGGGTAATTTGAGAATTAAAATGACTAAATTATTATATTTTTAATTAATATTGGTGATTCCCATTTTTTTTAACTGTCAATAGTACCCCAAACTCCCTCTCATAGAGTAGGTTGTGGGTTGTATATTCCAAAATGACAAAAAAAAAAAAAAAAGAGTGGGTGCTTGTGGGTCCCCTCTATGGGGAAGGGGATTTTAAGTTGTTAAAAACATTTTTTTAAACAAAAAAAGAGATTTTTGGAAACTATATATATTTTCACTATTTATCATATTACAGAGGAAAAAGAAAGTCATCCCAAAAAGTGTAAATATTTAATTTAAAAAAGTATAAACAATTGAAAAAAGAGTACCTGAGTGTCCTAATTTTAAAAAAAGGAAAACGACAAAATTTTGAAAATAAATAAATTTAATATGAGGTATGTAACAAAATTTTGAAACAGCAGCACTAGAGATAAGAAAATTCATGCTCGTTAAAATATAAATTATTCAAAAAGAAAGGAATTGTTGATTCAATGGAAAACATATCTTGCTGGTGAGGTTCACTCAATTATTGGCAAGCTGGCAGGCAACAGGGGAAAAGAATCTTGGCATGGCTTTTGTGGGGGGACCAAAGCAAATTAAAGGAACAAGCAGTGACTGCATTTTTTGAACTCCTTTTTCTTTTTAAGCTCAACGACCAGATCTTGGAATTCCCTGTTTCATGATAATTTTGTTATTCAAACAAAAGTACAATTGGTTTTTAAATTTCGATATGATGGCATCCTACAAACAAAAGTTTAACAATATTGTCATGATGCAGATAATTTAATTTGAAGCCAGTGTGTACGTCTTTGACTCCTTAACTAACCGACTCATAACTACTTGGACATGTAGGACTCAAGTTCCCTATATCAGGGGATATCTCAATTAATCTCTCTTTTCATTTTCTCTTTATTTAATATCTTCATCATTGAATCTAGTTTTAATGGTTGAAATCTAATACTATATAAAAAATATTATTATAACATTAAATATAAAAAAATCTGCCATGATAAAGAGAATAAATCCCAATAATAATAAAGGGTTCAACCTAAATGAAGATAAGGAATATCAAAACAAAAGTAAAGAGGCGGGTAAGCATTGTTATTTTAGACCCACAGTCTCTGTGCGTGCGCGCGCTTTTAAAAGCAAGTATTTGTTCTATATATGCCATATATATTTATATTTATTTATTGTTGCTTTTTTTTGCCTATATATTGCTGCTAGTCTGGCCAATGTCCGGTCATATAGCTTGTTGAATCCAAGGCTCAAGGTCGACTGGTAAGTACATCTCGATCATTCATGTTTTTATTTGAACACGTATTGATTATGCTGTTGTTATACACAAATGCTAAATTTGCAAAATAATATACACAAAGCAGATTGATCAGTGCAGTATACAGATCCCCAAAATGTCAACTTTGAGAGGTGACCTGGAACAAAACTCACCCATCGACTTGGACCTTCTTGTGGGCCTCTCCCGCCCTCCACCTGGTGGCTCCGCCCCTTCCCGGGGCGGTACAGCTGCAAGGCCAAAATCTGGAGAACAATTAGGTGAAATAGAACAATCCTCAGCAAGGCCACACGGGGGATCAGGTGAATGAGTACAAAAGCTCTTCTTATTTCTGTCTCCTTTGGATCAATAGCTCTAAGAAAATATCATAGCATTGTGTTAAAGACAAAACTTAGATATATGATATAAGTTAGATAAATTAATTGGCATTTTTACTTGAAGAAAAAACTTAGATCAAGTTCCTTATTTAAAATCGTCATGTCAAATTCTCCAATCATATATGGTCCTATTTTTTTCCACCTCATAACTTAATCATAAACCCATAGAAAAAAATAGTAGTACATATGGCAAAGCGTGATTAGAGAATTTAAAACATAAATGTGGTAAGGAACTTGATCTAAGTTTTCTCCCTTACGTAATTAAATTTGAGTAATTTATTTTGTCAAAGCAAAACTTGAAATTCTTCAAATGGAGCTTTGCTTATTAAAATTTCATGACAGTTTATTTTTTTTCCTTTACTAGTAGTGCGTCATAATGAAGCTTTTACTTTGGTTAATTAATGGCTTTTCATTAATTATTTTAGCCAATCCTATTTTTTGCCAGAATTATTTTAACCAATTCACCGTAGACATGTAAATCTCCTCATATCAAGATGCATTTAACAATAATTGAAAATAACCTTTTTAAGTATATATTATTCAAAATAATTATCCTATCTATATATAGGCACTATAACAAACTAATGCCCTACGCCAATCTCTTAAATACATAAATACACGTGTGTGTCGTTATGTACGCGTATGTGCGTGCAAGTGTCTGTATTTATATACATAGACATAGGAAACTCAATATAGTATTAAAGCTGTCATTATTTTCACAAGCGAAAAATTCAAGATGGTGCCAGCAGAAACAAATAAAGTAAGTATATTAGTCTTGAAACTCAAGACACTGAGGTCCAAGCCTAGAGAACAGATCCTGTTCAAGTAAGGTCAGGTCGTGAGTTTGCATATTAGTCCTCATTAAATTAATTAGACATATTTTAAAACGCACATCATTTTCCAGGACACGCTATTTTAAAACCATGTATGTTTCTACATGGACATAACTTAATTTGCTTGCTATTTTAAATACCATACGTACGCCTTGATAGTTGCTAATTAACATGGTGTGGATTACAGGTGAGAATAGAGGATTTGAGGAGGACTTGAACCTTGCTATATGTGGTGACAACTGGAGAGTTGTTAAAGCAATTCTGGATGAAAACCCTAATGCTTTGACTGCTAGAATTGATTCTCAAGGCAAAACAGCACTTCATCTGGCTGCACAGTATGGGTATATCGCCATGGTGGAGGAGTTGCTCACACTACTCCCTCCAGAATTCCTTCTAACTGTTGATTCTGAGGGTTATACAGCACTTGAATTGGCTTGTTGGTATAATGGAAATACTCATATTGCAAACTGCCTCGTAGACAAGAATAATGGCATAATTGCCATTCCAAACAAACGTGATAATCTTCCCGTTACAGTGGCTTTTGCAAATAATTTCCAAGAAATGGGACGGTATCTTTATTCTGTCACTCCATTTGAATGCCTCACAGGCCGTCCGGGTTCTAATCTTCTTTGTTGTTGTCTTCGAGCACAATGTTTTGGTATGTTATGTTATAAATTACTTCTTTTGTTTTTGACATTGCTGTCAGTTCATGGCGTGCCTATATATGCATGTGTGTGCAGATATTGCGCTGGATTTGCTTCATCGTCATGAAGAACTGCTTTTCGTGCCCAGCGATGATGTAGCGTCTATGCCAATTCATCTTATCGCAATCTTGAATACTGTTATTCTTAGCCCAAGTGAACTTATCTTCTGGAAACGATGGATCTATAACTGTCAGTATCAGAATACTTAAGTATTTGTTTCAAACTTCCTTTCTTTTTTATTATCATGTGTAGATTTTATGTTATACAAGTCTCACACACGCCATTGCTAAAAGTTTCTTTCTTTGGTCTTAATTGTGACCTGCAGAGAAACGCTACAGAATATAATATTTTTGAAAATATAGTAAAGGAGATTATTACATTTGAATAGATTAAAGATCATCCTATAAATAAAAAAATAAGCAAGGTAATTAAACCCGAACCGGTCAGTGAATCAGTCGGGGTACTGGGTCAAGGGTTAGTGGGTCAGACCGGAGTCAAATCGAAGCTAAATCGAGACCAAATCTGTGAGAAATGGAATATTTTAGGCTTATAGTATGAAATTCTAAAGAAAAAATTTAAAAAATAAAAGGATTTAAAAAAAATACTTGACCCGGACCAGACCGGTTTAGTGGCCGGGTCGCCGATTTTTGGTCCGGTCCGGGTTAGATAACCTGAAAAATAAGTAAATTAAGAAAACTTGATTCAAAATACATTTAATTAACATAGAGAACACGTTTTTTTATATGTTGATTTATCTTATTTATTTATTATCATTATTATTACTTATGTATTTTTTTTTAACGACATGAACTTTAATTTGGTTGTTTCTTTGCCCATGTAAGATATAAAACCTTCAACCATTTTTATCAATGTTATTTCATTGGACATTCAACAAGAAGATAGAAGTCCAAGAGATCAAGCAACGTTTACTGAACGAGGTATGTTATTACAAAAATATTGTTTGGAGAATATGAGTAATATATAAATTCGTAGGCATTAAAATTTGTAGCTCTTACATAAGGCTTTAATTAAAGTAATGTAAGAGCTAGTAAAAGAGCTTGCTTTGATTATAAATGTAAAACCTCAATTCACTTTACCTCCTAAATTTATAATTTTTCAATAAACTCATTGATAATCACATATAAGGCTAACTTTCAAAAATTAACAGGGCTGGGTTTACTACAAAGGCTCATCACCTCCACGGGTAATTTTGTAGGTATGGATGCTAACTCTCATACTTGTTCAAGCTTACACTTAATTCTCATAAATTAAACTAAACTAACTAAAAGATCCATGTGTGATACGTATCTATCTAGGAGTGAAGAAAATACAAGAGCTAAAACTTCTGCATGCACAAATAGATGACCTTCTTCTTCTAGTTTGTAAGGTTGCAAGGAAAGAATTCCAAAACGAAAGTTTAGAGAAGGCTTTATGTCTTGCAGCTAAAGAAGGGAATGTCGAGTTTGTGTTACAAGTATCAAAAGGAATCCCAGAGATTCGTATCCGAGAAGTAATGTTACCATGTTTCATTCTAGCTCTTGTTCATCGACAAGCTAGGGTTTTCAACCTTATTCATGGGTTTCGCTTTAAGAAAAGCCTGGTATCATCTAGACTTGGAGGTGATCTCGATACCTTAACGCATGTGGCAGCTATAAGGGCTCCTGATCACGTTCTTGATCGCATCTACACACCCACGCTGCAAATACAAAGAGAATTGCAATGGTTCAAGGTAAGAGAAAGACATGTATAAATTTTTAAGTCATAATCTACTATAATTATTGCATAAATTAATCAATTTAAGTACAGTTTGTTCTTCAAGTATTTGCAATGTTTCCCTGTGAGTTTCACTCTCTTTGGCGCCACACATTGAGAAGTCTAGAATCATTCAAAGACATCACAAAGAAAGTAAATCTCATGATGTGTGGCTTTGAATCAAATTAAAGTTCCACTTTCTTTGTTGGCCGTCTTCTCCCAAAATGGTTACACTAATAGTCTGGCATTGATAAGAATGTGACACATGCTATACTTTTTGAAACAAATGCAGGAGGTGGAGAGTTTATTGCCTCTGAGCTTTAGGGGAATTCAAAACAAGAATGGTTTCACAGCTAAAGTATTATTCAGACGAAATCATAGAGAGTTAATGAAGGAAGGAGAAAAATGGATAAAGGGCACGGCATCTTCATACTCAGTTGTTGGTACTCTAATTGTGACCATTATGTTTGCAGCAGCTTTTACTGTTCCAGGAGGAAATAATCAAAATCTTGGATACCCATTATTCATCAAACAATCATTTTTTAAGGTTTTCATATTCTCAACCATAATATCATTCCTCTCTTCTTCAACCTCTGTTCTAATATTTCTATCAATCCGTACCTCTCAATATTCAGAAGAAATGTTTCTGTCTTTACCAACAAAATTGATTTTGGGTTTTTCTTTTCTTTTCATATCCATTGTAAGCATGATAACAGCCTTTCTTTCTACCACCTATCTCATGTTGCAACATACAAACTACTCATGGGGTCTCCTTCCTATTATGACACTTGCATGTGCTCCGATCTTCCTCTTTGTGCGGTTACAATCCCCTCTTCTTCTTGAGACTTATATCTCTACGTATGGGAATATCTTTGGCAGGAAGGTGAGGCCGTGGCCATGAGATGGATTTGTTATTGATATAGCTCTTCGTTCTTGTATTATTTGAATAAATACGATTTGATGTTTCTTGTCTTTTACATTATAGGCATGATCTTCAATAGGAAAGTGAAATTGTGACAGTGAAATTTACTTTTCAATTTAATTGAATGATTAAATTGAGTAATCATGATGTTTAAAAGGTGAGATTTAAACCTAGATATATTTTATAATTTATATCTTGGTCTTCCAAAATAAAAAACCTGACAATAATTAAGATTCATTACTTCACTATATATATTCCACTTTGATACTAAATTCTCGTCCTGTCAATTTTTATTGAAGAATGAATGTTTTTTTGGTTCTTATAACTTATAATCATTTCCATAAACTAATTTATCTTAATTTTTAATTTGTCCCAATAATTTAATGTTTTTAAAAAAATCATCTGTATAATCCCAAAATAACGCTGTAACAGCATTATTTCAACTTTCGTATTTATGGGCCCAGCCTGTACTTTAAACGTAAGCCTGTGGGCTGAAATAGCATGGAATCAAGGCCCAAGATGAGATCCATTTGTTTGCCAAATTGGCTTTCGATCAAAGTCTGCCAAATTGCTTGATGCACGAAGAAGTCTCTTCTGCATCATTCAGTATTATAGCCTGATTTTTTAGCCCAAAGTCTATCATAGATGCTTGTAAATTTCTTTTCTAATTGGAAAAATTGAGGAAAAGTGCCCATTAAAAATTCTATCGGTGGGATTGACATACATTAGAATATCAATATGTATGAAATTTCTCGAATACTTCTTACCTATAAATTTTTCAGTTTGGAGTGAAAACTCAGAGGCAGGAATTACTGGACAAGTGGTTGAAGCCTGAAGGTGGCAGTAAGAAGAAAAGGAAAGTGGCATTTTTACCCCAAACTGCGGTTGGGAAACAGATCAAAGAATGTTGCATTAGAGAATTGTCACAGGCAGAAGAGGAAAGTTATATTTGTGAATGGACACTGGATGGCTCATGGAATTTCCAAAAGCTATCAAAAATTGTCTCCAGTGAAGTGTTCACAAAACTACTCTCTATGCCACCACCAAGGGAAATAGCTGGGGAAGATGTCATGGCATGGAGTGGCACCTCACATGGGGAGAATATTGATTCTATCACGACGGATCGGATTTTCAAGAAAATATGGAAATGGAAGGGTTCTGAGAGAATCAGAGTGTTCTTATGGGTGGCTGTGCAGGACAAACTACCAACTAACGTTTGGAGAAGCAAATGGAGCAATTCATCATCTGTATGTTCATATTGTGGAGATGGGATGGAAGATACCTTGCACACTTTGAGGGACTGTTGTTATGCTCGCCAACTATGGATGAAATTAATTAAACCAATTTACAATCAGGTATTTTTAATTCTCCACTGTCTTACTGGATGGACATGAATTTATCTAAACAAGTGGGGAAGGATGAGAATAATGACTGGAAATCAATTTGGGCAGTTGCTGTTTGGTATCTGTGGAATTGGAGAAACAGAAATATGTTTGAAGAGAATTACCAGAAACCAGTATATCCGGCTTGCGTTCTGTTGAATACCTGGAAAAGCTTTGTCCCCACAGCAGAAATGCCCACACCGTCAACTCGAGATTGCCACATGGCTCCACAATGCTGGCAACCGCCTCCAACGGGTAAAATTAAAGTAAATGTTGATGGCGCTGCATCAACACAGAACGATAGGGCAGGTTGCGGTGGCTTAATACGGGATCATAAAGGATGCTGGATTGTGGGCTTTTCACACTCAATCGGGCCCTGCACTGTATTTGAAGCGGAGGAGTTGGCAGTATTTAAGGGCGTCTACCTGGCTTGGGAATTCGGTTTTAGGAAAGTTGTTGTGGAATCAGATTCTCAGGAACTTATTGGCATGTTGAATGGCACTAATTTCTTATCATCTCCAAGCATGGTTTTTATGCTGAGAGACAGTGGCAAATAAGAAAGGCCCAGTCAGCAATCATTTACCAGTGCCACTATTATTTATACTCAATCCTATACATTACAATGAAGCAATGGGCCTGGGCTACAACACAAAGGCCCAAACTATAAACTAGAAACGAATAACTGATAAACCAAAGGTCCTGTACAATGTACAACATCATATCTATAACAAAACTGATAACTGATCTATAAGTCTAACACCCCCTTCAAGTTGGGCACCATACAAATTAATGGTTCCCAACTTGCACAAAAAACGTCTAGAATCAGCATGACCCAGCGGCTTCGTCAACAAATCTGCTAACTGCTGATTAGAAGATATATGCTGTAATGAAATGCAACCTTCTACTAATTTTTCACGAACAAAATGGCAATCGATTTCTATGTGTTTAGTTCACTCATGAAAAACCAGGTTGGTTGCAATGTGAATTGCAGCCTTGCTATCACAGAATATTTGGGTAGGTCTCAATCCTTGAAAGTTCAAATCTACCAGCAAACGATTTAGCCATACTATCTCAGAGACGGCTGCACTCAATGCTCTATACTCTGCCTCAGCTGAAGACTTGGAAACAGTGCGCTGCTTTTTCGATTTCCAACATATCAAAGCACCTCCAAGCTTGATTGCATAGCCAGTAACTGATCTCCGAGTGTCTGGACATGTTGCCCAATCAGAATCAACAAAACATTCCAGATCAAAGCACTTCCTGGAGTCCAACAGAATGCCTAAACTAGGGTTCCCTTTCAAGTACCGCACAACCCAAACGGCAGCTTCCATATGAGTTGTTCTAGGTGCACTAAGAAATTGGCTCAATGTCTGCACAACAAAAGCCAGATCAGGTCTAGTAACTACAAGATACGACAAACGACCTACCAAACGTCTATACACAGTTGGGTCAGGCAGAAGCGGATCAGGTGGCCGCTGCCTTTGTTGTTTATTCTGTTGTTTCTTGCTTCACTGGATTTTGCTATCACTTCTTCCATCAGCAAACAACCTCACACTTTATTCCATAGGAACCGAAAGATGTTTTGCTCCTGTCAGCCCCATATCTGCAATAAGGTCTAATGCATATTTTCTTTGACATAGAACTATACCCTTCTTTGATCTACTCACTTCCAACCCAAGGAAATACCTCAAATTGTTAGAGCAAGTGTTTCACCCAAGAGGGGGGTGAATTGGGTGATCTTAAAATTTCTTCGGAAATGTAAAACTTTGACAGTGAAATTAAAGCAATAAAGAGTAAGGAGAAATATCACCGAAGTGTACACCGGGAGTTATACTGGTTCGGCCACAACCACTTTGACCTACGTCCAGTCCTCAGAGCTTCTCTGAGAGTTTCACTATAGCTTCCAAGATTCAGTGGGTTCTTGGCACCTCAGTACAAGCAAGTTCCTACACCTGGACACTCGCTCCCCCTTACAAGTTGTAATCCAATCTCAACTCAAGGTTCCACAACCTTAAGTTATCTCAATAACAAATATTGAGTTTGAATGAAATATCTCTCTTACAGAGTAAATAAGAATCACTGAAGCATAGAATCTCAAATACAATGGAAAACAGAGTAATGAACTTGATGATACGTTTGTAAGTGTGTTCTTGTGTGTCCATCTCTATTCAGATGTTCCCATATATATAGATACGTTGGTAATGATTGCTGGAACATATTTCTTCATGTCTGTTGGAGCGTGCGCAGCCATTATTGACTTTTCCAGTTTTTGAAAAACATACGTTGCGGTAGGTGACGGTCGGTGACATTTAAGCATTGCTTTTGACTTTCCTTATTTGGTAAGATCTCTTCATTGTTTATCTGTTGAAATGCTAAGAATACTAATATAATGAAAAGTTAATCAAATAGGAAACAAAACAATGACCGTTGGAATGATTTCAAACTTTCTGGGTTTGCTTACTCGAGTAGCTACTCGAGTATCCCTTGAAGTTTACTCGAGTACTTACTCGAGTAACATCGGGAAATCATTAATTAACTGCAAGTCAATGAATACATATAAGATTACTCGGGTAGTGCATGGAATAACCATTTTTCAAACCTTTGGAAATATATGTTTACTCGGGTACCTACTCGAGTAAAGCACTCACAACTTTATGAGTTACTCGGGTACCAACTCGAGTAAACCTTCAAATAAACTTTTGGTTACTCGATGCTTTACTCCAGTAATGTTGGCAGGATTTCAAGGCCGAGAGCACTTACCTTGTTACTCGGGTACTGACTCGAGTAATGAACTCATTTTTACATAGGTTACTCGGGTACCACCTCGAGTAAAGGTACTTTATGTGCTTGACTTACTCTGATAATAACTTGAAGTTTTCCTTGAGAATCTTTCTGCATACTCGGGTACTTACTCGAGGAATCCACTTAAATACAATGTTAAAAACTTGCATACTAGAGTAAGGACTCGAGGAAAGTGAGATAAAAGAAATCAAGTTAATCGGGTATCAACTTCAAGTTTTTCACTTACCTTAGTGTGTTACTCGAGTAGCTCCTCGAGTATCTTTGGCAACTTGATCAGCAACTGGAAGTTTCTCACATGGTTACTCGAGCAGCGCCTCGAGTAACATTAGCAAGCCGAGAGCAACTCCAAGTTTTTACCTGGTTACTCGAGTAGCGCCTCGAGTAACATTGGCAGGCCGAGAGCACCTTGAAAATACTTACACTATTACTCGAGTACCTCCTCGAGTAACGTTGGCAGGTTACTGGAAGGTGCTTCTGGTTACTTCAAGTTTTGGCTCATTACTCGAGTACCGCCTCGAGTAATGCCTTAGAAAACTTGCATATGATCAAGTTCCTCAGCATTTTCTCTTGGTCTTTCTTCACTACTCCAATGCTTACTTCAAGTGATGTTTGTTCCTGTAATTACTCTGTTCAAACTTGTTTATTATCATTTTCTTTTAAACTATTCTTTTGTTATCATCAAAACATGAGATCTAACACAAATGTCCTAAATCTTTTATCTTAAAACTATTATGCAAGTGAGTTTTCAATGTATTTATCCTTTCTATGTTATTGCCAACTATCACAAGATCATCCACATAAACCAAGACTAGAGTTGTATCATTACAAGTCTGATTTATAAAGAGAGAGTAATCATACTTACTTTGTCTAAACCCTCCTTGTACCAATGCTTCTGTGAGCTTAGCATTCCATTGCCTCGAGGCTTGTTTTAAACCATATAAAGATTTGTGTAATTTGCAAACTTTATTTTTATCAAATGAATCAAATCCTTGAGGCAATTTCATGTACACTTCTTCATTGAGATCTCCTTGCAAGAATGCATTATTGACATCCATTTGAAATAGGTGCCAATTATGCATTGCTGCAAGTCCCAATATAGTTCTCACAGTCACCATTTTTACAACTGGGGAAAAAGTTTCAAAATAGTCAATACCTTCTTGTTGGCTATATCCTTTAGCCACTAGTCTTGCTTTATAACGTTCTACTTCTCCACTGGACGTGTACTTCACCTTGTATACCCATTTGCACCCAATGGGCTTCTTGCCCTTTGGGAGATCCACTATCTCCCAAGTTTTGTTATGTTCTAGGGCTCGCATTTCGTCCCTCATTGCCTCCATCCAATGAGAGTCCTATGAAGCTTGCTGGAACTTTGAGGCTCAACAATAGCATCAGTAGATAACAAATAATTTTTATAATGAGAGGAGATATTAGCATAGCTCATGTGATTATGTATGGGATACTTACAAGACATATTTACCTCTGCAATCTTGTCCATATCAGCTGCACAGATGTAGTCATTCAACCAAGTTGGTGTCTTCTTAGGCCTTGTAGGCCTATCATGAGTATGAACATGTGCCTCCGTATCAATAGGGGTTTCATTACCTAACCCTTCAGTTGCTGGTTCTATGGTATTATTGGGTTCTGCATTCTGATCTGTGTGAGTAGGGGGCTGTCTGGATTCGATAGATGGAGTAGGAAAATAATTGTCATAATTGAAGAATGTTGATCTCCCAAGAATAACCCTCTTTGGTTAGTGGGTATAGAATCCTTAAAGGGGAAGCGCGTTTCAAGAAAGGAAACATGCCGACTAACCAAAAAGGAATGAGAGTGCAAATTGTATAATAAAAAACCTTTTTGATTGGCCGGATAGCCCATAAAGACACAAGGATCAAACCTGGGTAGAAACTTATCAAAAACAATTGGATTCACAGCAAACGCCAAACACCCAAAAACTCGAAGGTCATGCAGTTCAGGTGGGTGATGATATAAAATTTCATAAGGCGATTTATAATCAAGAATCTTGGAAGGAGTACGAATAATTAAAAATGCAGCAGTCTTAATACTCTCCCCCCAAAATTTAAGAGGCATACCGGAGTGAAAAACAAGGCTTCGTGCAACATTCAAGAGGTGGCGATGCTTTCTTTCAACCACACCATTTTGTTGTGGCGTATAAGGACAAGTGGTGTCATGTAGAATGCCTTTAGTTTGCAAATAAGAAGTAAGCTCATGGTTAAGAAATTCAAGGCCATTGTCACTACGAATCCTTTTAATACAAGTAGAGAATTGAGTATCAACATAAGCAACAAAATTCTGTAAATGTTGAACACATGCACTTTTATTAGCCATCAAAAACACCCAGGTACATCTTGAAAAATCATCCACTATAGTAAGAAAATAACGATGACCTCTGTGAGTGGGAACCTTGTAGGGTCCCCATGTGTCAACATGGATCAATTCAAAACAACAATGAGTAACAGATTGACTGGACGGAAAGGGCAACCGGGTCTGTTTGGCTTGAGTGCATACATCACAATTAGTGGAAGGGAAGGGACTGACTATATCTCTAAGAGCATCTAAATGACGAATGATATCATAAGGTGGGTGACCTAGCCTAAGATGCCACAGTTCAGAAGGTAAGGACTTAGTATCTTGCTTGTTCATAGCCGCTACAAAGTTTAGACCAGTTTCAGCTAGATATAGACCATTACAAATTTTACCAATCACCAGTGTTTTCCCAGTAGTGATTACCTGCATAGTACACATGTCTGGGTAAAAGGATATACTACAATTCAATTGTCTTGACAACATGGAGATAGAGACCAAATTGAAACAGCAGTCACGACAAAAGTATACATCATGCAACATAACACCCTCAAATAATTGAACAGTGCCAATGTGTGTGATATTAATTCGCTCTCCATTAGGCATCTTTATGGTTCTCACTGGACCAGAGTAAGGTTGAACAGAAGTAAACATAGTTAAATTACCAGATATATGACATGTGGCCCCGGAATCAAGTATCCAGTGAGAATGTGATAAATGGAGAGGGATAGCATTAACAATACCTGAGGCATACTCAACTGTCTCTGCTGCTCCAACAGCTATTTCTTCATTATCCTTTTTGAGCAAACGAAGGATGTGATCATATTGCTACTGAGTGAGTGTTGGATGGGGTGCAGCAGGCAAAGGAGCAGAGGAATCCGAATTAGATTTGTCCATAACAGCTTGGTTTGCTGCAGCGTCCGTTTCAGTGGGAGGCTTAGAAGATGGAGGAAAACCATGTAGTTGATAGCAGGATTCACGCTTATGACCTTTGCGGTTACAATAACTACATATGTCCTGAGAACGGCCCCTGCCATGGCCGCAGCCTTGTCTGCCACCTCTGGCTGCCATGGTGACATTTTCAAGAGGATGAGGTCTGGTTGGTACTGAAATAGTGCGATGGCCCTCATCTTGGATGATCATCGAATAGGCCTGGTTGACTGTAGGCAATGGAGTCATGAGAAGGATCTGGGAACGAGCTTGTTGGTAGGTATCATTGAGGCCTATGAGAAACTGAAAAAGTTTCTGTTGCTGTGTAATCTTAATAAAGTCCTGAGCAGTATCACATTTACACGACGGTAAAGGCACCAATGAAGAATATTTGTCCCAAAGTTCCTTCAGCTTACTAAAGTAAGAAGAAACATTCAGGTGACCCTGACTGAAGATGGAAATGCGTCGGCGGAGGGTGTATATTTTGGTACCATCAGTCTTCTCATAGCGTTCTTGGAGATCTTTCCAAACTAGGTGAGATGTGTCAGTAAAGACAATGCCAGAGGCAATGTCCTTATGAACGGAGTTAATGAGCCATGACAGAACCACGGCGTCACAGCGATCCCAGTAATTGGCGAGATCAGGAACCTTATCACGTCCAAAAGACCCATCAACAAAACATAGTTTATTTTTACCTCGAAGAGCAATTTTCATCGCTCGGGACCAGACGATGTAGTTGTCGGCTCCATTGAGGATTTGAGTGACGAGCGTTGTCGCCTGCGTATCGGAGGGGATGAAGATACAAAGGATGGTGGACATCAATTTCTGGTTTTGCTGAAGCCGATGCCATGAAGTCGCGGATAAGACGGTGAGACGGTGAAAATAGCGTTGACGAGAGCAAGAACAGGAGAATCCCAAGCCGATCGGCAAAAATCGGTGATGAAGGGAGCGGAAGCAAATCAAGATCGGAATAGCGAAAAAGTCAAGAACCTGAGGGAAGATCCATGGAAGGCAAGACGCTGGTCGTTCAGTGCGTGAAATCGCATAGAGAAAAGAGGCCATCGTGAAATTGCGAAGAAGAACCAAGATAGGGAAGAGCTGACGCTGGGGCACCCGCACGTGAACAAAGTGCCCAAAATCGTGTGGTTGTGATGCTGCCACACAAGAAAAGATGGCCAAGATCGTGTGGTTCTGACGCTGCCACACAAAAGAAATTGGTGATCTGAGAATCAAGATCCGACGGTGCAAAATAATCCGTCAACTGGATCTGGGCATGTGCCAAATTTCAGGCTCTGATACCATGAGAGACAGTGGTAAATAAGAAAGGCCCAGTCAGCAATCATTGACCAGTGCCACTATTATTTATACTCAATCATGTACATTACAATGAAGCAATGAAGCAATGGGCCTGGGCTACAACACAAAGGCCCAAACTATAAACTAGAAACGAATAACTGATAAACCAAAGGTCCTGTACAATGTACAACATCATATCTATAACAACTGATAACTGATCTATAAGTCTAACATATGCAAATCTCAGAAATGCAAAAAAGGGAATGGCAGATTCAGTTTACTTATACTGGAAGAGAGAACAATGAAGCAGCTGACAGATTGGCTAAGGAAGGGATTACGAGATCTTCCTTTTATGATTGCTGCCCGACTTTTGTTAGGGCTATTTGCGCAAACGATTGTATGGGTGAACACCCTTTTCTTTCATCAAAAAAAAAATTGCAATGGCGGCACAACCGATAAATACAAACAGCCAAACATATTCACAGACAAAAATCGCGTGAAATTCAGTCCCCAAAGCCAAATTGTGGCGTACACGGCATCTCTTCGCTTCTCTTCTCCGAATCAAACATTTCACCACACAATTTCTGATTCAGCGTTGTCGTCGTCGTCATTATCTCTGCCCCTTTCTCGTTTTTATTTGGAATTCTGTCTTCCATTCAAGCCACTATTATGTCTTTTGGCGGTTGAGGCATTGTATTTGAACAGTACTAACAAATTTAGCGTTCTGCGTTTTCTATCCGATGAATTTTGTCAATGAAGCTGCGCTTGAAAAACCCGTATTGTTAGCAGAGGGAAAGCGAGGACGATACCAAATCAAAGGTATTTCGTCTATTCCAACCTTGCCCTGCGATTTCCTTTTCATTTCTGTCTTTTTCTTTGATTGTCTTAGTGAGAAATTGTACTTTAATATTGGTTGGAGTTACTCTTTTTCCCCTCCATTTCTATTGCGCTAATTTATTAGTGGGACAAACAGTAGGAAGAGAAAGTTAAAAATAGCCCCTAAAATCGGACAGCCGTAATTTACTGATTATCAACTTTTTTTCTAGTTCACCGTTTTTTTTCCTTTTGGCTGCTTTGTTTCGAGTAAGGAAGCTCAGAGGTGGACTTGTTGAAAGGAAATATATCCAGTGACGTAGAATAATTTGGGATTAGCATATTGAAGTTGACTGCACTAATGTCTAGATTCCTTGTAAACGGAATAATGCATGGTGTTCCATTTAATTGACTTATGTAGATAAATAGATACAACCATGTTGGTTTTTTCCAAAACAAATGCCCAACTCCCAGTTTGGAGTTCGTAACTACAATATATTCTGATAATGTCATCATTACTGCGATTTGCAGAAGTTTAATGAACTTAAAATGTTTGTTTCATATATGTCAAAAGCTACTTTCTGTAATTCATTGGCTTTTAAACAAGCTAACTGATCGCAAAGAAAGAAGTCAGAAATGATGTTCTTATGCCAAAATATTAGGATCTAAGTTAAACAAAGATCAGTTTTTTCTGGTAAAACCAACATGAATCTGTAGAATACAATAATAGATTTTTTGTAGAAAACTAATGGTTTATGAATAGTGGTAGGGTTTAATAGATATGACTTGTTTTGAGATGTGTACTTTATTTGTTTATATTAGATTTTTTAAATTTTTATTTTATCGGTAATTTTAATTTGTTGTGTCTACGGTTCCCATGCTTGTGGCATCACACAAGTCAGCAACCACGAAACATCCGTGCAATGCACAAGCTTGTGGTCTAAAATGCACCTATGCAATGCACGGGTCATCATCTCTGCATTAGATATTTAATTTTTTGGATTCATATCATGCCTTGACAGCTTGAACTTCTCCCTCCTGTCCTAATTATAGAATAATATTTGAGAGTTGAACTTGATCCTAATTATAGGATAAAATTTTAATTTTTGTCAATTTCTTCCTAAAATACCCTGTATTGATACTTCTCAATAATAATTAAACACAACAATAATTTAATAAGAATAGATTGGAAGTTGTTAAGGGAGATTGATGATGTTGGATTATGTGAGAGCTTGGAGAAGTCGTGTGTAAGATAAGAGAGGTATAAGAAAAAACAGAGAATTAACGTAATTGGATGTCATTTTAAATTTTAAATAAGGGTATTTTAAGAAAATAAATATGATTAACTAATTTAACCACTATTCTTAATTTTTCCAAAGTTTGGTAAATATGTCCTATAATTAGGATCGGAGGGAGTATATATTTTTAGCTGGAACCATATATAAATTGTTTTTTTCCGAGTGAAAGGGGAATGTATTAACAAACATATACAAGGTTACAAAATCAGTGTTCAAGCCCTTTTAGGCTTCTTGCTCAAGAGACGTAATAAGTCCGGACGCTTTTATAGTGTGATTTACAATATTACAAACCAATAGGACAATCTGGACAGGGGAGGAAACCTCCTGCATGAAGATTTACAAGCTGGAACTATATTGTAAAGTGATAATTACCTATCTCAAAACTTTATGTTTAATCTTTTGAGTTACAAAGTTTTGTGCCTT
Source organism: Inga oerstediana (assembly GCA_963210345.1). Classification (NCBI taxonomy): domain Eukaryota; kingdom Viridiplantae; phylum Streptophyta; class Magnoliopsida; order Fabales; family Fabaceae; genus Inga; species Inga oerstediana. The sequence continues at coordinate 21,387,169 of OY723406.1, forward strand.
AAAGTTCAAATTCCATGTTTCTCATGCCTCAATATTGTTTGAATTGTTTTCTTGATTGATCATTTCTTGATGTGGATCATTACATTGTTACAAGGATTTTTACGAAGTGTTGGAGGTTGATTATGATGCTACTAATGAACATAAATCAGGCCACACCTTTAGTTATTGTTCAAGGCGACGGTGCACATGATTTGATATATTATTAATTAATTAGTTCTTTTCAATTCATGTTTCACACACGCACATGTATATCAAGTATCATTGGATACATGTGTGATATAAGAGTTTGCATATGGTTGCATCTGTTGGCACTTGGCAATTCGTTAATTGAGAAAAAAATGTTACACATCTACACCAAAATATTAACAGTAATTAATATCCGCACGGACATGTACATGTTTTTCTAATGTTATACGTTTTTTGTATAACATATTAGTTCGTAAAAAAACAATTTACTCCCTTGCCCCAGTCTGTTTTTTAAGAAAAAAAAAAAGGGCCTTTAAAGGCGTTGGAAAAACAAGTGCCTTTAAAGGCCATTAAAAATAAAATTTTTTTAAAAAAAAAGGTCTTCAAAGGCGCTTGAAAATCAAGAGTCTTTAAAGACCTTCTGGTTTTTTTTTTTTTTTTTATAATTAAACAGGGGCCTTTAAATGCGCTTGGAAAACAAGTGCCTTTAACCTTTTGCTTGGATGGGAAAACAAGTTGGGAGGAAAGAAAACAAAAGGAGAGAAAAATAGAGAGAAAGTATTATTACTCTTCTTGCTTGGATGAGTGAGAGAAAACTAGGAAAAGAGAAAATGAAAAAATGTTTGATGACTAAAATACCCTTACCTATATATTAAAATAATCATATTTAAAATTAAATTAAATATCACAATGACAAAATCATTTTAATATTAACATCATCAAATAATTTAATATAATAAATATTTATTTTAATGAAACAAAATAAAATTTTATTTTTTAAGGTAAGAAATAAAAAGTGGATACTTTTTTAAATTAAATATAATAAAACCAAATAAATAAATTATACACTATCCCAAATTATCAATGATTGCTGAAAATAATATAAAAATGAAAGGGTTAAAGTGTAATATAAAAAGTTAAACACTTTTTCCCAAAAAAAATATTTTAACAGAAATTAGTAAAACATATTTTTTAAATATTATTTATTTACTTTTGTAGATATGCGTGGTGTAGGTGAGAAAGACTTTTTTTTTTTTTTGATTGAATCAGGGGTTAATCGAGCTATTGCAGTACAAGGTAAAAAAAAACATTGTTGTGGTGGGAGTTTAGCAAGGAACGAAAAATCGGACCGGGCAATGAACCGGTCACAGCACAGGTTCAAGGGTTAATGGGTCAACCGGGGTCTAACCGGTAGTTGAACCGGTCATAACCGGTCATATTAAAATATTATAATTTATTAGTGATAATATATATTAATATATTTTTAAACTTCTATAAATAAAAATAAAGATTTTTAGAAAAAAAATGTTTAAAATCTATTAGTATTAGTTATAATATCTATAC